>JAYKKM010000144.1:0-600000 GCA_035772405.1 Chrysogorgia sp. JL179-B06
TTGCAAAAAACAAGTAATCAATGTCCACATGAAAAAGTGGGAGATTCTTAGTCATTAAGCGCGTATTGTACAAATTGAACTATTCAAACCTGAGGCAAGTAAAATTAATTTTAATATGAAAAACGTGGAGGATGCGGGCATCGATCCCTCTACCTCGCTCATGCAAAGCGCGCGCTCTACCATCTGAGCTAATCCCCCTTGTTTCTAGTTAGAGATAATAGAAATTTTTTAACAAATATATCTGGCAAATTAGTAATACATAATACATTAAAGAGTGAGTGTCAGGGTAGTGCTTTGCGCGCTTGTTTTCTTCATGGCGGCCATTTTATGGGAAGCCTATTTCAGTTCACAAACGAATCCGTCGATATTTGATCAATCCTTCTTATAAATTATCCATTTTCAAGTTTTCTAAGAAGTAAATATACCTGAGTGATCAATTATTGTGATATTTTTCGTAAAATTGATAATTTACTATAGTAATCTTTTCGATACATAGAAGCTGCTACGAGCGCTTCGCCTTCGAAGCGTGGAAGGCCGGGTTATGCTGCTGAAACAGCGCGAATAAGTTTGCGAATGGAAGTGTTTGATGGGTAACTATAGTAAAGAAATATATTTTGTTTCTTCTGATGTTTTGTTCATTTGAATTTGCAAAGATTCAGGAACTAAAGCCCGGGCCAGCTTGTTCGTCAGAAACGGCGTTATACGTGGCCCGCAGTGGTTCCGCACAAACAACCGAACCGCAACTGTACATTCAAATCGTCTTGAACATTAACTTCATAACGCCCCGAAGTCAGGATCGGACTCCAATTTCAACATTTCCAAATATATCTAGAGTTCACATGTAAATTATAGTTCTAACGATGCGATGCACTGCAATAAATTCGTATGAAAACAAAAACACAAGCGCGCAAAGCACTACCCTGACACTCACTCTTTAAGAAAATCAAAATTATTAATACTTCTAATGCATCGTCAACTGCTCATAAATTTCGATAAGAAAAGACAAGTAAAAGAGATATCTACACCAAAAAAGAGGAGGATGCTAAGTCCATTAAGAATTTGAACTATTCCACCTGAGGTAAGTAAAATTAATGATAACATTAAAAACGTGGAGGATGCGGGCATCGATCCCGCTACCTCGCGCATGCTAAGCGCGCGCTCTACCATCTGAGCTAATCCCCCTTGTTTTCTAGCTAGAGATAATAGCAATGTTTTAACAAAAATATTTGGCAAATTAAGAAAATCAAAATTATTAATGCATCTAGTGCATCGTCAACTGCTCATAAATTTCGATAATTGGAAAAAACAAGTAATCAAATGTCCACATGAAAAAGTGGGAGATTCTAAGTCCATTAAGCATATACTGTACAATTTGAACTAATACACCTGAGGTAAGTAAAACTAATGTGAACATGAAAAAGCCGGAGGATGCGGGCATAAAAAGTTAGTAGAGCATAAAAAGTTAGTTGATAAAATCTGGATTAGTTTTTGCGTTAAACTTTTAGTTTCGAAGATATAACGGCTCAAACATACAAATTGTGCCGTATTTTGGAAAAAAGTAGCGCCACCAAAATAACACACAGGGACCAGGACCTTCAACAACAACTAGGCTTTTGTATAGGAGAAGACCGCTATCTTAAGAGTTTTTATTGAAAAATGCCCAAACGATGTGTCTTTACGATGTTACCTTGTCTACTCGAATTGTAATATATTTTTATAAGTATTGAAACATAACACGTTCCTCGGATCCAGTCTCCCGGCCTGCGCTACTTTTTTTCACAAATTGTGACTTTGAGCCGTTATATCTCCGAAACTATAAGTTTAACGCAAAAACTAATCTAGAACTTATTTGCTAACTTTTTATGCTCTATCCGAATCACCAAAAACCCATTTTGGGTTTATAAGCACTTTAAGAAATATATTTGGTTGCAATGCTTGTTGAGATTATATGTTACATAATTCCCAAATATTGTCAACTGTTTCCGTAGTGTAGTGGTTATCACGTACGCTTAACACGCGTATGGTCCCCGGTTGAAACGACGCGGAAACATCAGTGAGTTCATTTTGGAAATCATAATATGTAACTCAATGTTGTTGCAATGTGATCCCAAATTTTTATTTTATTGTGTAATATTTTTGCACTGTAGAATTATTTTCACTTTGAACTCGTTCAATATAATAACACAAGGATATAGTATAATAATAATAATTACAGTTTTTCTTACGTATTTTGACATGCTCAATGCATTTAAAAATACATCAATAGATAGCTCGTAAAATACTCTAGAAACAATTAAAGCATTCACAAAGAAGAAAGAAAACAAAATTTAAAAAACAAAATTTTAAATATTAAAGAAATGAGTTTTCAAAAGTGTTTGAAATATAGATAATCAACCATACATATTACATATAAATATAATTATATATACTACTTTTTATCAAATAGTGTAATATTTCCCTGTATATTTTTTACATAAAATAAATCCGTTGTTTAGTAGGCAGTAACAATTTTCTTCATAGCTTATATAAAACAAGACCTCTACAGTTAAGAAACATATCTGGTTGCAATACCTGTTGAGAATATATGTTACATAATTCCCAAAAATTGTCAACTGTTTCCGTAGTGTAGTGGTTATCACGTACGCTTAACACGCGTAAGGTTCCAGGTTCGAAACCGAGCGGAAACATCAGTGAGTTCATTTTGGAAATCATAATATGTAACTAAATGTTGTGCAATGTGATCCCCTATTTTTATTTTATTTTGTAATATTTTTGTACTGTTTTTGTACTATTTTTCACTTTGAACATGTTCAATATAGTAACACAAGGATATAGTATAATAATAATAATTACAGTTTTTATTACGTATTTTGACATTCTCAATGCATTTACAAATACAACAATATTTAGCTCGTAAAATACTCCAGAAACAATTAAAGCATTCGACCTATAAAAATAAAGAAAGGGGAATTAAAAAACAAAATTTTAAATTTTAAATAAATGAGTTTTAAAAAGTGTTTTAAATATAGATAACCAACCATACATATAAATATAATTATATATACTAATGTTTTATTAAATTGTGTAATATCTCCCTCGTATATTCATTACAGAAAATAACTCCGTTGTTTTGTGGGCAAACAAGACCTCTACAATTAAGAAATATATTTGGTTGCAATGCCTGTTGAGAATATTGTTACATAAATCCCAAAATTGTCATCTGTTTCCGCAGTGTAGTGGTTATCATGTACGCTTAACACGCGTAAGGTCCCCCGGTTCGAAAACACTGGAGCTAAATATACTATATCTTGCAGCAATAAAGATTGTATTTGGTGATATGAATCGAGCAACTTCTTTTCGTACTTGATAACAGAAATAAAAATTTCTAAGATATTTCTATGCTCTGCAATTCTCATTTTATTTTTTAAATAAAGGATACTTTTATATTTTTTAGATAAAGGATGATACGTGCGAGAATTTAACACCGGTCTGCAGCACGACAGCTAGACACAAATCATAAAACAAACGTGAAAATTCCAGATACAGAAGATATCGTATCCTTCCCAATAAACATCAGAATAACAGAATAATTTTCTCCGCAAAATGATGATTAGATCCTAACAAAATGCCGTTTTAGCCATTGTATGTTAATTTTATGCAGTCAGTCTATCAAAAATGTCAGATTGCCCCACAGACATTACGTTATAGGTGGTATTGCTTGATTATGTTAAGAGTGTTTACAACGGATAGAAGAATGTGTTTTTAACTCCTGAGATCAAACAAATCACGTATTAAAGGCACGATTGTATACGTGGATTCGAAGGAATAGGATTGATTGTCATAGACAATTAGTTACCAATTCTTTAGAAATCCAAAACACACATAATTTCTCGATGATTTGTCAAGTGTTGTTTCCGTAGTGTAGTGGTTATCACGTGCGCTTTACACGCGCAAGGTCCCCGGTTCGAACCCGGGTGGAAACATGCGGGAGTTCTTTTTGGAAATCATGATAATGTGATCCTTCATTTTGCATTTTATTGTGTAATATTTTTGTACTTGTATAATTATTCTTCACTTTGAACACCTTCAATATAATATCACAAGTATACAATATAATAATAATAATAAGTACAGTTTTTATTACGTATTTTTGCATCTCAATGCGTTTACAAATAGAACAATAGATAGCTCGCAAAATGCTCTAGAAAGAATTAAAAGCATTCGACCTATAAAGAAGTAAGAAAGAAAAATAAATAAAATAACATTTTTAATTTAAAAAAAATGACTTTATAAAGGTGTTTTAAATATAGATAACCAACCACACATATTAATATAATTATATATACTACTTTCTGATTAAATAGTGTAATATTTTTCCTGTATTGTTATTACAGAAATAACTCCGTTATTTAGTTGGCACTAACAATTTTCTCCATAGCTTATATAAAACAAGAACTCTACAATTAAGAAATATATTTCGTTGCAATGCCTGTTGAGAATATATGTTACATAATTCCCAAATATTGTCATCTGGTTCTGTAGTGTAGTGGTTATCACGTATGCTTAACACGCGTAAGGTCCCCGATTCGAAACCGCGAGGAAACAATTTTTACATGAAGAAATATTTTACAACCACGGGAATTAAATATATTATATCTTACAGCAATAAAGATTGTATTTGGTGTTATGAATCTAACAACCTCTTTCCATACTTTATAAGAGAAAAAATTCTAAAAATAGATATATTATATGGGCTGAAATACTCAATTTATTTTGTAAAGAAAGGATAACTTGGTTTTGCCGTCAGAGAATTAAACACTGGTCTTCAGCGTCACAGAATAATGTACCTCTAATGAGGGAATTCCATCTTAACCATTGCATGTTAATTTCATGCAAAACGGCTATTGCCTCACATGCATTAGATTATTGTTGGAGTTGCAGCGTTGTTTGAGTGTCTTTACGACGCATTTGGGGCATGTGTTTCAACTCCTGAGATAAATTAAATTATTTATCATTGGCAAGATTTCAAACGTACATTCGAAGCAATAAAATTGACTGTCATAGACAATTTGTTACCAAATTCTTTAGAATTCCAAAGCAAGCATAATTCGATGATTTCTAAAGTATGAATTGTTTCCGTAGTGTAGTGGTTATGACGTACGCCTCACGCGCGTAAGGTCCCCGGTTCGATCCCGGGCGGAAACATCACGGAGTTCCTTTTGGAAATCATAATATGTAACTCAATGTTGTTGCAATGTGATCCCCAATATATATTTTTTATTGTGTAATATTTTTGTACTGTAGAATTATTTTCACTTTGAACACGTTCAATATAATAACACAAGAATATAGTATAATAATAATAATTACAGTTTTTATTACGTATTTTGACATACTCAATGCATTTACAAATACATCAATAGATAACTCGTAAAATACTCTAGAAATAATTAAAGCATTCGACCTACAAAGAAGAAAGGAAACAAAATTTAAAAAACAAAATTTTTAATATTAAAGAAATGAGTTTTCAAAAGTGTTTGAAATATAGATAATCAAACATACATATAAATATAATTATATATACTACTTTTTATTAAATAGTATAATATTTCCCTGTATATTTTTTACATAAAATAAATCCGAGCTTATATAAAACAAGACCTCTACAATTAAGAAACATATCTGGTGCAATACCTGTTGAGAATATATGTTACATAATTCCCAAATCTTGTCAACTGTTTCCGTAGTGTAGTGGTTATCACGTACGCCTAACACGCGTAAGGTCCCCGGTTCGAAACCGGGCGGAAACATCAGTGAGTTCATTTTGGAAATCATAATATGTAACTCAATGTTGTTGCAATGTGATCCCAAATTTTTATTTTATTGTGTAATATTTTTGTACTATAGAATTATTTTCACTTTGAACTCGTTCAATATAATAACAAAAGGATATAGTATAATAATAATAATTACAGTTTTTCTTACGTATTTTGACATACTCAATGCATTTAAAAATTCATCAATAGATAACTCGTAAAATACTCTAGAAATAATTAAAGCATTCGACCTACAAAGAAGAAAGAAAACAAAATTTAAAAAACAAAATTTTTAATATTAAAGAAATGAGTTTTCAAAAGTGTTTGAAATATAGATAATCAACCATACATATAAATATAATTATATATACTACTTTTTATTAAATAGTGTAATATTTCCCTGTATATTTTTTACATAAAATAAATCCGTTGTTTAGTAGACAGTAACAATTTTCTTCATAGCTTATATAAAACAAGACCTCTACAATTAAGAAACATATCTGGTGCAATACCTGTTGAGAATATATGTTACATAATTCCCAAATCTTGTCAACTGTTTCCGTAGTGTAGTGGTTATCACGTACGCCTAACACGCGTAAGGTCCCCGGTTCGAAACCGGGCGGAAACATCAGTGAGTTCCTTTTGGAAATGATAATATGTAACTAAATGTTGTTGCAATTTTATGCCCTATTTTTATTTTATTGTGTAATATTTTTGTACTGTAGAATTATTTTTCACTTTGAACACGTTCAATATAATAACATAAGGATATAGTATAATAATAATAATTACAGTTTTTATTACGTATTTTGACATCCTCAATTAATTTACAAATACAACAATATTTAGCTCGTAAAATACTCCAGAAACAATTAAAGCATTCGACCTATAAAAAGAAAGAAAGGAGAATTAAAAAACAAAATTTTAAGGGGGTCCACTACAAAAAATAAATATTTTAGTGAATTTTTGAATTAGCCATAAATTAAATGGTTAACCATATTAGAATAGATAATTGAAAGAATTTTTTCGATTGCAAAGATAGAAATGTTGAAAATTCGTAAAATTCCAAGGCTGGACTGCATTTTCCGCCTTAGCAACTCCCTTAGCAACGTATATTTGGATGCAAAAACTGCTTAATTTTCCATGTTGCGCACATTTTCTCCCGCACCACCTCTCCCTAAATGAAATTTTATTATATTTTAAAACATTAAGAGTGAATTGATTGGTGCGTGGGTAGTCATGTGACCGGTCTTGTGGCATATCTGATATTGTTTATTTTGGTTTAAGTTAACGAGAGAAGTTTTGCAACGGGCGGCCGCTTTTTATGGAAATCAGACTGCCTTTAATTTAGTAGGGCTAAGTTTCCACATTGCCGTGTTTCACAGTTGGCGAGGACATCATTAAGACCAATGACCCGATCCCTGGTCCTGTAAAAGAATATACAGGATCCTCTGGCTTTGTTGCTCACGAAGGAGGCTGTGACAGGAAACTGGTAGCATCCGCCATTGTTGTTAAACATAAACACGACCCTAGAGCCGAAAGTGTAGAAGAAAAGATTTTTTTTAAACTTAGAATAATGAGTTAAAGTGTGCAATCTCTCGCTTAGGGTGTATTTGGAGTTCCCTTTTCGACTTCCGGTTTTAGTTAGGTATTATTTACCCCAGTTGATAAAATCGGGCTACGGCTCATGTCAGTTTTGGCTACGACTTGGCATAATGCTTTATATAGGTATTTTTTTGCCGGGTGATGCATACGGCATGTGTTTATGTATAATGAACTAGTACTGTGTATGTATACACTAATAACAATCCCCGTTCCACCAATTTGCGCGCCAATTCTTATGTCCCTTTGACCTTCTTCTCCAATGTAAAACAACAACATGACGATATCAACAAGAACACTCGCAAAAACTATAAACAGTAAAATTCTAATCACTTCGTGACGATCAGTCCTTTGCTACGTAAGTCGAAAGTTTTGTAGATGAAATAAATATATTACGAAACCTATCCGTGTAATCGTAAACTACAAGCGTGTGAACAGTTTCGTCACACCATTTTAGACTTTTTGTTATACCCAAAGCAAACAAGTCTAAGGTATACAGAATATACATTATATATCCACTGAGAATAAAGTAATAATGGCAATTCAAGCCGAGGAAGAAATGCGTCCTTGTTCCCGCAGATAAATATACTCCACCGAAAATTGTGTAAACAGAGATACAATTGTTATTAAATCGTCCACCCTTGTCACAAACGAATGACTTAGACCCAAAGAATATAACCTGACATCGAAATGAAATGGTTAAGACCAAGAAAAAGAAAAGAAAAGTAGGGCATAACTTATAAGACTGGAGCTTTTTAAACAGTTATATATCTTTATTGGACTGTCTATTGTTGTTTTGGCGCTATTATCTTATTAATAATTAGAAAGTTTAACTTTAAAGCCGTTTTTCTCAAAAGCCGATTCCTGATATTGCGTGCAGGATATCTCAAAAAGTATTTAAGCTATCTTGATCAAATTTTCAGCGCTAACAGTATATACATTTCTCTTGGAGATGAAGCAAAATAATTGAATTATGTTCAATTGTAATGAAATAGTAATAGTTTTAGTGAAAGCAATTGTACACATTTCTAGTATTCAGACTGCCAAACTTTTATTATGGTTCCTATGTCAATAGTTCTGCTACACCTCCTAGACAATGTTGTTTGTGACTAAATAAAAGTTACTCCAGGTTTTTATCATTATTATTTATCTAGTTATCATGTTTATAAAAATACGCTCTTTTCACCATGCGGGGTGTCATATCTTGGTAACTATGGCAACAATGCATTGCAACAACATCTTTTTTTAGTCAGACTAACTCACCCAACAACCAGGTATAAGTAGATTTTAATTATATTAAAAAGAAAAGAGGACATTTTTTTGGTAGTGGACCCCCTTGAATTTTAAATAAATGAGTTTTAAAAAGTGTTTTAAATATAGATAACCAACCATACATATAAATATAATTGCGTTCGACGAAGGAGAACGCTTCCTAATCGTGATAATTCGAGATTTGCGATGTAAGGTTTGCCTCGCTCTGGTGTATATTATGTCGTCATAGCGACTCGATCTCTTGCTGTTTGCTGTTTTTTGGGGAAGTAAGTGAAGTTTTGTATATATATTTTTTATTTCAGTATTTGATATGATTGAAGATTATTATAAGAGTATTAAGAATCTGAGTTGCGATGTTTTATCGACTATAAAACCGATATTGAAAATCTCAACTACAGACGCACAGAGCTGCCATGTTTTTAGTCAGCACGAATTCACAGGAGATACAACTTTGCTCTGCGCGAAGGGTTTAAATGGTAGACCAAAATATTCTCTTTGGTCTTCGGACGTTGATGAAATAGATCTTGTTAGATATTTGATTTTGAATTTGCAGAGTTGTTTTGTTCAAAAATATGAGTTTCAAAGCATGTTTTATTTTGATCCTAAATATCCTGTTTATAATCATGAATACACAAGTCCCAGTTATTTGGCTGGGTTGCCTTCGGGCACAATGACCATGTCTATAACAGGTGGTCACACAAATCAACACACAAATCTCAGTTATTTTGTGGGCACAGTGAACACAATCAGTGCCAGTGATTATAAACCGGCAGAGCAAAGTTGTACTGAAGAATTCAGCAATTTAAGCTATCATGAAGATATTGCCAGTGATCAGCACAGTATTAGTAAATTACTATATCCTTTGTACCATGCCAGTGATCAGCACAGTATTAGTAAATTACTATATCCTTTGATTAGTATATTACTATATCCTAAATCAATATACAAATCCCAGTTATTTGGCTGGGTTGCCTTCGGGCACAATGACCATGTCTATAACAGGTGGTCACACAAATCTCAGTCATTTTGTGGGCACAGTGAACACAATCAGTGCCAGTGATTATAAACCGGCAGAGCAAAGTTGTACTGAAGAATTCAGCAATTTAAGCTATCATGAAGATATTGCCAATGCCAGTGATCAGCACAGTATTAGTAAATTACTATATCCTTTGTACCATGTCAGTGATCAGCACAGTATTAGTAAATTACTATATCCTTTGATTAGTAAATTACTATACCTTTGTACCAAAGGGGTACCTACTTAAGTGGCATTTATTCATGTAATTTACGTGGTGGTATGTATTCACCAAGTAATGATCCCAATTTGTCGATAGATTATTGTTAATTAAAAATATTTGTGATGACTGTTATTGTATTACTGTCCATTTTGCGGCCACGCTATTAATCGCATATATTGTCATCTTTAGAATGTTAACGTTGTTGTTAACGAATGTTAACAAAAAGTAACACATTCCGAACGCACATCACTAATCTGTGATTACTACTAGTTATATATATATCTCCCTCGTATATTTATTACAGAAAATAACTCGTTGTTTTGTGGGCAAACAAGACCTCTACAATTAAGAAATATATTTGGTTGCAATGCCTGTTGAGAATATTGTTACATAAATCCCAAACCGCAGTGTAGTGATTTATCACGTACGCTTAACACGCGTAAGGTCCCCGGTTTGAAACCACTGGAGCTAAATATACTATATCTTGCAGCAATAAAGATTGTATTTGGTGATATGAATCGAGCAACTTCTTTTCGTACTTGATAACAGAAATAAAAATTTCTAAGATATTTCTATGCTCTGCAATTCTCATTTTATTTTTTAGATAAAGGATGATACGTGCGGGAATTTAACACCGGTCCTCAGCACGACAGCTAGACACAAATCATAAAACTAACGTGAAAATTCCAGATACAGAAGATATCGTATCCTTCCCAATAAACATCAGAATAACAGAATAATTTTCCCCGCAAATGATGATTAGATCCTAACAAAATTCCATTTTAGCCATTGCATGTTAATTTAATGCATTCAGTCTATCAAAAATGTCAGATTGGCCCACAGACATTATATTATAGGTGGTATTGCATGATCATGTTAAGAGTGTTTACAACGGATAGAAGAATGTGTTTTTAACACCTGAGATCAAATAAATCACATATTAAAGGCACGATTATATACGTGGACTCGAAGGAATAGGATTGATTGTCATAGACAATTAGTTACCGATTCTTTAGAAATCCAAAGCACACATAATTTTTCGATGATTTGTCAAGCGTTGTTTCCGTAGTGTAGCGGTTATCACGTGCTTTACACGCGCAAGGTCCCCTGTTCGAACCCGGGTGGAAACATGTGGGAGTTCTTTTTGGAAATCATTATAATGTGATCCTTCATTTTGCATTTTATTGTGTAATATTTTTGTACTTGTATAATTATTTTTCACTTTGAACACCTTCAATATAATATCACAAGTATACAGTATAATAATAATAAGTACAGTTTTTATTACGTATTTTGGCATCTCAATGCGTTTACAAATACAACAATAGATAACTCGCAAAATTCTCAAGAAAGAATTAAAGCATTCGACCTATAAAGAAGTAATAAATAAAAATAAATAAAATAACATTTTTAATTTTGAACAAATGAATTTATAAAGGTGTTTTAAATATAGATAACCAACCACACATATTAATATAATTATATATACTACTTTCTGATTAAATAGTGTAATATTTTCCCCGTATTGTTATTACAGAATAACTCCGTTATTTAGTTGGCAGTAACAATTCTCTCCATAGCTTATATAAAACAAGAACTCTACAATTAAGAAAATATATTTCGTTGCAATGCCTGTTGAGAATATATGTTACATAATTCCCAAGTATTGTCATCTGTTTCTGTAGTGTAGTGGTTATCACGTACGCTTAACACACGTAAGGTCCCCGATTCGAAACCGCGAGCAAACAATTTTTACATGAAGAAAAATTTTACAACCACGGGAGATAAATATATTATATCTTACAGCAATGAAGATTGTATTTGCTATTATCTAACAACCTCTTTCCATACTTTATAAGAGAAAAAATTCTAAAAATAGATATATTATATGGGCTGAAATACTCAATTTATTTTGCAAAGAAAGGATAACTTGGTTTTGCCGTCAGAGAATTAAACACTGGTCTTCAGCGTGACAGAATAATTGTACCTCTAATGAGGGAATGCCATCTTAACCATTGCATGTTAATTTCATGCAAAACGGCTATTGCCTCACATGCATTAGATTATTGTTGGAGTTGCAGCGTTGTTTGAGTGTCTTTACGACGCATTGGGGCATGTGTTTCAACTCCTGAGATAAATTCAATTATTTATTATTGGCAAGATTTCAAACGTACATTCGAAGCAATAGAATTGACTGTCATAGACAATTTGTTACCAAATTCTTTAGAATTCCAAAGCAAGCATAATTCGATGATTTCTAAAGTATGAATTGTTTCCGTAGTGTAGTGGTTATCACGTACGCCTCACACGCGTAAGGTCTCCGGTTCGATCCCGGGCGGAAACATCACGGAGTTCCTTTTGGAAATCATAATATGTAACTCAATGTTGTTGCAATGTGATCCCCAATTATAAATATTTTTGTACTGTAGAATTATTTTCACTTTCAACACGTTCAATATAATAACACAAGAATATAGTATAATAATAATAATTACAGTTTTTATTACGTATTTTGACATACTCAATGCATTTACAAATACATCAATAGATAGCTCGTAAAATACTCTAGAAACAATTAAAGCATTCGACCTACAACGAAGAAAGAAAACAAAATTTTAAAAACAAAATTTTAAATATTAAAGAAATGAGTTTTCGAAAGTGTTTGAAATATAGATAATCAACCATACATATAAATATAATTATATATACTACTTTTTATTAAATAGTGTAATATTTCCCTGTATATTTTTTACATAAAATAAATCCGTTGTTTAGTAGGCAGTAACAATTTTCTTCATAGCTTAAATAAAACAAGACCTCTACAATTAAGAAACATATCTGGTTTGCAATACCTGTTGAGAATATATGTTACATAATTCCCAAATATTGTCAACTGTTTCCGTAGTGTAGTGGTTATCACGTACGCCTAACACGCGTAAGGTCCCCGGATCGAAACCGAGCGGAAACATCAGTGAGTTAATTTTGGAAATCATAATATGTAACTCAATTTTTTTGCAATGTGATCCCAAATTTTTATTTTATTGTGTAATATTTTTGTACTGAAGAATTATTTTCACTTTGAACTCGTTCAATATAATAACACAAGGATATAGTATAATAATAATAATTACAGTTTTTCTTACGTATTTTGACATACTCAATGCATTTAAAAATACATCAATAGATAGCTCGTAAAATACTGTAGAAATAATTAAAGCATTCGACCTACAAAGAAAAAAGAAAACAAAATTTAAAAAACAAAATTTTTAATATTAAAGAAATGAGTTTTCAAAAGTGTTTGAAATATAGATAATCAACCATACATATAAATATAATTATATATAATACTTTTTATTAAATAGTGTAATATTTCCCTGTATATTTTTTACATAAAATAAATCCGTTGTTTAGTAGGCAGTAACAATTTTCTTCATAGCTTATATAAAACAAGACCTCTACAATTAAGAAACATATCTGGTTTGCAATACCTGTTGAGAATATATGTTACATAATTCCCAAATATTGTCAACTGTTTCCGTAGTGTAGTGGTTATCACGTACGCCTAACACGCGTAAGGTCCCCGGTTCGAAACCGGGCGGAAACATCAGTAAGTTCATTTTGGAAATCATAATATGTAATTCAATTTTTTTGCAATGTGATCCCAAATTTTTATTTTATTGTGTAATATTTTTGTACTGTAGAATTATTTTCACTTTGAACTCGTTCAATATAATAACACAAGGATATAGTATAATAATAATAATTACAGTTTTTATCACGTATTTTGACATCCTCAATGCATTTACAAATACAACAATATTTAGCTCGTAAAATACTCCAGAAACAATTAAAGCATTCGACCTATAAAAAGAAAGAAAGGAGAATTAAAAAACAAAATTTTAAGGGGTCCACTACAAAAAATAAATATTTTAGTGAATTTTTGAATTAGCCATAAATTAAATGGTTAACCATATTAGAATAGATAATTGAAAGAATTTTTTCGATTGCAAAGATAGAAATGTTGAAAATTCGTAAAATTCATAGGCTGGACTGCATTTTCCGCCTTAGCAACTCCCTTAGCAACGTATATTTGGATGCAAAAACTGCTTAATTTTCCATGTTGCGCACATTTTCTCCCGCACCACCTCTCCCTAAATGAAATTTTATTATATTTTAAAACATTAAGAGTGAATTGATTGGTGCGTGGGTAGTCATGTGACCGGTCTTGAGGCATATGTGATATTGTTTATTTTGTATTAAGTTAGCGAGAGAAGTTTTGCAACGGGCGGCCGCTTTTGATGGAAATCAAACTGCTTTTAATTTAGTAGGGCTAAGTTTCCACATTGCCGTGTTTCACAGTTGGCGAGGACATCATTAAGACCAATGACCCGATCCCTGGTCCTGTAAAAGAATATACAGGATCCTTTGGCTTTGTTGCTAACGAGGGAGGCTGTGACGGTAGGAAACTGGTAGCATCCGCCATTGTTGTTAAACATAAACACGACCCTAGAGCCGAAAGTGTAGAAGAAAAGATTTTTTTTTAACTTAGAATAATGAGTTAAAGTGTGCAATCTCTCGCTTAGGGTGTATTTGGAGTTCTCTTTTCGACTTGCGGTTTTAGTTAGGTATTATTTACCCCTGTTGATAAAATCGGGCTACGGCTCGTGTCAGTTTTGGCTACGACTAGGCATAATGCTCTATATAGGTCTTTTTTTGCCGGGTGATGCATACGGCATGTGTTTATGTATAATGAACTAGTACTGTGTATGTATACACTAATAACAATCCCCGTGCCACCAATTTGCGCGCCAATTCTTATGTCCCTTTGACCTTCTTCTCCAATGTAAAACAACAACATGACGATATCAACAAGAACACTCGCAAAAACTATAAACAGTAAAATTCTAATCACTTCGTGACGATCAGTCCTTTGCTACTCAAGTCGAAAGTTTTGTAGATGAAATAAATATATTACGAAACCTATCCGTGTAATCGTAAACTACAAGCGTGTGAACAGTTTCGTCACACCATTTTAGACTTTTTGTTATACCCAAAGCAAACAAGTCTAAGGTATACAGAATATACATTATATATCCACTGAGAATAAAATAAAAATGGCAATTCAAGCCGAGGAAGAAATGCGTCCTTGTTCCCGCAGATAAATATACTCCACCGAAAATTGTGTAAACAGAGATACAATTGTCATTAAATCGTCCACCCTTGTCACAAACGAATGACTTAGACCCAAAGAATATAACCTGACATCGAAATGAAATGGTTAAGACCAAGAAAAAGAAAAGAAAAGTAGGGCATAACTTATAAGACTGGAGCTTTTTAAACAGTTATATATCTTTATTGGACTGTCTATTGTTGTTTTGGCGCTATTATCTTATTAATAATTAGAAAGTTTAACTTTAAAGCCGTTTTTCTCAAAAGCCGATTCCTGATATTGCGCGCAGGATATCTCAAAAAGTATTTAAGCTATCTTGATCAAATTTTCAGCGCTAACAGTATATACATTTCTCTTGGAGATGAAGCAAAATAATTGAATTATGTTCAATTGTAATGAAATAGTAATAGTTTTAGTGAGAGCAATTGTACACATTTCTAGTAATGGCTCCTATGTCAATAGTTCTGCTACACCTCCTAGACAATGTTGTTTGTGACTAAATAAAAGTTACTCCAGGTTTTTATCATTATTATTTATCTAGTTATCATGTTTATAAAAATACGCTCTTTTCACCATGGGAGTGTCATATCTTGGTAACTATGGCAACAATGCATTGCAACAACATCTTTTTTTAGTCAGACTAACTCACCCAACAACCAGGTATAAGTAGATTTTAATTATATTAAAAAGAAAAGAGGAAATTTTTTTGGTAGTGGACCCCCTTAAATTTTAAATAAATGAGTTTTAAAAAGTGTTTTAAATATAGATAACCAACCATACATATAAATATAATTATATACATATCTCCCTCGTATATTTATTACAGAAAATAACTCGTAGTTTTGTGGGCTAACAAGACCTCTACAATTAAGAAATATATTTGGTTGCAATGCCTGTTGAGAATATTGTTACATAAATCCCAAACCGCAGTGTAGTGATTATCACGTACGCTTAACACGCGTAAGGTCCCCGGTTTGAAACCACTGGAGCTAAATATACTATATCTTGCAGCAATAAAGATTGTATTTGGTGATATGAATCGAGCAACTTCTTTTTGTACTTGATAACAGAAATAAACATTTCTAAGATATTTCTATGCTCTGCAATTCTCATTTTATTTTTTAGATAAAGGATACTTTTCTATTTTTTAGATAAAGGATGAATGCGGGAATTTAACACCGGTCCTCAGCACGACAGCTAGATACAAATCATAAAACTAACGTGAAAATTCCAGATACAGAAGATATCGTATCCTTCCCAATAAACATCAGAATAACAGAATAATTTTCTCCGCAAATGATGATTAGATCCTAACAAAATCCATTTTAGCCATTGCATGTTAATTTAATGCATTCAGTCTATCAAAAATGTCAGATGGCAAGAACTCTACAATTAAGAAAATATATTTCGTTGCAATGCCTGTTGAAAATATATGTTACATAATTCCCAAATCTTGTCAACTGTTTTCGTAGTGTAGTGGTTATCACGTACGCCTAACACGCGTAAGGTCCGCGGTTCGAAACCGGGCGGAAACATCAGTGAGTTAATTTTGGAAATCATAATATGTAACTCAATTTTTTTGCAATGTGATCCCAAATTTTTATTTTATTGTGTAATATTTTTGTACTGTAGAATTATTTTCACTTTGAACTCGTTCAATATAATAACACAAGGATATAGTATAATAATAATAATTACAGTTTTTATTACGTATTTTGACATCCTCAATGCATTTACAAATACAACAATATTTAGCTCGTAAAATACTCCAGAAACAATTAAAGCATTCGACCTATAAAAAGAAAGAAAGGAGAATTAAAAAACAAAATTTTAAGGGGTCCACTACAAAAAATAAATATTTTAGTGAATTTTTGAATTAGCCATAAATTAAATGGTTAACCATATTAGAATAGATAATTGAAAGAATTTTTTCGATTGCAAAGATAGAAATGTTGAAAATTCGTAAAATTCCAAGGCTGGACTGCATTTTCCGCCTTAGCAACTCCCTTAGCAACGTATATTTGGATGCAAAAACTGCTTAATTTTCCATGTTGCGCACATTTTCTCCCGCACCACCTCTCCCTAAATGAAATTTTATTATATTTTAAAACATTAAGAGAGAATTGATTTTATTCGTGGGTAGTCATGTGACCGGTCTTGAGGCATATGTGATATTGTTTATTTTGGTTTAAGTTAGCGAGAGAAGTTTTGCAACGGGCGGTCGATTTTGATGGAAATCAAACTGCTTTTAATTTAGTAGGGCTAAGTTTCCACATTGCCGTGTTTCACAGTTGGCGAGGACATCATTAAGACCAATGACCCGATCCCTGGTCCTGTAAAAGAATATACAGGATCCTTTGGCTTTGTTGCTAACGAGGGAGGCTGTGACGGTAGGAAACTGGTAGCATCCGCCATTGTTGTTAAACATAAACACGACCCTAGAGCCGAAAGTGTAGAAGAAAAGATTTTTTTTAAACTTAGAATAATGAGTTAAAGTGTTCAATCTCTCGCTTAGGGTGTATTTGGAGTTCCCTTTTCGACTTGCGGTTTTAGTTAGGTATTATTTACCCCAGTTGATAAAATCGGGCTACGGCTCATGTCAGTTTTGGCTACGACTAGGCATAATGCTCTATATAGGTATTTTTTTGCCGGGTGATGCATACGGCATGTGTTTATGTATAATGAACTAGTACTGTGTATGTTTTATTTTGAAAAGAATATTCGTACATTCCGAGGACGTACGTGCAAAGAATATTCTAAACAGGGGGAGCCTACAAAGCTGCTAACTGTGCTGAGAGCATGACTCTCACCCCCAAAGATGGAAACCTAGAATCCTTGAGACGCGAGAGGCAACAATGATCCTAGATAAAGAAAGAAGGAAAAAGGATGTTTACTTCGCCCAGTGCAGACCAATTAAGGAGAGACCAGGGAAGAAATTAAATTTAATATCCTACATTAACTATTTTATCCCAACGCCGAGGCGAAGGGAGGATTAAGTTAAAAAGGATAAAAGGTTAAAAAAGTTAAAAAGAGAAGTCAAGCTTCTCACCATTAAAAACACCCAAGGACCCCCCAGCGAGCCATTCTTTTACAAAAATGGCCCGTCTGCGTGGCGAAGAGTGCTTTTGCGCGTGCAGACGTAGCAGGAATTTTGTACGTGCAGTGACGACTTTGAGACAATTGCTCTCAACTGGTGGAATGTTGCGGAATCGGAAGTCACAGCGGGCGATCCAAATACGATGTTTCACCAGCTGTAACAACCACATGATGACTTTAGGGATGGAATTCCTCCGCGCTCCCGTAAAGCCGAACAAAAGCTCTTTGACCGTAAAGGGTGTGGCGTTTGGTGCAGATAGAGTCAACTGGAAAAAAAACCCAGTTGATCAAGAGCTGTGCAAACGAGCAGTGAAAAAAGAGGTGCTCCAGTGTCTCTTCGTCAGCACCACAGAAGCACAATATCTCCATTTTGCGATAGCCGAAAGATCGCACCAGTCTGACCGCGGTGTAGAGAATGCCATGAGCAATCTTCCAATTGAGATCCGTTGCTCCCCGTTCGAGTGGGAGCATGTGTAATTGTTGCCAGGTGTCTGGCCAGTAGAGATCGCCATAGGTAGGGCGGAACTTTTCCTCGCAGTGTGGAGGTTTATGTCGTAGAGCTAAAGCAATGCGATAGACCTTCTGCGTCGTGAAGGCCTCGATGGCCAGAGGCACATCGCGAGAGGTCCCAATTACGAGCTCACCGTTACTGGTGCCACCTTGAAAGGAGCGCCAGGATTTTAAGAGTTGCTGATAAAATGGCGGAAGGCTTTGGAGGGATGTCCGCTTGAAAGAGCGAAGTCTTAACAGAGCATCGAGCCCTAAGTTGAAACCTTTACCCAGTAGATGACGAAACAGAAGCTTCCATTTCGCCCCTGAATCGGATGAGACCCTTTTTAGCCATTGTAGCCGCAAGGCATCGGCTTTCACACGAAAGTCAACCACACCGAAACCACCGGCCGAGCATGCTGTCGTCACCGTTCGGCGAGCGACTAGATCCTTTTTACCTCCCCAGAAAAAAGGCCAAATGGCCTTGTCAAGTCTGGATGCCACCCATCCAGGCATGACAAAGACCGTACATAGATGCCATATCTGGGATAAAGCGAGCGCGTTGATAATAAGGGCTTTACCCTGGTAAGAGAGGTTGCGGCCTTTCCACGAGGAAAGCCGCTTTTCCACCTTGACGATGCGAGATTCCCAGGTCGCCGTGGTATAGTCGGACGCACTGAGGACGGCCCCAAGTATGGGTAGGTCCTGAACCCAAGTCAAACCGTGGGGGGTATCCGTGCGAAGTTTCCACGCCCCTAACCACAGTCCTTTAGATTTGCCACGGTTTAACTTGGCTCCTGTGCCTTTCGCATAATTGTCATAAACAGCGAAGACTGCAGGCAGCGAGGCATCAGAGGTGACAACGATGGTCGTGTCATCTGCGTAGCAGGAGCAGCGCAGCTCTTGCAGCGAGTCCGGCAGACGCAGGCCGGGCCGGAGATGCCAGGGTCAGCGCGAAGGTTGCAGGCAAGAACCTCTGCACACAAGACATACAGGAGAGGGGACAGGGGACAGCCCTGACGTACTCCCCGAGATGGACGGAAGAAGGGAGACATCCACCCGTTGATAACAACGGAGGATTCAACGTCCGTATAAAAAAGCTTGACCCATTGACGGAAGCTAGGTCCAAAGCCCATTACCGTAAGGGTGCGAGCCAGAAAGTCCCAGTCGACTCGGTCGAAGGCTTTCTCTTGGTCTAACGAAAGAAACGCCGCTGGGAGTCGGTTTATTTCAGCCAAGTCGATTACGTCGCGCAAGACGCTCAGGTTTTCCCCTATAGTTCGGCCAGGTACGCCACACGTTTGGTCTGGCGACACCACAGAGGAGATTACTCGGAGGAGACGACCAGAAATGGCTCGAGTCGCGATCTTATAGTCGGCATTGAGCAGACTAATCGGGCGCCAATTCTTTGTTTCGAGACGATCGCCCTTTTTAAAAAGAACAATAATTAGTCCACGTCGCTGTGAGGTGGATAGTAAGCCGGTGGAGTAAGCATGGTTAAGTACAACAACCAAATCCGGACCGAGGATGTCCCAGAAAGTTGAGTAAAACTCGATCGGAAACCCGTCCGAACCAGGTGTCTTCCCAGTGGCCATACCTTCGGCAGCGATCTGGCATTCTTCAGGAGTAAGAAGCCCTTCGCAGCACGATTGTCCCTCAGGAGAGAGTTTCCTCACTAGTTTAGAGAGGAGGTGGTCTTGCACGGTTAGGTCACACACCTCTGCCGTGAATAAGCCTTGGTAATTCCCTTGCCATACCTTCAGTATGTCCAGAGAATCGTGATAGACAACCGAAGTGGCAGGGTCTTTTATAGCGGACATATTCTTCTTCTCTCGGTGCTTCTTCTCCAGAGAAAAGAAATAGGCCGTGGATTTCTCCCCTTCCTCAGCCCACCGACATCTCGCACGCACTTGGGCAGCCCGGGCTTCCCTGATCTCAAAAGCACGTAACTCCTCCTGAACAGTGCACAGTTCGGTGAAGACGGAAGAATCACCAGCGTCGAACATACGCTGTAGGTTTAGCAGCCGCCGATTTAAAGAGACCTTCAAATCAGATGCCTCTGAGGCTTTCGCCTTACAGAAACTCCGTGTGACTTCGCGTAGGTAGAATTTCCCCATATCCCACCAGTCTAGAGGGTTGGGGAACTCCTTTTGTTGTGTACGCCAAAACAACCAAAACGATTTCACTAATTTACAGTACTCCTTATCCTTAAGGGTGGAAGTATTGAGCTTCCAAAATCCAGGCCCAACGCCGATAGAAGATGGGAGAGTGAAAGAGATCATAAGGTATCTGTGGTCTGTAAAGAAAGAGGGATAGTATTCACTATCCACCACGTGTTCCTTGAAAGGAATTGGCGCCCAAACCATGTCAATCCGCGAGGAGCACTCGCCGGAAGCGTGGTCCCAGGAAAAGGAGCGGACGCCTGGATGGTGTGTGCGCCATACAGGAAATGTGTTTGTTGCTGAGAGTAGTGACTGTAAGGTAGAGACACTCTCTGCAGCTAGGTTAGGCGATCCACGCTGGTATGACGGCGGGTGGCGCCGGTCCAGCGTGGGATCCAATACTGAATTAAAGTCCCCACACAAAAAGGTGGGTAGGGCCAGATCTACAAAATCTGGCACGGAGGATAGGAACTTATTTCGATCCGGATTGCGACTGGGAGCATATAAAGACACAAAACGCACCTTTTCGTCATCCATTGTTACCTCAGCCTGCACGAACCGGCCTGCCTCATCCCGCCGAACCTTTTCGAGCTTGTGACGGGTGTGGATGAGGATAGCGGTGCCTACTCGCTTATTAGATACAGATGAGGAGGCGACCGCATATCCTGAGGAAGAAAACCATGCTCGTAGAGTCGCGTGCGTTTTAGCATGTGTCTCTTGCAGGCATATTATGTCCGCCTTGACACATTTCAGCCATTGAATAAAAGTGACCCTTTTGGTGCGGTCATTAAGACCGTTTATATTAAGGGTTAACAAATTGAACGTGAAAGCAACGTGTTTAAAAATTTAGGAGGCATCGGGGAACTCCCCGACCTCGTACACGTCATGCAACTCGGAATCGTTTGTGGCGAATCCAAGGAAAACATTATCGAGATCTGTACGACTATTTGGGTCGGTACAGGCAGAGAAACTGGCTGAGCCAGCCTCGGAAAAGATGCCATGATCCACATCATGCGACCAAGGCAGGGGGGTGTTCTCGGGAGTACTTCCCGAAGCCCCAGTGTTGGTATCTTCATCCTCGGGCCAAGTTTCGTGGCCTGGAATATCCAGCTCCGTAACAGAGGTCCAGGTTCCGTGATCCGGAATATCCGCATCCGTAGGAGGAGCCAGGGAAGGAGGTGGACTATCCGTCGGCTCCGGCGCGGGAGGGACGGTTTGCAGTATACGGCCGCGCTGTCTGCGGCGCGTTAGAATTGGACTAGGTGGGATGACATCCACACTACTCGGGCACTGTTGCTCCAACAAGTTTTGGGCAGCGGTACCGTCACTTGATAGTGATAACTCGACCGGTGTCGAGGGAGGGGGAGCCTGAAAATCAGGATCCGTGTTGGCCACCTCTAGTGGCGAGGCCTCGTTAACCGCAGCAGCGGTGGTGGATTCAAGGCAAAGGCCGTCCGGGTCTAGTGGCACATCCACTGTTGTGTCCGGAATTGATTCCTCATCAGATGACCGAAGGTCATAAAGAGCACGCTTAGACTTATCGCCGTCCGGACTGGAGTCGAGAAGGCGCTTCGTCCCCTTTGGCGCCATATCAGCCAGCGAAACCTCAGTTGTGGAATTGCATGGCGGAAGGTGCGAAGCAATCGTAACTAAAATCGTTTCACCCACGACCGTGGAGGAGCGATTTCCGTTCTCCGAGTGTTCCTCTAAGATTTCTGACGGCACGCTCACACCGCTGCGAGACGGAAGTGGCGGTAGAGGAGGGGGAGGCGGTGGTGGCGGTGATGGCACCGTCGCCGGTGGTGGCGGCGGCGGTGGTAGTGGTGGAGTCGTGACCGACCCAACATCGGTACGCGGAGCTACCAGGGTTGCAGATGCGGTAGAAGCAGCAACTATAGTTGCATAAGTCCGTCCCGGACAATGCTGGACTTTGTGGCCGATTTTGCCACAACCAAAGCAGGCAAACGGCTGGTCCTTGTAATTTAGCCGGCATCGAAAGCCTGCGATCTTCACATAGGAAGGGATGTTAAAAGTAAGATGCATGGAAACCATGCGAGTGCCCGACTGTATGTTGGGGTAGCCCTTTACAGGAAGGTGCTTCACAGAAGCAACGCGACCAAATTGGGCTAGGGTGTCTTTGAAGACATCATTTGGGAACGGCAGGGGAGCCTGTTCCACAAAGACCAGCGTGAGTTGTTCGTACGCTGGTTGGGGGGTCAGGTGGACACCCCGAAAATCGAAACCTTTAAGGTCAAAATCCCGGCGCAAGGCCGGGGCCTTAAACTGAATCCGAAGCTGTAACTTGGGCAGAATTTGGATGCCCAAAACGTTATCAGCGCCAAGTGCCTCAATAAACTGAATGCGCACTTTGGTCATCTGGTCGTTACCGACGAGACGTTTTGGAATAGTAACAACAGAGGTTGTACTATTCCACACACAATAATCCACATCGGTAAACGTTGTTGGATGTGGCATGATGAGGCAGTATGAAAAAATAGGTATGAAGTAATATATACTTCAGTATAGCATGCAATAAAATAATTTAATATATATATACATATAACAATATATGTATGTGTAATAATATAATTGTATATGAATATATAGAATAATATAATATATATATATATAATGTAGTATTATATATAATATGGAGTATAATATAGAAGAAGATTATAATATAATATACGTCGGTATATAATACCAAAAAAGGAAAGCGTCTGCACGCGCGGAAAAAAGAACGCTGGGGACGAAAGCCCCCCACACACAAACAGGTACTACGCGCCTGTCAAACGCAAAGGGAAATACCCAGCAGGAGGGAGGACGCCTGCTCGCCAGGGATGAAACACCCCCCAAACCACCCAGCAGGAAAAAGCGCCTGCACGCTAGGAACCCGAAGGTTCGCAGGTTAAGCCTGCCTAACTAATTAGCTACAGATAAACAACAACATGACGATATCAACAAGAACACTCGCAAAAACTATAAACAGTAAAATTCTAATCACTTCGTGACGATCAGTCCTTTGCTACTCAAGTCGAAAGTTTTGTAGATGAAATAAATATATTACGAAACCTATCCGTGTAATCGTAAACTACAAGCGTGTGAACAGTTTCGTCACACCATTTTAGACTTTTTGTTATACCCAAAGCAAACAAGTCTAAGGTATACAGAATATACATTATATATCCACTGAGAATAAAGTAAAAATGGCAATTCAAGCCGAGGAAGAAATGCGTCCTTTGTTCCCGCAGATAAATATACTCCACCGAAAATTGTGTAAACAGAGATACAATTGTCATTAAATCGTCCACCCTTGTCACAAACGAATGACTTAGACCCAAAGAATATAACCTGACATCGAAATGAAATGGTTAAGACCAAGAAAAAGAAAAGAAAAGTAGGGCATAACTTATAAGACTGGAGCTTTTTAAACAGTTATATATCTTTATTGGACTGTCTATTGTTGTTTTGGCGCTATTATCTTATTAATAATTAGAAAGTTTAACTTTAAAGCCGTTTTTCTCAATTGTTATTACAGAATAACTCCGTTATTTAGTTGGCAGTAACAATTCTCTCCATAGCTTATATAAAACAAGAACTCTACAATTAAGAAAATATATTTCGTTGCAATGCCTGTTGAGAATATATGTTACATAATTCCCAAGTATTGTCATCTGTTTATGTAGTGTAGTGGTATCACGTACGCTTAACACGCGTAAGGTCCCCGATTCGAAACCGCGAGGAAACAATTTTACATGAAGAAAAATTTTACAACCACGCGAGATAAATTACATATATCTTACAGCAATAAAGATTGTATTTGGTATTATCTAACAACCTCTTTCCATACTTTATAAGAGAAAAAATTCTAAAAATAGATATATTATATGGGCTGAAATACTCAATTTATTTTGTAAAGAAAGGATAACTTGGTTTTGCCGTCAGAGAATTAAACACTGGTCTTCAGCGTGACAGAATAATTGTACCTCTAATGAGGGAATGCCATCTTAACCATTGCATGTTAATTTCATGCAAAACGGCTATTGCCTCACATGCATTAGATTATTGTTGGAGTTGCAGCGTTGTTTGAATGTCTTTACGACGCATTGGGGCATGTGTTTCAACTGCTGAGATAAATTCAATTATTTATTATTGGCAAGATTTCAAACGTACATTCGAAGCAATAAAATTGACTGTCATAGACAATTTGTTACCAAATTCTTTAGAATTCCAAAGCAAGCAAAATTCGATGATTTCTAAAGTATGAATTGTTTCCGTAGTGTAGTGGTTATCACGTACGCCTCACACGCGTAAGGTCCCCGGTTCGATCCCGGGCGGAAACATCACGGAGTTCCTTTTGGAAATCATAATATGTAACTCAATGTTGTTGCAATGTGATCCCACAATTATTTTTTTATTGTGTAATATTTTGTACTGTAGAATTATTTTCACTTTGAACACGTTCAATATAATAACACAAGGATATAGTATAATAATAATAATTACAGTTTTTCTTACGTATTTTGACATACTCAATGCATTTAATAATACATCAATAGATAGCTCGTAAAATACTCTAGAAATAATTAAAGCATTCGACCTACAAAGAAGAAAGAAAACAAAATTTAAAAAACACAATTTTTAATATTAAAGAAATGAGTTTTCAAAAGTGTTTGAAATATAGATAATCAACCATACATATAAATATAATTATATATACTACTTTTTATTAAATAGTGTAATATTTCCCTGTATATTTTTTACATAAAATATATCCGTTGTTTAGTAGGCAGTAACAATTTTCTTCATATATCATATAAAACAAGACCTCTACAATTAATAAACATATCTGGTTTGCAATACCTGTTGAGAATATATGTTACATAATTCCCAAATCTTGTCAACTGTTTCCGTAGTGTATGGTAGTGGTTATCACGTACGCCTAACACGCGTAAGGTCCCCGGTTCGAAACCGGGCGGAAACATCAATGAGTTCCTTTTGGAAATGATAATATGTAACTAAATGTTGTTGCAATGTGATCCCCCCTCTTTTTATTTTATTGTGTAATATTTTTGTACTGTAGAATTATTTTTCACTTTGAACACGTTCAATATAATAACACAAGGATATAGTATAATAATAATAATCACAGTTTTTATTACGTATTTTGACATCCTCAATGCATTTACAAATACAACAATATTTAGCTCGTAAAATACTCCAGAAACAATTAAAGCATTCGACCTATAAAAAGAAAGAAAGGAGAATTAAAAAACAAAATTTTAAGGGGTCCACTACAAAAAATAAATATTTTAGTGAATTTTTGAATTAGCCATAAATTAAATGGTTAACCATATTGGAATAGATAATTGAAAGAATTTTTTCAATTGCAAAGATAGAAATGTTGAAAATTCGTAAAATTCCAAAATTTTTTAGATAGAGGATGATACGTGCGGGAATTTAACACCGGTCCTCAGCACGACAGCTAGACACAAATCATAAAACTAACGTGAAAATTCCAGATACAGAAGATATCGTATCCTTCCCAATAAACATCAGAATAACAGAATAATTTTCTCCGCAAATGATGATTAGATCCTAACAAAATTCCATTTTCGCCATTGTATGTTAATTTAATGCATTCAGTCTATCAAAAATGTCAGATTGCATGCACCACAGACATTACATTATAGGTGGTATTGCATGATCATGTTAAGAGTGTTTACAACGGATAGAAGAATGTGTTTTTAACTCCTGAGATCAAATAAATCACATATTAAGATTATATACGTGGATTCGAAGGAATAGGATTGATTGTCATAGACAATTAGTTACCGATTCTATAGAAATCCAAAACACACATAATTTTTCGATGATTTGTCAAGCGTTGTTTCCGTAGTGTAGCGGTTATCACGTGCGCTTTACACGCGCAAGGTCCCCGGTTCGAACCCGGGTGGAAACATGTGGGAGTTCTTTTTGGAAATCATGATAATGTATCCTTCATTTTGCATTTTATTGTGTAATATTTTTGTACTTGTATAATTATTTTTCACTTTGAACACCTTCAATATAATATCACAAGTATACAGTATAATAATAATAAGTACAGTTTTTATTACGTATTTTGGCATCTCAATGCGTTTACAAATAGAACAATAGATAACTCGCAAAATTCTCTAGAAAGAATTAAAGCATTCGACCTATAAAGAAGTAAGAAAGAAAAATAAATAAAATAACATTTTTAATTTTAAACAAATGAATTTATAAAGGTGTTTTAAATATAGATCACCAACCACACATATTAATATAATTATATATACTTCTTTCTGATTGAATAGTGTAATATTTTTCCCGTATTGTTATTAGAGAATAACTCCGTTATTTAGTTGGCAGTAACAATTCTCTCCATAGCTTATATAAAACAAGAACTCTACAATTAAGAAAATATATTTCGTTGCAATGCCTGTTGAGAATATATGTTACATAATTCCCAAGTATTGTCATCTGTTTCTGTAGTGTAGTGGTTATCACATACGCTTAACAAGCGTAAGGTCCCCGATTCGAAACCGCGAGGAAACAATTTTTACATGATTTAAAATTTTACAACCACGAGAGATAAATATATTATATCTTACAGCAATAAAGATTGTATTTGGTATTATCTAACAACCTCTTTCCATACTTTATAAGAGAAAAAATTCTAAAAATAGATATATTATATGGGCTGAAATACTCAATTTATTTTTTAAAGAAAGGATAACTTGGTTTTGCAGAGAATTAAACAATGGTCTTCAGCGTGACAGAATAATTGTACCTCTAATGAGGGAATTCCATCTTAACCATTGCATGTTAATTTCATGCAAAACGACTATTGCCTCACATGCATTAGATTATTGTTGGAGTTGCAGCGTTGTTTGAGTGTCTTTACGACGCATTGGGGCATGTGTTTCAACTCCTGAGATAAATTAAATTATTTATCATTGGCAAGATTTCAAACGTACATTCGAATCAATAAAATTGACTGTCATAGACAATTTGTTACCAAATTCTTTAGAATTCCAAAGCAAGCATAATTCGATGATTTCTAAAGTATGAATTGTTTCCGTAGTGTAGTGGTTATCACGTACGCCTCACACGCGTAAGGTCCCCGGTTCGATCCCGGGCGGAAACATCACGGAGTTCCTTTTGGAAATCATAATATGTAACTCAATTTTTTGCAATGTGATCCCAAATTTTTATTTTATTGTGCAATATTTTTGTACTGTAGAATTATTTTCACTTTGAACTCGTTCAATATAATAACACAAGGATATAGTATAATAATAATAATTACAGTTTTTCTTACGTATTTTGACATACTCAATGCATTTAAAAATACATCAATAGATAGCTCGTAAAATACTCTAGAAATAATTAAAGCATTCGACCTACAAAGAAGAAAGAAAACAAAATTTAAAAAACAAAATTTATAATATTAAAGAAATGAGTTTTCAAAAGTGTTTGAAATATAGATAATCAACCATACATATAAATATAATTATATATACGACTTTTTATTGAATAGTGTAATATTTCCCTGTATATTTTTTACATAAAATAAATCCGTTGTTTAGTAGGCAGTAACAATTTTCTTCATAGCTTATATAAAACAAGACCTCTACAATTAATAAACATATCTGGTTTGCAATACCTGTTGAGAATATATGTTACATATTTCCCAAATCTTGTCAAATGTTTCCGTAGTGTAGTGGTTATCACGTACGCCTAACACGCGTAAGGTCCCCGACTCGAAACCGGCCGGAAACTCCAGTGAGTTAATTTTGGAAATCATAATATGTAACTAAATTTTTTTGCAATGTGATCCCAAATTTTTATTTTATTGTGTAATATTTTTGTACTGTAGAATTATTTTCACTTTGAACTCGTTCAATATAATAACACAAGGATATAGTATAATAATAATAATTACAGTTTTTATTACGTATTTTGACATAATCAATGCATTTACAAATACAACAATATTTAGCTCGTAAAATACTCCAGAAACAATTAAAGCATTCGACCTATAAAAAGAAAGAAAGGAGAATTAAAAAACAAAATTTTAAGGGGTCCACTACAAAAAATAAATATTTTAGTGAATTTTTGAATTAGCCATAAATTAAATGGCTAACCATATTAGAATAGATAATTGAAAGAATTTTTTCGATTGCAAAGATAGAAATGTTGATAATTCGTAAAATTCCAAGGCTGGACTGCATTTTCCGCCTTAGCAACTCCCTTAGCAACGTATATTTGGATGCAAAAACTGCTTAATTTTCCATGTTGCGCACATTTTCTCCCGCACCACCTCTCCCTAAATGAAATTTTATTATATTTTAAAACATTAAGAGTGAATTGATTGGTGCGTGGGTAGTCATGTGACCGGTATTCAGGCATATGTGATATTGTTTATTTTGGTTTAAGTTAGCGAGAGAAGTTTTGCAACGGGCGGCCGCTTTTGATGGAAATCAAACTGCTTTTAATTTAGTAGGGCTAAGTTTCCACATTGCCGTGTTTCACAGTTGGCGAGGACATCATTAAGACCAATGACCCGATCCCTGGTCCTGTAAAAGAATATACAGGATCCTCTGGCTTTGTTGCTCACGAAGGAGGCTGTGACGGTAGGAAACTGGTAGCATCCGCCATTGTTGTTAAACATAAACACGACCCTAGAGCCGAAAGTGTAGAAGAAAAGATTTTTTTTAAACTTAGAATAATGAGTTGTTTTTATAAAATTAGATGTACACAAAATAAAGAAATAAAAGTTTAAAACTCAGGTATTCAGATCCTGGGGATACAGTGTCACGTCTGATTTTGGTATATGGTGGTTGATGGTCGTTGGCCTCTTGGTTGAATTCCCTGCTGCTCAAATGATGTCATGTAGACTGTTCAGTGTGGTGAGGTACATGTAAGATTGTCTATGTTCAGTATGTAGCCGAATGTATTTAGCTTGTACAGTAGATCTGATTGGGGACATTTTTCCATTGATTCTGTAGAGAGGAAAACTGGAGAATCCGGGGAAGTGCCCTGAAGGTGCAGGGGAAAAAACTGTATTTTAAAGTCATCCATCTTGCTGAGTTGACTTAACCCTGGGGAGCAGTGGTGCCGTGCAAGGCAGCCAGCTTGTAGAATACGTTACCAATGCATTCCATATTGTGATACTCTATATGTTGTGTGTCTCGTTCTTTAAAAAAACCTTATTGTAATTATATTTATAAAGTTGGATGTAAATACAGGTAAACTAAAATAATGTGGAGTTGAGTGAGATTGTGTTCCGAATTATGTCATAGTGTATATTGTATATGTTTTGGATTATGTCATAGTATACTGTATGTTGTTTATTTTACCTCAAGTTTATATTGGTTTTTTACTTTGTATTATAGCATATCGTGTGGAGAGAATATATTAGAATAGAGGTGTAAAGATGTAAATTAAATAAAGGGAGATGATGATAATGGTGATGTAATAATGGTATTTATTTAATGATAATAATAATAATACTTATTTAAAATTATATTGATAATAATAATTAATGTTGTACTGTATACTGTGGATGGTTGTGTATTGTGGTTGGGTTTGATATTTTCGGACAATGGGATTTGGATCGGAATAGATTTGTGACGAGCAATGATTTGAATGCAGAATGGGAGAAGTGAAGAGGAGAATGAGGGAATAAGCTGGGAGAGTGGAGGATTATTGAAGATATGGAATTTGCAAAACCCGGGTGCGGTGAATATAAAGAGTATGTCAAGGCCGAGGTGAATGCCTGAAGCCCGCCACCCCGACCTTGTCCCTGTTTTTGGAGAAACATAAAGGCCATGAATCGTCAGGTTCCAAGCATGACCGGGAAAGCACGTTTCTAACCTACTAGCAGGTCTCGGAACGACGTGCCCACATGTGCTTATTGAGAGAAGAGAGTTGGTGGATGAAGACAATGCCAGTGAATAACGCACGACATGTCGATCAGACGTGACACTGTATCCCCAGGATCTGAATACCTGAGTTTTAAACTTTTATTTCTTTTATTTTGTGTACATCTAATTTTATAAAAACAATAAACACGACCCTAGAGCCGAAAGTGTAGAAGAAAAGATTTTTTTTAAACTTAGAATAATGAGTTAAAGTGTGCAATCTCTCGCTTAGGGTGTATTTGGAGTTCCCTTTTCGACTTGCGGTTTTAGTTAGGTATTATTTACCCCAGTTGATAAAATCGGGCTACGGCTCATGTCAGTTTTGGCTACGACTAGGCATAATGCTCTATATAGGTCTTTTTTTGCCGGGTGATGCATACGGCATGTGTTTATGTATAATGAACTAGTACTGTGTATGTATACACTAATAACAATCCCCGTGCCACCAATTTACGCGCCAATTCTTATGTCCCTTTGACCTTCTTCTCCAATGTAAAACAACAACATGACGATATCAACAAGAACACTCGCAAAAACTATAAACAGTAAAATTCTAATCACTTCGTCACGATCAGTCCTTTGCTACTCAAGTCGAAAGTTTTGTAGATGAAATAAATATATTACGAAACCTATCCGTGTAATCGTAAACTACATGTACAAGCGTGTGAACAGTTTCGTCACACCATTTTAGACTTTTTGTTATACCCAAAGCAAACAAGTTTAAGGTATACAGAATATACATTATATATCCACTGAGAATAAATTAAAAATGGCAATTCAAGCCGAGGAAGAAATGCGTCCTTGTTCCCGCAGATAAATATACTCCACCGAAAATTGTGTAAACAGAGATACAATTGTCATTAAATCGTCCACCCTTGTCACAAACGAATGACTTAGACCCAAAGAATATAACCTGGCATCGAAATGAAATGGTTAAGACCAAGAACTTTTGAAAATTTGGTCGTTCAAATTCCCATCCCCTTGGGCGAAAAAGTGTTCAAATGCCCTACTGTAGCAAGAAATTAAACAGGCAAATGCCCGACCCCATGACCAAATTATGAAACTGGAAGTACAAAAATTCCACTCCATTCCATTTTTGACAAACCAGTCCTTGATGAAAGCGGAATCTTTCCCTTTAAAATATAACAATAACAATCGTTCAACTGATTCCCGCCGCCATTGTCCCATCGCGAAGGCCTGAGGGCGAGGGTGATAATATCGACCGGCGTTTAGTCCCTTATCACGCGAGATCCAAGCCGATCCCTATCTCGAATGCAGTTTATATATTTATATATATTCAAGATCAACCGTCAACGGCCCATGCGCGGCATCGGAAAATTTGGCCCTGGTAACTAGATATGGTAAATAATAAATATCTGCATTTGAATTCTTGTTTTGTCGGGTTATACGGTGAATGAAGATTTGAGTTCAAAAAGATCGTGAAAAGGCAGTGAAAATGCAATATATCGTCGTCCGAAGATGTCAAGTTCGTAAATCAAGTTCGTAAATCAAGTTTTATACGTGGCGTCAAAACTAAAGATTCTAAAGGTAAACCCGTTTTCGGTTTTTTAAACCTGTTAGTCAGTAACAAAGATAGTTTTGCAAACATGTCCGAGTATGTTATTCAGGCTTTCATTTGATGTATAGCATGATTTTCTTGCGTTAGTAGTTCAAAAGATATCGTCGTCTGAATATCTAAAATATTTATACGGAGTTTGTCAATCCAATCCAAGCGTCGTCGCTTTTTTCAAGCTGTTAGGTATCAGTTACAAAAATATTTTTGTAGGTATGTCAGAGGCTGTTAATGAAGCTTTCATTAGATATGTAGAATGAGTTCTTAGAGTTAGTACTTCAAAATATATTGTGGTCGGAACATTTCACTTTTGTCATGTCGTCATGGCAACCGAAATTTAAAATTATTATAACACCAACCCAAGTCAGTTTTAGGATTAGGGTTAGGATTAGGGTTAGGGTTAGGATTAGGGACTGTGCTAAACCACGAAACAGCGAAACAGCGAAACGAAACAGCGAAACAGCTATTTTTTGTTTATCCTTTTAACAAATCTCACGGGAAGTGATACATGGAGGTCGTGGAAGGTCATGACGTCTTCGTGAAGGGGAGGGCCAACTTCGGAAGTGCTCGGCGCATCTTCGGAAGCCGTCGGAACAGCTTCGGAAACCGTCGGAGCGATTTCGGAAGTGATCGGAGAAACTTCGGAAGTGATCGGAAGGTGGTCGGAAAGCTCTCGTTGGACGTCGGAAGGTGGTCGGATGGGTTCGGAAGGTCTTCGTAAGGACATCTGGAAGCGGTAGGGCTACGTACCAGGTACGTTGGTTTCGCTGCTGGGGGTGGGATATCAATGGTGGGTATAGTCAGCGGCGGCTTCCTCTTTGGCGGACAACCATTGATATGGTTGAAGAAACCACGAAAACCAGCGAGAGATGGCCTTATGAAGACCTTCCGACCCATCCGACCACCTCTCGACGACTCCCGAGAGCCTTCCGACCATTTCCGACAACATTCCGACCACTTCCGAAGTTTATCCGACCACTTCCGAAGTCGCTCCGAAGGTTTCCGATAATGTTCCGACGGCTTCCGAAGATGGGTCGAGCACTTCCGAAGTTGGCCCTCCCCTCCATGAAGACGTCATGACCTTCCACGACCTCCATGTCATATTTCAAATTTCACGAGGAAGGAGCTCTTCGGAGCGCTCCTGGGGGCCTCGTCTAACGTATATTTTTTAACGTTCCTTGAATTGGTGGGCTGGTATCCCTCGATTCACAGTATAAAGGAACAACGTTATACATAACTACCAAATCATCAAATATCCCTTACGGAATATATGGCGACCGAATCTGATAACGGACATTCGACAATAACCTGTCTGCCAAAAGTACCTCCAAAGAAGAAGAACGAATGTGTTATCGGAACAATCAACGTACGGAGTCTGTCTGATGATATCAAACTCGGGACAACATACGACCTATTTAGAAACCTACGCCATAGCGTTTGCTGTCTGCAAGAAACGAGACGAACTGGCCAAGGTATATTACAACATGAGGAAATACAGTTTATCTGGAGCGGACATAAAAAGAAACGTGCAGCTGGAGTGGGAATCCTGATATCGAACACAGTTAAGTTGATCGATGTGAACTACATTAATGAGAGAATCTTACAAATACTCGTCAAGTTAAACAACATCAATATCGCCATTACGAATTGCTACGCACCAACGAACGATGCAAAAGAAAGTCAGAAGGACACATTCTATAGAATACTAAAGAAATGCTTCGATGATACACCAGCGAAATACAAACAGATAATAACCGGTGACTTCAATGCTACAATCGGAGAGGGAAGTTATGGATTATGGAGATGTTTAGGTCCAGCGAACAACAAACTACCAACAAATGATAATGGACAGCGACTACTCCAATTCACAGAAACACACAAACTACGACTTGAAAATTCTGTGAGACCATCAACAAAAGGTGACTCCAAAATCAATACTTGGATATCCCCGAAACGTTTCGAAAAGAGGTTAGACTATGTTCTTACTAACAAATTCACACACCGATACGCTACAAAATGCATGGTTCGGCGAGGTTCCTCGAGGGGATTTGAGACGGACCATTTGCTATTGGAAACCTCATTTCAATTCCCCAGCGTCAAATATTTGAAAGCAACAACAAAGAAAAGAGGAATTCAAAAACCAAATATTAATATTCAACAACTAACTAATCCTAAGAAACAGAACGAATACATAAACTGCCTTGAATCTAAACTTTCTGATACTCCAAAAGACGATCTTGAAAACGAAAATACAGTAATCATCGAGGCAATTAAGAACGCATCATCCACAGTCTGTGATACTCACAACGTGAAGGGAAAACGAAAACAACCGTGGGAAAATGATGAACTGCAAGAACTCATGAAACAACAAAACAACACAGATGATGAGTCCAAACTAAAAAACCTCAAACAACAAGTGAAGAAGAAACGGCAATCTCTTATGAACGACTTCTACAGGGAAAAAGCTGACTCAATTAACCAGGCGAATGAGGCCAGACAAATCGAAAGGGAATTTGCAGAAGCGAAGAAACACCATATGCACCAACAATCTCGAGATTTTTTGATATCAAAAGAAACATTACACGAACACTTCCAGAATCATTTCAAGGAGAACGATATAATCATGCCAGTAGAATTAACTGACCCAGAGAATTCGTGCCTGAAGGATAGCCTGAATAATGCAATCAATGTGGATCAGTCAGAACCGACTGGGGAAGAAATCAGGAAGGTAATGCTGAAATTAAAAAATGGAAAATGTGAAGGCACAGATGGCGTTAAAATGGAACAACTGAAATACGGAGCTTCTAGTCCAAAACTCGTCAACCATATTACATCATTGATACTCTTAATCTGGACACTACTCGCAGTTCCAACTATTTGGCTACAAAGTCGAATAAGCTGTATCTTCAAAGGTGGTGTTCGCTCGGTCGCATCGAACTACCGAGGCATTAATGTGTTGGCTGTAATCTCTCGCGTCTACTGCCAATGATAATATTGAATCGAATATCAGAAGCGTACAACAGAACAATTGACGAGACACAGTATGGATTTCGAAAAAACAAGGGATGTGATAATGCCATATTCGTATTACGAAATATTATCAACACCTCGAAGGATACAATGTATATATGTTTTATCGATTTGACTGCCGCCTATGATAAAATCCCACGGAAGCTATTGTTTCGGGTTTTGGATATTCGACTAGGATGTACTCACATAATCAATTTGATTAAAGCCATCTATACAGAAACAACTGCAAGAATAACCGGATTGAAGAGAACATTTCCAGTTAATGCAGGATGCAGACAAGGTGGAATAGAGAGCCCGGTTCTATTTAATATTTACTTCGACACAGTATGTAGAGTACTACACTTCGAATTGAAACAAATGTTGGGTGCCGGTTATGGTATCGAATTTAAATACCAAATCCCTAATGAGACAACATCACGGAGCCAACGCTCAAACCATCCATCCCACGGTGTATCACAACTATTTCGTGCTCTTTATGCAGATGATATGTTTATCATCTTCAAGACAAAAGAAGCTCTTCAAAAAGGTATGATCATTGTGGAAAATGTCTTCTCACGCTATGGACTCACACTATCCAGAAAGAAAACAGAAACAATGTTGATAAATGGTGATCAAGCTGACACGGAAAGCGAGACCCTGATTAAACTGGAAGACAAGAATATCAAGAACGTTAAAAGCTTCAAATACCTTGGTGTAAAAATCGCACCAGCTGATAATAATATCATGATCCAACATCGCATCTCGACAGCTATTGCCAAATTCGCCGAAATGAAAAACATGTTCAAGAATCATAGAATTAGTGTGAAGATCCGAGCGAAGTTTCTCAACGTATTCATAAGGCCAAGACTAATATATAACTGTGCAACTCTCTTTAATGCCGAAACACAGCTACAAAAACTCGAAGTCGAATGGACTAGAATGCTACGGCGAATTGTAAAAGGAGGTATGACAAGACGAGATGCACCACCTAGAGATATCAGTATTGAACAAAAAAAGAAAAAAGAATGGGATTACGCTTATAAGTACAGCAACGCCGATATTCATAGAATATGTGGAACTACCCCATTGCAACACTTCATCAAGATACAACATCTCAAATGGATTGCACATGTTATCAGAATGGACAACCAAACATTTGAAAAACAAACTCTCTTTATGGAATGATCGCATTATCCATGGAAGAAATTGGAGGATGAATTTGGGATGGACCGTTCCCAGATTCGACGTATTATGTTTTGTAAGGATAATTTTGATGGCTGGCTTGCAAACTTTTGTACAGCCAGCAGTTCATATGCATGAAACATGTAAAGAATATATAAATGGATGGATGGATGTATCACTTCCCGTGAGATTTGTTAAAAGGATAAACAAAAAATAGCTGTTTCGCTGTTTCGTTTCGCTGTTTCGCTGTTTCGCTGTTTCGTTTCGCTGTTTCGTGGTTTAGCACAGTCCCTTTGCAACCTCATCCACAATGGAATAATTGCAATACTTGATAATTAGTCTATATAGTGAGTACCAGTACTGGTGGTAAGGATGTAAAAAACTACAGATTATAGCTGTATTTATACTGCAAGTCTATAGGACTAACCACGACCAACCTGGCTGGATGCCACCTTGGGCCTGGCTTACATTTTACTCACTTTAATAGTCTAAATATGCACCACACTGGTTAGAACAATCAGTGTTTATACGCTCATCTGATGGCATGCTGGTCCGGCCAATGGCTTAGCGTGTTTGTGTATTTACCTTTGTCCTGTATTAGGCCTAGACAATGCCAGTCCTAGGCTTGCAATTTATATATTTACACAGCTTTTGTAGGATATATACTGTATATAGATACTGTATAATTGGGTAGGTTAACACTCACTGCATGTGTCAGGGAGACACATTAGGGATTAAACAACTGGTATCATCTCACTGACAACAAGCAGCTGAAGGGAATTTCATCTTGAATTAATGATATATTGGTGAAATAATTAGATTAAGCAATGTTCAATTGTTGCATATTATGGACTTTTGTCATTTCATCTTTTTGAAATGTGTTACCAGTACTTGAATAGCATTGAAATACTGGTACATGTATGCATAATTATATAATATAATAAGATTATATATTAATAAAAGCAACAGAAGTCTTCTAACAGAGTAAAAGGTTTATCGAGCTTATCAATATATAGTCAGACAACACTCATTGCAAAACTAAAGCTGATATAGAGTATACTGGTGTCTTGTAGTAAGGATGTAAAAAATTACAGACTTTAGCTGTGTTTACATATATTGCAAGTCTATAGGATCAACCAGGTCTATAGGCCAGCCACGACCTGGGCCTGCATGGCTTACATTTTATTGACTTTAATAGTGTAAACATACACCATACTGGCTATAACAATTAGCATTTATGCTCATCTGTTATTATGGCATATGCCCTTCTGGCCAATGGCTTAGTGTGTCTGTTTAAATTCACCTTTGTCCTGGATAGTAGGCCTGGACAGTGCCATAGTCCTAGGCTTTCAATGTATATTTTTACACAGCTTTTGAAGGATAAATACTGTATAATGTAGAATTGGGTGGGGTAACACTCACTGTGTCAGGGAACATGTTAGGGATTAAACAAGTGGTCACCTCACTGACAAGAAGCAGCTGAAAGGAATTTCATCCTGAATTAATATATATATATATTGGTGAAATAATTAAATTAAGCAATATCGTTCTTTGTTGTATATTATGGGCTTTTGTCATTTCATTTTTTGAAATTGTGTTACCGGTACTTGAATACCATTGAAATACTGGTACATGAATGTGCATAATTATATAATATTAATAAAAGTTAAGAAACAGAAGTCTTCTAAAAGAATAAAAGGTTTATCAGGCTTATCAATTTGGTCTAGGATAAATTTAGGTATGGAATCTTTTGGTATCTGCTAATAACAATTAGACAATAAGGAACATGCAGATTACATTATTACAGTAGGGTACATGTATCTGCTTATACTGACAATTAGACAAGGGTACATGTACAGTATCTGCTTATACTGACAATTAGGCAATAAGGAACATGCAGATTACATTATTACAGTAGGGTACATGTATGTACAAGGTTATGCAGTCTCGTGAATACAATTGTACTTTGAGTAAAATTATGAGTATGCCACTGTTACTGTAAACATGCATGTTGAAATTTATTATTAAAAGCATAACTGACATAATTAACTTTAATTATGTAATATATAATTAATAAAATTATTATTTAAATTAATAATTATTAAAATTAATTATTAATTTCAATAATCAATAGTTACACAATTGGTTTCCAACCCTGCCTGCGAGACAATTGTGTTGGCAGACTTTCCCACTTGGGTTCTGTTCAGTACACTATACCCACAAATTGCACCCAAAAAATAAGCAGTTTGAAAATCTGTTCGGTTTGGCAATATTAAAGCCTCAAACAGTAAGCGGGCGAGGGGTTGTTGCGTACACGTATTTCTAGTAAAGAAAATAAACCGCGAGCCGGCGAAGGCTCTGGGAACGAGATTGACCGCGAGCAGGAATTCCACCCCGAAAACGCGCGAATTCTAGACTTCCGGTTCAAATTCCCCACCCTCCAGTCAAATTCCCCACCCAGCAAAAGGCCTCGAACGTCAAATTCCCTACTCCCCGGACACGGTTTAGAGTCAAATTCCCGGGATATGCCCGGGGGGGGGGCATGGTGATGTTTCGAATTGATCGGCACATAACTCACCCAACAACCAGGTATGAGTAGATTTTAATTATATTAAAAAGAAAAGAGGAAATTTTTTTGGTAGTGGACCCCCTTAAATTTTAAATAAATGAGTTTTAAAAAGTGTTTTAAATATAGATAATCAACCATACATATAAATATAATTATATATATATCTCCCTCGTATATTTATTACAGAAAATAACTCGTTGTTTTGTGGGCAAACAAGACCTCTACAATTAAGAAATATATTTGGTTGCAATGCCTGTTGAGAATATTTTTACATAAATCCCAAACCGCAGTGTAGTGATTATCACGTACGCTTAACACGCGTAAGGTCCCCGGTTTGAAACCACTGGAGCTAAATATACTATATCTTGCAGCAATAAAGATTGTATTTGGTGATATGAATCGAGCAACTTCTTTTCGTATTTGATAACAGAAATAAAAATTTCTAAGATATTTCTATGCTCTGCAATTCTCATTTTATTTTTTAGATAAAGGTACTTTTATATTTTTTAGATAAAGGATGATACGTGCGGGAATTTAACACCGGTCCTCAGCACGACAGCTAGACACAAATCATAAAACTAACGTGAAAATTCCAGATACAGAAGATATCGTATCCTTCCCAATAAACATCAGAATAACAGAATAATTTTCTCCGCAAATGATGATTAGATCCTAACAAAATTCCATTTTAGCCATTGCATGTTAATTTAATGCATTCAGTCTATCAAAAATGTCAGATTGCCCCACAGACATTACATTATAGGTGGTATTGCATGATCATGTTAAGAGTGTTTACAACGGATAGAAGAATGTGTTTTTAACTCCTGAGATCAAATAAATCACATATTAAAGGCACGATTATATACGTGGATTCGAAGGAATAGGATTGATTGTCATAGACAATTAGTTACCGATTCTTCAGAAATCCAAAGCACACATAATTTTTCGATGATTTGTCAAGCGTTGTTTCCGTAGTGTAGCGGTTATCACGTGCGCTTTACACGCGCAATGTCCCCGGTTCGAACCCGGGTGGAAACATGTGGGAGTTCTTTTTGGAAATCATGATAATGTGATTGCATTTTATTGTGTAATTTTTTGTACTTGTATAATTATTTTTCACTTTGCACACCTTCAATATAATATCACAAGTATACAGTATAATAATAATAAGTACAGTTTTTATGACGTATTTTGGCATCTCAATGCGTTTACAAATAGAACAATAGATAACTCGCAAAATTCTTTGGAAAGAATTAAAGCATTCGACGTATAAAGAAGTAAGAAAGAAAAATAAATTAAATAACATTTTTAATTTTAAACATATGAATTTATAAAGGTGTTTTAAATATAGATAACCAACCACACATATTAATATAATTATATATACTAGTTTCTGATTAAATAGTGTAATATTTTCCCCGTATTGTTATTACAGAATAACTCCGTTGTTTAGTTGGCAGTAACAATTCTCTCTATAGCTTATATAAAACAAGAACTCTACAATTAAGAAAATATATTTCGTTGCAATGCCTGTTGAGAATATATGTTACATAATTCCCAAGTATTGTCATCTGTTTCTGTAGTGTAGTGGTTATCACATACGCCTAACACGCGTAAGGTCCCCGGTTCGAAACCGGGCGGAAACATCAGTGAGTTAATTTTGGAAATCATAATATGTAACTCAAATTTTTGCAATGTGATCCCAAATTTTTTTTTTATTGTGTAATATTTTTGTACTGTAGAATTATTTTCACTTTGAACTCGTTCAATATAATAACACAAGGATATAGTATAATAATAATAATTACAGTTTTTCTTACGTATTTTGACAAACTCAATGCATTTAAAAATACATCAATAGATAGCTCGTAAAATACTCTAGAAATAATTAAAGCATTCGACCTACAAAGAAGAAAGAAAACAAAATTTAAAAAACAAAATTTTAAATATTAAAGAAATGAGTTTTCAAAAGTGTTTGAAATATAGATAATCAACCATACATATAAATATAATTATATATACTACTTTTTATTAAATAGTGTAATATTTCCCTGTATATTTTTTACATTAAATAAATCCGTTGTTTAGTAGGCAGTAACAATTTTCTTCATAGCTTATATAAAACAAGACCTCTACAATTAAGAAACATATCTGGTTTGCAATACCTGTTGAGAATATATGGTACATAATTCCCAAATAATATCAACTGTTTCCGTAGTGTAGTGGTTATCACGTACGCCTCACACGCGTAAGGTCCCCGGTTCGATCCCGGGCGGAAACATCACGGAGTTCCTTTTGGAAATCATTTACATAAAATAAATCCGTTGTTTAGTAGGCAGTAACAATTTTCTTCATAGCTTATATAAAACAAGACTTCTACAATTAAGAAACATATCTAGTTTGCAATACCTGTTGAGAATATATGTTACATAATTCCCAATTATTGTCAACTGTTTCCGTAGTGTAGTGGTTATCACGTACGCCTCACACGCGTAAGGTCCCCGGTTCGAAACCGGGCGGAAACATCAGTAAGTTCATTTTGGAAATCATAATATGTAACTCAATTTTTTTGCAATGTGATCCCAAATTTTTATTTTATTGTGTAATATTTTTGTACTGTAGAATTATTTTCACTTTGAACTCGTTCAATATAATAACACAAGGATATAGTTTTATAATAATAATTACAGTTTTTATTACGTATTTTGACATCCTCAATGCATTTACAAATACAACAATATTTAGCTCGTAAAATACTCCAGAAACAATTAAAGCATTCGACCTATAAAAAGAAAGAAAGGAGAATTAAAAAACAAAATTTTAAGGGGTCCACAACAGAAAATAAATATTTTAGTGAATTTTTGAATTAGCCATAAATTAAATGGTTAACCATATTAGAATAGATAATTGAAAGAATTTTTTCGATTGCAAAGATAGAAATGTTGAAAATTCGTAAAATTCCAAGGCTGGACTGCATTTTCCGCCTTAGCAACTCCCTTAGCAACGTATATTTGGATGCAAAAACTGCTTAATTTTCCATGTTGCGCACATTTTCTCCCGCACCACCTCTCCCTAAATGAAATGTTATTATATTTTAAAACATTAAGAGTGAATTGATTGGTGCGTGGGTAGTCATGTGACCGGTCTTGAGGCATATGTGATATTGTTTATTTTGTTTTAAGTTAGCGAGAGAAGTTTTGCAACGGGCGGCCGCTTTTGATGGAAATCAAACTGCTTTTAATTTAGTAGGGCTAAGTTTCCACATTGCCGTGTTTCACAGTTGGCGAGGACATCATTAAGACCAATGACCCGATCCCTGGTCCTGTAAAAGAATATGCAGGATCCTTTGGCTTAATTTGTTGCTAACGAGGGAGGCTGTGACGGTAGGAAACTGGTAGCATCCGCCATTGTTGTTAAACATAAACACGACCCTAGAGCCGAAAGTGTAGAAGAAAAGATTTTTTTTAAACTTAGAATAATGAGTTAAAGTGTGCAATCTCTCGCTTAGGGTGTATTTGGAGTTCCCTTTGCGACTTGCGGTTTTAGTTAGGTATTATTTACCCCAGTTGATAAAATCGGGCTACGGCTCATGTCAGTTTTGGCTACGACTAGGCATAATGCTCTATATAGGTCTTATTTTGCCGGGTGATGCATACGGCATGTGTTTATGTATAATGAACTAGTACTGTGTATGTATACACTAATAACAATCCCCGTGCCACCAATTTGCGCGCCAATTCTTATGTCCCTTTGACCTTCTTCTCCAATGTAAAACAACAACATGACGATATCAACAAGAACACTCGCAAAAACTATAAACAGTAAAATTCTAATCACTTCGTGACGATCAGTACTTTGCTACTCAAGTCGAAAGTTTTGTAGATGAAATAAATATATTACGAAACCTATCCGTGTAATCGTAAACTACAAGCGTGTGAACAGTTTCGTCACACCATTTTAGACTTTTTGTTATACCCAAAGCAAACAAGTCTAAGGTATACAGAATATACATTATATATCCACTCAGAATAAAGTAAAAATAGCAATTCAAGCCGAGGAAGAAATGCGTCCTTGTTCCCGCAGATAAATATACTCCACCGAAAATTGTGTAAACAGAGATACAATTGTCATTAAATCGTCCACCCTCATCACAAACGAATGACTTAGACCCAAAGAATATAACCTGACATCGAAATGAAATGGTTAAGACCAAGAAAAAGAAAAGAAAAGTAGGGCATACTTATAAGACTGGAGCTTTTTAAACTGTTATATATCTTTATTGAACTGTCTATTGTTGTTTTGGCGCTATTATCTTATTAATAATTAGAAAGTTTAACTTTAAAGCCGTTTTTCTCAAAAGCCGATTCCTGATATTGCGCGCAGGATATCTCAAAAAGTATTTAAGCTATCTTGATCAAATTTTCAGCGCTAACAGTATATACATTTCTCTTGGAGATGAAGCAAAATAATTGAATTATGTTCAATTGTAATGAAATAGTAATAGTTTTAGTGAGAGCAATTGTACACATTTCTAGTAATGGCTCCTATGTCAATAGTTCTGCTACACCTCCTAGACAATGTTGTTTGTGACTAAATAAAAGTTACTCCAGGTTTTTATCATTATTATTTATCTAGTTATCATGTTTATAAAAATACGCTCTTTTCAGCATGGGAGTGTCATATCTTGGTAACTATGGCAACAATGCATTGCAACAACATCTTTTTTTAGTCAGACTAACTCACCCAACAACCAGGTATAAGTAGATTTTAATTATATTAAAAAGAAAAGAGGAACATTTTTTTGGTAGTGGACCCCCTTAAATTTTAAATAAATGAGTTTTAAAAAGTGTTTTAAATATAGATAACCAACCATACATATAAATATAATTATATATATATCTCCCTCGTATATTTATTACAGAAAATAACTCGTTGTTTTGTGGGCTAACAAGACCTCTACAATTAAGAAATATATTTGGTTGCAATGCCTGTTGAGAATATTGTTACATAAATCCCAAACCGCAGTGTAGTGATTATCACGTACGCTTAACACGCGTAAGGTCCCCGGTTTGAAACCACTGGAGCTAAATATACTATATCTTGCAGCAACAAAGATTGTATTTGGTGATATGAATCGAGCAACTTCTTTTCGTACTTGATAACAGAAATAAAAATTTCTAAGATATTTCTATGCTCTGCAATTCTCATTTTATTTTTTAGATAAAGGTACTTTTATATTTTTTAGATAAAGGATGATACGTGCGGGAATTTAACACCGGTCCTCAGCACGACAGCTAGACACAAATCATAAAACTAACGTGAAATTCCAGACACAGAAGATATCGTATCCTTCCCAATAAACATCAGAATAACAGAATAATTTTCTCCGCAAATGATGATTAGATCCTAACAAAATCCATTTTAGCCATTGCATGTTAATTTAATGCATTCAGTCTATCAAAAATGTCAGATGGCCCCACAGACATTACATTATAGGTGGTATTGCATGATCATGTTAAGAGTGTTTACAACGGATAGAAGAATGTGTTTTTAACTCCTGAGATCAAATAAATCACATATTAAAGGCACGATTATATACGTGGATTCGAAGGAATAGGATTGATTGTCATAGACAATTAGTTACCGATTCTTTAGAAATCCAAAGCACACATAATTTTTCGATGATTTGTCAAGCGTCGTTTCCGTAGTGCAGCGGTTATCACGTGCGCTTTACACGCGCAAGATCCCCGGTTCGAACCCGGGTGGAAACATGTGGGAGTTCTTTTTGGAAATCATGATAATGTGATTGCATTTTATTGTGTAATTTTTTGTACTTGTATAATTATTTTTCACTTTGAACACCTTCAATATAATATCATGTGTATACAGTACAATAATAATAAGTACAGTTTTTATTACGTATTTTGGCATCTCAATGCGTTTACAAATAGAACAATAGATAACTCGCAAAATTCTCTAGAAAGAATTAAAGCATTCGACCTATAAAGAAGTAAGAAAGAAAAATAAATAAAATAACATTTTTAATTTTAAACAAATGAATTTATAAAGGTGTTTTAAATATAGATAACCAACCACACATATTAATATAATTATATATACTACTTTCTGATTAAATAGTGTAATATTTTTCCCGTATTGTTATTACAGAATAACTCCGTTATTTAGTTGGCAGTAACAATTCTCTCCATAGCTTATATAAAACAAGAACTCTACAATTAAGAAAATATATTTCGTTGCAATGCCTGTTGAAAATATATGTTACATAATTCCCAAGTATTGTCATCTGTTTCTGTAGTGTAGTGGTTATCACGTACGCTTAACACGCGTAAGGTCCCCGATTCGAAACCGCGAGGAAACAATTTTTACATGAAGAAAAATGTTACAACCACGGGAGATAAATATATTATATCTTACAGCAATAAAGATTGTATTTGGTATTATCTAACAACCTCTTTCCATACTTTATAAGAGAAAAAAATTCTAAAAATAGATATATTATATGGGCTGAAATACTCAATTTATTTTGTAAAGAAAGGATAACTTGGTTTTGCCGTCAGAGAATTAAACACTGGTCTTCAGCGTGACAGAATAATTGTACCTCTAATGAGGGAATGCCATCTTAACCATTGCATGTTAATTTCATGCAAAACGGCTGTTGCCTCACATGCATTAGATTATTGTTGGAGTTGCAGCGTTGTTTGAGTGTCTTTACGACGCATTGGGGCATGTGTTTCAACTCCTGAGATAAATTCAATTATTTATTATTGGCAAGATTTCAAACGTACATTCGAAGCAATAAAATTGACTGTCATAGACAATTTGTTACCAAATTCTTTAGAATTCCAAAGCAAGCATAATTCGAATTGTATGAAAAGTATGAATTGTTTCCGTAGTGTAGTGGTTATCACGTACGCCTCACACGCGTAAGGTCCCCGGTTCGATCCCGGGCGGAAATATCACGGAGTTCCTTTTGGAAATCATAATATGTAACTCAATGTTGTTGCAATGTGATCCCCAATTATTTTTTTATTACGTTCAATATAATAACACAACAATTTAGTATAATAATAATAATTACAGTTTTTATTACGTATTTTGACATACTCAATGCATTTACAAATACATCAATAGATAGCTCGTAAAATACTCTAGAAACAATTAAAGCATTCGACCTACAAAGAAGAAAGAAAACAAAATTTAAAAAACAAAATTTTTAATATTAAAGAAATGAGTTTTCAAAAGTGTTTGAAATATAGATAATCAACCATACATATAAATATAATTATATATACTACTTTTTATTAAATAGTGTAATATTTCCCTGTATATTTTTTACATAAAATAAATCCGTTGTTTAGTAGGCAGTAACAATTTTCTTCACAGCTTATATAAAACAAGACCTCTACAATTAAGAAACATATCTGGTTTGCAATACCTGTTGAGAATATATGTTACATAATTCCCAAATATTGTCAACAGTTTCCGTAGTGTAGTGGTTATCACATACGCCTAACACGCGTAAGGTCCCCGGTTCGAAACCGGGCGGAAACATCAGTGAGTTAATTTTGGAAATCATAATATGTAACTCAATTTTTTGCAATGTGATCCCAAATTATTTTTTTTATTGTGTAATATTTTTGTACTGTAGAATTATTTTCACTTTGAACTCGTTCAATATAATAACACAAGGATATAGTATAATAATAATAATTACAGTTTTTCTTACGTATTTTGACATACTCAATGCATTTAAAAATACATTTAGCAGTTATTCCACGAACTCGAGTCGTATATGAGCTGATAGCCGACGAGGCGCTAGCCGAGTCGGCTATCAGCCATATACGACGAGAGTGAGTGGAATAACTGTTTTATTATATACACAAGCTCTGGATATGAACAACATAAAATTGCAAGTTGATATTATACAAGTAATTGAATTCTCTCAACATCCGTCATGCGTAATGAAGACAAAATATGAATAATTAATTAAATTATGTCACGTGAAAGTGAAACGCCGATCAATCACTCATGGAAGGCATTCATAAACAGTTTATATAAACAGTTTGAACGAAGAAAGTTTCGCTCTGCAAAACCACTTTACCGATCAAAAAAACAGTTCAGCAAAGTCAGTTGTAAATGTTCACATCGCAATGGTGAAAGTTGAACACTGTACTTTTTGTCGTGGAGCTTCGCCGACTTCCATGTTTGAATACCAAACCCCGTTCATGTTGACATCAAACTTATTGCATTTTGAATCATTTGGACGCTGAAAGAGACTTTCACAGGCATGATTTAGATGCTTCGAGTATTTTTGGATCGTTTCGACAGGGAGGATGCTTGAGTCTCGAATACGGAAGATTTTGCCGTACTCATCTTCGGTGTTGCCGAGCAGCCGAGGCCGTCTTTTGCTCTTTTGAAATGGGTTTTTTGTAGACTACTCCAGCTATCTTGCCAGACTTTCTCAAGTCTTTGACGAAAGCTTCAAGAATATGGTTAGCTTCAGCAAAGGTAGGGTCACCAATTATGCTAAAACCTTTGTTTGACGTTTTTTGAGAAATCTAAATGGCAGCTCTAATGAACTTCATTGTTGTTTTTCATTTACAAGCCATCTTTCTGCCTTAGCAGAAATGTGAAATTGCTTTATTAAGCAAGAATTTAACTTTGTTTTGGACATATGTACTTGTCAAATTTCTATGAACTCGTAAACCATTCCTTCGTAAACCAAGTAGAAACGCTAAAATTTAATTTTTTGAAGGCCAAAAATATTTCTAGCAAACCACTTTAAACGTCGCTGTTTTTCTAAAAATATGAAATTTGGAGAGCTTTTCGTAAAATCTAGTTGTTCTATCTACCGTCAAATACTTTCATTCCGAATTTGGTTGCTTTCTGTGTGCATTTTGGTGTACTATTTCCCAGTAAAACTTGAATTTCTTCTTCGTTTAATTCTGCAAATCTGGCAGCCATTTTGCTAAATTTCTCTACTAGTAGGATATGAGCTGATAGCCTAGTAGTAGAGGAACCAATCAGATTGTAGAATAGCTCATATCCAGAGCTTGTGTATATAATAACAATAGATAGCTCGTAAAATACTCTAGAAATAATTAAAGCATTCGACCTACAAAGAAGAAAGAAAACAAAATTTAAAAAACAAAATTTTAAATATTAAAGAAATGAGTTTTCAAAAGTGTTTGAAATATAGATAATCAACCATACATATAAATATAATTATATATACTACTTTTTATTAAATAGTGTAATATTTCCCTGTATATTTTTTACATAAAATAAATCCGTTGTTTAGTAGGCAGTAACAATTTTCTTCATAGCTTATATAAAACAAGACCTCTACAATTAAGAAACATATCTGGTTTGCAATACCTGTTGAGAATATATGTTACATAATTCCCAAATATTGTCAACTGTTTCCGTAGTGTAGTGGTTATCACGTACGCCTAACACGCGTAAGGTCCCCGGTTCGAAACCGGGCGGAAACATCAGTGAGTTAATTTTGGAAATCATAATATGTAACTCAATTTCTTTGCAATGTGATCCCAAATTTTTATTTTATTGTGTAACATTTTTGTACTGAAGAATTATTTTCACTTTGAACTCGTTCAATATAATAACACAAGGATATAGTATAATAATAATAATTACAGTTTTTCTTACGTATTTTGACATACTCAATGCATTTAAAAATACATCAATAGATAGCTCGTAAAATACTGTAGAAATAATTAAAGCATTCGACCTACAAAGAAGAAAGAAAACAAAATTTAAAAAACAAAATTTTTAATATTAAAGAAATGAGTTTTCAAAAGTGTTTGAAATATAGATAATCAACCATACATATAAATATAATTATATATACTACATTTTATTAAATAGTGTAATATTTACCTGTATATTTTTTACATAAAATAAATCCGTTGTTTAGTAGGCAGTAACAATTTTCTTCATAGCTTATATAAAACAAGACCTGTACAATTAAGAAACATATCTGGTTTGCAATACCTGTTGAGAATATATGTTACATAATTCCCAAATATTGTCAACTGTTTCCGTAGTGTAGTGGTTATCACGTACGCCTAACACGCGTAAGGTCCCCGGTTCGAAACCGGGCGGAAACATCAGTAAGTTCATTTTGGAAATCATAATATGTAACTCAATTTTTTGTAACTACAAAAAATAAATATTTTAGTGAATTTTTGAATTAGCCATAAATTAAATGGTTAACCATATTAGAATAGATAATTGAAAGAATTTTTTCGATTGCAAAGATAGAAATGTTGAAAATTCGTAAAATTCCAAGGCTGGACTGCATTTTCCACCTTAGCAACTCCCTTAGCAACGTATATTTGGATGCAAAAACTGCTTAATTTTGCATGTTGCGCACATTTTCTCCCGCACCACCTCTCCCTAAATGAAATTTTATTATATTTTAAAACATTAAGAATGAATTGATTGGTGCGTGGGTAGTCATGTGACCGGTCTTGAGGCATATGTGATATTGTTTATTTTGGTTTAAGTTAGCGAGAGAAGTTTTGCAACGGGCGGCCGCTTTTGATGGAAATCAAACTGCTTTTAATTTAGTAGGGCTAAGTTTCCACATTGCCGTGTTTCACAGTTGGCGAGGACATCATTAAGACCAATGACCCGATCCCTGGTCCTGTAAAAGAATATACAGGATCCTTTGGCTTTGTTGCTAACGAGGGAGGCTGTGACGGTAGGAAACTGGTAGCATCCGCCATTGTTGTTAAACATAAACACGACCCTAGAGCCGAAAGTGTAGAAGAAAAGATTTTTTTTAAACTTAGAATAATGAGTTAAAGTGTGCAATCTCTCGCTTATGGTGTATTTGGAGTTCCCTTTCGACTTGCGGTTTTAGTTAGGTATTATTTACCCCAGTTGATAAAATCGGGCTACGGCTCATGTCAGTTTTGGCTACGACTAGGCATAATGCTCTATATAGGTCTTTTTTTGCCGGGTGATGCATAAGGCATGTGTTTATGTATAATGAACTAGTACTGTGTATGTATACACTAATAACAATCCCCGTGCCACCAATTTGCGCGCCAATTCTTATGTCCCTTTGACCTTCTTCTCCAATGTAAAACAACAACATGACGATATCAACAAGAACACTCGCAAAAACTATAAACAGTAAAATTCTAATCACTTCGTGACGATCAGTCCTTTGCTACTCAAGTCGAAAGTTTTGTAGATGAAATAAATATATTACGAAACCTATCCGTGTAATCGTAAACTACAAGCGTGTGAACAGTTTCGTCACACCATTTTAGACTTTTTGTTATACCCAAAGCAAACAAGTCTAAGGTATACAGAATATACATTATATATCCACTGAGAATAAAGTAAAAATGGCAATTCAAGCCGAGGAAGAAATGCGTCCTTGTTCCCGCAGATAAATATACTCCACCGAAAATTGTGTAAACAGAGATACAATTGTCATTAAATCGTCCACCCTTGTCACAAAGGAATGACTTAGACCCAAAGAATATAACCTGACATCGAAATGAAATGGTTAAGACCAAGAAAAAGAAAAGAAAAGTAGGCATAACTTATAAGACTGGAGCTTTTTAAACAGTTATATATCTTTATTGGACTGTCTATTGTTGTTTTGGCGCTATTATCTTATTAATAATTAGAAAGTTTAACTTTAAAGCCGTTTTTTCTCAAAAGCCGATTCCTGATATTGCGCGCAGGATATCTCAAAAAGTATTTAAGCTATCTTGATCAAATTTTCAGCGCTAACAGTATATACATTTCTCTTGGAGATGAAGCAAAATAATTGAATTATGTTCAATTGTAATGAAATAGTAATAGTTTTAGTGAGAGCAACTGTACACATTTCTAGTAATGGCTCCTATGTCAATAGTTCTGCTACACCTCCTAGACAATGTTGTTTGTGACTAAATAAAAGTTACTCCAGGTTTTTATCATTATTATTTATCTAGTTATCATGTTTATAAAAATACGCTCTTTTCACCATGGGAGTGTCATATCTTGGTAACTATGGCAACAATGCATTGCAACAACATCTTTTTTTAGTCAGACTAACTCACCCAACAACCAGGTATAAGTAGATTTTAATTATATTAAAAAGAAAAGAGGAAATTTTTTTGGTAGTGGACCCCCTTAAATTTTAAATAAACGAGTTTTAAAAAGTGTTTTAAATATAGATAACCAACCATACATATAAATATAATTATATATATATCTCCCTCGTATATTTATTACAGAAAATAACTCGTTGTTTTGTGGGCTAACAAGACCTCTACAATTAAGAAATATATTTGGTTGCAATGCCTGTTGAGAATATTGTTACATAAATCCCAAACCGCAGTGTAGTGATTATCACGTACGCTTAACACGCGTAAGGTCCCCGGTTTGAAACCACTGGAGCTAAATATACTATATCTTGCAGCAATAAAGATTGTATTTGGTGATATGAATCGAGCAACTTCTTTTCGTACTTGATAACAGAAATAAAAATTTCTAAGATATTTCTATGCTCTGCAATTCTCATTTTATTTTTTAGATAAAGGTACTTTTATATTTTTTAGATAAAGGATGAATGCGGGAATTTAACACCGGTCCTCAGCACGACAGCTAGACACAAATCATAAAACTAACGTGAAAATTCCAGATACAGAAGATATCGTATCCTTCCCAATAAACATCAGAATAACAGAATAATTTTCTCCGCAAATGATGATTAGATCCTAACAAAATCCATTTTAGCCATTGCATGTTAATTTAATGCATTCAGTCTATCAAAAATGTCAGATGGCCCCACAGACATTACATTATAGGTGGTATTGCATGATCATGTTAAGAGTGTTTACAACGGATAGAAGAATGTGTTTTTAACTCCTGAGATCAAATAAATCACATATTAAAGGCACGATTATATACGTGGATTCGAAGGAATAGGATTGATTGTCATAGACAATTAGTTACCGATTCTTTAGAAATCCAAAGCACACATAATTTTTCGATGATTTTTCAAGCGTTGTTTTCGTAGTGTAGTGGTTATCACGTGCGCTTTACACGCGCAAGGTCCCCGGTTCGAACCTGGGTGGAAACATGTGGGAGTTATTTTTGGAAATCATGATAATGTGATCCTTCATTTTGCATTTTATTGTGTAATATTTTTGTACTTGTATAATTATTTTTCACTTTGAACACCTTCAATATAATATCATGTGTATACAGTATAATAATAATAAGTACAGTTTTTATTACGTATTTTGGCATCTCAATGCGTTTACAAATAGAACAATAGATAGCTCGCAAAATGCTCTAGAAAGAATTAAAGCATTCGACCAATAAAGAAGTAAGAAAGAAAAATAAATAAAATAACATTTTTAATTTTAAACAAATGAGTTTATAAAAGTGTTTTAAATATAGATAACCAACCACACATATTAATATAATTATATATACTGCTTTCTGATTAAATAGTGTAATATTTTTTATTATATTGTTATTACAGAATAACTCCGTTATTTAGTTGGCAGTAACAATTTTCTCCATAGCTTATATAAAACAAGAACTCTACAATTAAGAAATATATTTCGTTGCAATGCCTGTTGAGAATATATGTTACATAATTCCATTAGAATTCCAAAGCAAGCATAATTTTTCGATGATTTCTCAAGTATAAATTGTTTCCATTGTTTAGTGGTTATCACGTACGCCTAACACGCGCAAGGTCCCCGGTTCGAAACCGGGCGGAAACATCAGTAAGTTTATTTTGGAAATCATAATATGTAACTCAATGTTGTTGCAATGTGATCCCAAATTTTTATTTTATTGTGTAATATTTTTGTACTGTAGAATTATTGTCACTTTGAACTCGTTCAATATAATAACACAAGGATATAGTATAATAATAATAATTACAGTTTTTCTTACGTATTTTGACATACTCAATGCATTTAAAAATACATCAATAGATAGCTCGTAAAATACTCTAGAAACAATTAAAGCATTCGACCTACAAAGAAGAAAGAAAACAAAATTTAAAAAACAAAATTTTTAATATTAAAGAAATGAGTTTTCAAAAGTGTTTGAAATATAGATAATCAACCATACATATAAATATAATTATATATACTACTTTTTATTAAATAGTGTAATATTTCCCTGTATATTTTTTACATAAAATAAATCCGTTGTTTAGTAGGCAGTAACAATTTTCTTCATAGCTTATATAAAACAAGACCTCTACAATTAAGAAACATATCTGGTTTGCAATACCTGTTGAGAATATATGTTACATAATTCCCAAATATTGTCAACTGTTTCCGTAGTGTAGTGGTTATCACGTACGCCTAACACGCGTAAGGTCCCCGGTTCGAAACCGGCGGAAACATCAGTGAGTTCATTTTGGAAATCATAATATGTAACTCAATTTTTTTGCAATGTGACCCCCTATTTTTATTTTATTGTGTAACATTTTTGTACTGAAGAATTATTTTCACTTTGAACACGTTCAATATAATAACACAAGGATATAGTATAATAATAATAATTACAGTTTTTCTTACGTATTTTGACATACTCAATGCATTTAAAAATACATCAATAGATAGCTCGTAAAATACTGTAGAAATAATTAAAGCATTCGACCTACAAAGAAGAAAGAAAACAAAATTTAAAAAACAAAATTTTTAATATTAAAGAAATGAGTTTTCAAAAGTGTTTGAAATATAGATAATCAACCATACATATAAATATAATTATATATACTACATTTTATTAAATAGTGTAATATTTACCTGTATATTTTTTACATAAAATAAATCCGTTGTTTAGTAGGCAGTAACAATTTTCTTCATAGCTTATATAAAACAAGACCTATACAATTAAGAAACATATCTGGTTTGCAATACCTGTTGAGAATATATGTTACATAATTCCCAAATATTGTCAACTGTTTCCGTAGTGTAGTGGTTATCACGTACGCCTAACACGCGTAAGGTCCCCGGTTCGAAACCGGGCGGAAACATCAGTAAGTTCATTTTGGAAATCATAATATGTAACTCAATTTTTTGTAACTACAAAAAATAAATATTTTAGTGAATTTTTGAATTAGCCATAAATTAAATGGTTAACCATATTAGAATAGATAATTGAAAGAATTTTTTCGATTGCAAAGATAGAAATGTTGAAAATTCGTAAAATTCCAAGGCTGGACTGCATTTTCCACCTTAGCAACTCCCTTAGCAACGTATATTTGGATGCAAAAACTGCTTAATTTTGCATGTTGCGCACATTTTCTCCCGCACCACCTCTCCCTAAATGAAATTTTATTATATTTTAAAACATTAAGAATGAATTGATTGGTGCGTGGGTAGTCATGTGACCGGTCTTGAGGCATATGTGATATTGTTTATTTTGGTTTAAGTTAGCGAGAGAAGTTTTGCAACGGGCGGCCGCTTTTGATGGAAATCAAACTGCTTTTAATTTAGTAGGGCTAAGTTTCCACATTGCCGTGTTTCACAGTTGGCGAGGACATCATTAAGACCAATGACCCGATCCCTGGTCCTGTAAAAGAATATACAGGATCCTTTGGCTTTGTTGCTAACGAGGGAGGCTGTGACGGTAGGAAACTGGTAGCATCCGCCATTGTTGTTAAACATAAACACGACCCTAGAGCCGAAAGTGTAGAAGAAAAGATTTTTTTTAAACTTAGAATAATGAGTTAAAGTGTGCAATCTCTCGCTTATGGTGTATTTGGAGTTCCCTTTTCGACTTGCGGTTTTAGTTAGGTATTATTTACCCCAGTTGATAAAATCGGGCTACGGCTCATGTCAGTTTTGGCTACGACTAGGCATAATGCTCTATATAGGTCTTTTTTTGCCGGGTGATGCATAAGGCATGTGTTTATGTATAATGAACTAGTACTGTGTATGTATACACTAATAACAATCCCCGTGCCACCAATTTGCGCGCCAATTCTTATGTCCCTTTGACCTTCTTCTCCAATGTAAAACAACAACATGACGATATCAACAAGAACACTCGCAAAAACTATAAACAGTAAAATTCTAATCACTTCGTGACGATCAGTCCTTTGCTACTCAAGTCGAAAGTTTTGTAGATGAAATAAATATATTACGAAACCTATCCGTGTAATCGTAAACTACAAGCGTGTGAACAGTTTCGTCACACCATTTTAGACTTTTTGTTATACCCAAAGCAAACAAGTCTAAGGTATACAGAATATACATTATATATCCACTGAGAATAAAGTAAAAATGGCAATTCAAGCCGAGGAAGAAATGCGTCCTTGTTCCCGCAGATAAATATACTCCACCGAAAATTGTGTAAACAGAGATACAATTGTCATTAAATCGTCCACCCTTGTCACAAAGGAATGACTTAGACCCAAAGAATATAACCTGACATCGAAATGAAATGGTTAAGACCAAGAAAAAGAAAAGAAAAGTAGGCATAACTTATAAGACTGGAGCTTTTTAAACAGTTATATATCTTTATTGGACTGTCTATTGTTGTTTTGGCGCTATTATCTTATTAATAATTAGAAAGTTTAACTTTAAAGCCGTTTTTCTCAAAAGCCGATTCCTGATATTGCGCGCAGGATATCTCAAAAAGTATTTAAGCTATCTTGATCAAATTTTCAGCGCTAACAGTATATACATTTCTCTTGGAGATGAAGCAAAATAATTGAATTATGTTCAATTGTAATGAAATAGTAATAGTTTTAGTGAGAGCAACTGTACACATTTCTAGTAATGGCTCCTATGTCAATAGTTCTGCTACACCTCCTAGACAATGTTGTTTGTGACTAAATAAAAGTTACTCCAGGTTTTTATCATTATTATTTATCTAGTTATCATGTTTATAAAAATACGCTCTTTTCACCATGGGAGTGTCATATCTTGGTAACTATGGCAACAATGCATTGCAACAACATCTTTTTTTAGTCAGACTAACTCACCCAACAACCAGGTATAAGTAGATTTTAATTATATTAAAAAGAAAAGAGGAAATTTTTTTGGTAGTGGACCCCCTTAAATTTTAAATAAACGAGTTTTAAAAAGTGTTTTAAATATAGATAACCAACCATACATATAAATATAATTATATATATATCTCCCTCGTATATTTATTACAGAAAATAACTCGTTGTTTTGTGGGCTAACAAGACCTCTACAATTAAGAAATATATTTGGTTGCAATGCCTGTTGAGAATATTGTTACATAAATCCCAAACCGCAGTGTAGTGATTATCACGTACGCTTAACACGCGTAAGGTCCCCGGTTTGAAACCACTGGAGCTAAATATACTATATCTTGCAGCAATAAAGATTGTATTTGGTGATATGAATCGAGCAACTTCTTTTCGTACTTGATAACAGAAATAAAAATTTCTAAGATATTTCTATGCTCTGCAATTCTCATTTTATTTTTTAGATAAAGGTACTTTTATATTTTTTAGATAAAGGATGAATGCGGGAATTTAACACCGGTCCTCAGCACGACAGCTAGACACAAATCATAAAACTAACGTGAAAATTCCAGATACAGAAGATATCGTATCCTTCCCAATAAACATCAGAATAACAGAATAATTTTCTCCGCAAATGATGATTAGATCCTAACAAAATCCATTTTAGCCATTGCATGTTAATTTAATGCATTCAGTCTATCAAAAATGTCAGATGGCCCCACAGACATTACATTATAGGTGGTATTGCATGATCATGTTAAGAGTGTTTACAACGGATAGAAGAATGTGTTTTTAACTCCTGAGATCAAATAAATCACATATTAAAGGCACGATTATATACGTGGATTCGAAGGAATAGGATTGATTGTCATAGACAATTAGTTACCGATTCTTTAGAAATCCAAAGCACACATAATTTTTCGATGATTTTTCAAGCGTTGTTTTCGTAGTGTAGTGGTTATCACGTGCGCTTTACACGCGCAAGGTCCCCGGTTCGAACCTGGGTGGAAACATGTGGGAGTTATTTTTGGAAATCATGATAATGTGATCCTTCATTTTGCATTTTATTGTGTAATATTTTTGTACTTGTATAATTATTTTTCACTTTGAACACCTTCAATATAATATCATGTGTATACAGTATAATAATAATAAGTACAGTTTTTATTACGTATTTTGGCATCTCAATGCGTTTACAAATAGAACAATAGATAGCTCGCAAAATGCTCTAGAAAGAATTAAAGCATTCGACCAATAAAGAAGTAAGAAAGAAAAATAAATAAAATAACATTTTTAATTTTAAACAAATGAGTTTATAAAAGTGTTTTAAATATAGATAACCAACCACACATATTAATATAATTATATATACTGCTTTCTGATTAAATAGTGTAATATTTTTTATTATATTGTTATTACAGAATAACTCCGTTATTTAGTTGGCAGTAACAATTTTCTCCATAGCTTATATAAAACAAGAACTCTACAATTAAGAAATATATTTCGTTGCAATGCCTGTTGAGAATATATGTTACATAATTCCATTAGAATTCCAAAGCAAGCATAATTTTTCGATGATTTCTCAAGTATAAATTGTTTCCATTGTTTAGTGGTTATCACGTACGCCTAACACGCGCAAGGTCCCCGGTTCGAAACCGGGCGGAAACATCAGTAAGTTTATTTTGGAAATCATAATATGTAACTCAATGTTGTTGCAATGTGATCCCAAATTTTTATTTTATTGTGTAATATTTTTGTACTGTAGAATTATTGTCACTTTGAACTCGTTCAATATAATAACACAAGGATATAGTATAATAATAATAATTACAGTTTTTCTTACGTATTTTGACATACTCAATGCATTTAAAAATACATCAATAGATAGCTCGTAAAATACTCTAGAAACAATTAAAGCATTCGACCTACAAAGAAGAAAGAAAACAAAATTTAAAAAACAAAATTTTTAATATTAAAGAAATGAGTTTTCAAAAGTGTTTGAAATATAGATAATCAACCATACATATAAATATAATTATATTTACTACTTTTTATTAAATAGTGTAATATTTCCCTGTATATTTTTTACATAAAATAAATCCGTTGTTTAGTAGGCAGTAACAATTTTCTTCATAGCTTATATAAAACAAGACCTCTACAATTAAGAAACATATCTGGTTGCAATACCTGTTGAGAATATATGTTACATAATTCCCAAATCTTGTCAACTGTTTCCGTAGTGTAGTGGTTATCACGTACGCCTAACACGCGTAAGGTCCCCGGTTCGAAACCGGGCGGAAACATCAGTGAGTTCCTTTTGGAAATGATAATATGTAACTAAATGTTGTTGCAATGTGATCCCCTATTTTTATTTTATTGTGTAATATTTTTGTACTGTAGAATTATTTTTCACTTTGAACATGTTCAATATGTGACCCTCCACGCGAAAACGTACCTTAACGCTTTTCCGTTTAAACGGCCAAAAAAACGGACGGCGAACGGATGACAAACGGCTTGTAAAAGCGTTCGAACGGTTTCGAAAAACGTTCGAACGGTTTCGCAAACTAACTAAACGGTTAACAACAGGAGGTCGAACGGGTAATAACAGGCGTTCGAACGGATAATAATAGGCGTTCGAACGGTTGACCACAACTAACGGCTAACTAAACGGCTAACAAACCCGTTCGAACGGCTAACTTAACCGTTCGAACGGCTAACGAAACCGTTTGAACAGTTAACAACTGTTCGGTTGTTCCGGAAGGACAGCTATGGGGATCATGCGAAAAATGTCAATTGCGCGTCAATAATCTTTATGTAGACTAGTTGAAATCGTTCGAATGATATAAAATTATTTCTTGTCACATTTTGCTTATAGATTTGCGTAAATCTTTGCTTATAAGGCGTTCGAACGCTTTGGGGAAGCCATTCGAACGCCGTTAGAACGGTTTCAGTTAGCGATTAGGAATTGCGTCCAATGTACTTTAACCGCAATTCGTCAAATGAAGTGAGTCTGTGTTGGCAACAACAAACATAATCTCGCATTACGTTAGAGCTGTCTTCCCGTGTTCTCACACCTGTCAAGCCGCACACGACCTAGTTGGCTTGTCATTGGCGTTCGACCAAACTTTTTATTCTTACGCCTATAACTGAACCAGTATGCGCTCGTCATAATCCGGCGTTTGAATTCGTGTATACAATGTAAACCCGATTAAACGCTCGCGCTAATAACCCTTTAGCGAACACTGAACGGCATGAAAATGCCGTTTCATTTCCCTACCGTTCGGTAAGGCTTTCGAACGCTTTAAGAAGCCGTTTGAACGGTTTGGTAAAACCGGCGCCTGTTACTAACCGTTCGAACGGCTAACTGAAACCGTTCGAACGGCTAACTGTTCGCCGTTCGAACGGTTTCAGTTAGCCGTTCGAACGGTTAATAATAGGCACCGAACGTTTAATAACAGGCGTTCGAACGCTCTGTTAATAATTTTAAACGTTTTATCAAACCGTTCGAACGGCTTCTTAAAGCGTTCGAACGCTTACCAAACGGTAAGCGAACGGTATTTTCATGCCGTTCGCTAAAGCGTTAAAGTACGTTTTCGCGTGGAGGGTCACATATAATAACACAAGGATATAGTATAATAATAATAATTACAGTTTTTATTACGTATTTTGACATCCTCAATGCATTACAAATACAACAATATTTAGCTCGTAAAATACTCCAGAAACAATTAAAGCATTCGACCTATAAAAAGAAAGAAAGGAGAATTAAAAAACAAAATTTTAAGGGGTCCACTACAAAAAATTAATATTTTAGTGAATTTTTGAATTAGCCATAAATTAAATGGTTAACCATATTAGAATAGATAATTGAAAGAATTTTTTCGATTGCAAAGATAGAAATGTTGAAAATTCGTAAAATTCCAAGGCTGGACTGCATTTTCCACCTTAGCAACTCCCTTAGCAACGTATATTTGGATGCAAAAACTGCTTAATTTTGCATGTTGCGCACATTTTCTCCCGCACCACCTCTCCCTAAATGAAATTTTATTATATTTTAAAACATTAAGAATGAATTGATTGGTGCGTGGGTAGTCATGTGACCGGTCTTGAGGCATATGTGATATTGTTTATTACTCGGGCCTCCCCCCCCTGGGGGGAGAGCACGAGTCTTAAAAAGGGCTCTGTTTATTATTATTATTTAGTCGTCGTCGCGAAACGGCAATTATTGCATCATTGTTGACTAAATTTGTAGACTAGTGAGCGAGACTATGAATGTGGGATTACTACACATGCGCAGTGAAGTGATCCCAAAAATCTTTTTGTCCTCGTACCCAGGCTTTTCACCTTTGCGAAACTGAAAACACCGCCATTGTGCTTTATTTACTCATCTGATCCAGTGATCTGATTACCTTTCTTCGAGTGCTCTTCACTGAAAATCTTTGATGTGGCTGGCAACTGGCAAGTATCTTGATCTTATATATATACGCTCACAATCCCGATCGCTTTCAAAACGGGTTGGTCTACGATTTCGAGAACCTGTACTCGATCAAATTATCTGTTTCCAATTTCCATACGCTTTTTGTCTACTAAATGTTTAACTAAATGAGACTCAACATATGAATGCTGTATGGAAATATGTTAATTGTTCTGAGGTAACTGTAATATTTTTATAAGCTTTGTTGGCTGTATTGTTTATTGTTATGTTATACAAAATAAAGTTGATGCTATGAGCCTATGTTAATATTGTTTAGTAATTAGTTGCTATCGAATTTTACCCTGTTTCACTTGATATTTTACCTGTAAGCTTAAATGGAGCTCCAAAATGTTCTGGGTTATCAGTAAATTTGTATCGATTGCTCATACATGTATTATTATACACAGATGCTTACAAATGAACACACAGTATATAAATCTGTGACACCCATACCAACTAGGCAACTATCAAGATCAAGGAGTAAAGAGTTTGTTGTTGTTTGCTAGTTTACTACCAGTGACGGGTCTGAATTTTGGCCTTGACTTACATGGAAAGCGAGTTGGCTCGCTAACCGAAACAGTAACATAGTTAACTATGCAGTAATCTGTCTTTATATTGCAATTAGCTAGCTGTCACTACTATGTATAAAGCCTCTCAAATAATAAATATGCGAAAATTATGAATATGTTTACTGGCTCAAAATGTTAATATAACTTCAAAGAAATAATGATTTTGAATTACATTTCTTTAAACTATTTTATAATAGCTTATGACACCTTGCTACTGCCAGCTAAATGGTTTGATTTACTGCTATGCCTTATACACTGAGAACAAGATTAACTTATTTAATGATTGCTCAAACTGAACCTGTTTGCCGGACTGACCATATGAATTATTATTAGTAATTACATGAGCACAGGCCGGCTTGCTTGCCAGGCTGACCCTGTTGACTAGAAGTGGATTAGGTCAGCAAACAGGATGGCTCATTTGATGGAGCAGACTTCTCAGTAAGCCAGCTTGGATACTGAGTCAACTCACCTTCATATAATCAAAGCTGTTGGCCAACACTATGTTATGGGTTTGCAATGATGGAAAATTTAACCAACCATTGTACCTACAACTATAGATTTGTGTATATTGAATTCAAATCACTGAATTTGCCTACAATGTCTTTCAACAAGCCACTAATTCAAGAGCCCGAGTTAACGCCTAGCGGGCGTCTTGTTTTGGTTTAAGTTAGCGAGAGAAGTTTTGCAACGGGCGGCCGCTTTTGATGGAAATCAAACTGCTTTTAATTTAGTAGGGCTAAGTTTCCACATTGCCGTGTTTCACAGTTGGCGAGGACATCATTAAGACCAATGACCCGATCCCTGGTCCTGTAAAAGAATATACAGGATCCTTTGGCTTTGTTGCTAACGAGGGAGGCTGTGACGGTAGGAAACTGGTAGCATCCGCCATTGTTGTTAAACATAAACACGACCCTAGAGCCGAAAGTGTAGAAGAAAAGATTTTTTTTAAACTTAGAATAATGAGTTAAAGTGTGCAATCTCTCGCTTATGGTGTATTTGGAGTTCCCTTTTCGACTTGCGGTTTTAGTTAGGTATTATTTACCCCAGTTGATAAAATCGGGCTACGGCTCATGTCAGTTTTGGCTACGACTAGGCATAATGCTCTATATAGGTCTTTTTTTGCCGGGTGATGCATAAGGCATGTGTTTATGTATAATGAACTAGTACTGTGTATGTATACACTAATAACAATCCCCGTGCCACCAATTTGCGCGCCAATTCTTATGTCCCTTTGACCTTCTTCTCCAATGTAAAACAACAACATGACGATATCAACAAGAACACTCGCAAAAACTATAAACAGTAAAATTCTAATCACTTCGTGACGATCAGTCCTTTGCTACTCAAGTCGAAAGTTTTGTAGATGAAATAAATATATTACGAAACCTATCCGTGTAATCGTAAACTACAAGCGTGTGAACAGTTTCGTCACACCATTTTAGACTTTTTGTTATACCCAAAGCAAACAAGTCTAAGGTATACAGAATATACATTATATATCCACTGAGAATAAAGTAAAAATGGCAATTCAAGCCGAGGAAGAAATGCGTCCTTGTTCCCGCAGATAAATATACTCCACCGAAAATTGTGTAAACAGAGATACAATTGTCATTAAATCGTCCACCCTTGTCACAAAGGAATGACTTAGACCCAAAGAATATAACCTGACATCGAAATGAAATGGTTAAGACCAAGAAAAAGAAAAGAAAAGTAGGGCATAACTTATAAGACTGGAGCTTTTTAAACAGTTATATATCTTTATTGGACTGTCTATTGTTGTTTTGGCGCTATTATCTGATTAATAATTAGAAAGTTTAACTTTAAAGCCGTTTTTCTCAAAAGCCGATTCCTGATATTGCGCGCAGGATATCTCAAAAAGTATTTAAGCTATCTTGATCACATTTTCAGCGCTAACAGTATATACATTTCTCTTGGAGATGAAGCAAAATAATTGAATTATGTTCAATTGTAATGAAATAGTAATAGTTTTAGTGAGAGCAATTGTACACATTTCTAGTAATGGCTCCTATGTCAATAGTTCTGCTACACCTCCTAGACAATGTTGTTTGTGACTAAATAAAAGTTACTCCAGGTTTTTATCATTATTATTTATCTAGTTTTCATGTTTATAAAAATACGCTCTTTTCACCATGGGAGTGTCATATCTTGGTAACTATGGCAACAATGCATTGCAACAACATCTTTTTTTAGTCAGACTAACTCACCCAACAACCAGGTATAAGTAGATTTTAATTATATTCAAAAGAAAAGAGGAAATTTTTTTGGTAGTGGACCCCCTTAAATTTTAAATAAACGAGTTTTAAAAAGTGTTTTAAATATAGATAACCAACCATACATATAAATATAATTATATATATATCTCCCTCGTATATTTATTACAGAAAATAACTCGTTGTTTTGTGGGCTAACAAGACCTCTACAATTAAGAAATATATTTGGTTGCAATGCCTGTTGAGAATATTGTTACATAAATCCCAAACCGCAGTGTAGTGATTATCACGTACGCTTAACACGCGTAAGGTCCCCGGTTTGAAACCACTGGAGCTAAATATACTATATCTTGCAGCAATAAAGATTGTATTTGGTGATATGAATCGAGCAACTTCTTTTCGTACTTGATAACAGAAATAAAAATTTCTAAGAAATTTCTATGCTCTGCAATTCTCATTTTATTTTTTAGATAAAGGATACTTTTATATTTTTTAGATAAAGGATGAATGCGGGAATTTAACACCGGTCCTCAGCACGACAGCTAGACACAAATCATAAAACTAACGTGAAAATTCCAGATACAGAAGATATCGTATCCTTCCCAATAAACATCAGAATAACAGAATAATTTTCTCCGCAAATGATGATTAGATCCTAACAAAATCCATTTTAGCCATTGCATGTTAATTTAATGCATTCAGTCTATCAAAAATGTCAGATGGCCCCACAGACATTGCATTATAGGTGGTATTGCATGATCATGTTAAGAGTGTTTACAACGGATAGAAGAATGTGTTTTTAACTCCTGAGATCAAATAAATCACATATTAAAGGCACGATTATATACGTGGATTCGAAGGAATAGGATTGATTGTCATAGACAATTAGTTACCGATTCTTTAGAAATCCAAAGCACACATAATTTTTCGATGATTTTTCAAGCGTTGTTTTCGTAGTGTAGTGGTTATCACGTGCGCTTTACACGCGCAAGGTCCCCGGTTCGAACCTGGGTGGAAACATGTGGGAGTTATTTTTGGAAATCATGATAATGTGATCCTTCATTTTGCATTTTATTGTGTAATATTTTTGTACTTGTATAATTATTTTTCACTTTGAACACCTTCAATATAATATCATGTGTATACAGTATAATAATAATAAGTACAGTTTTTATTACGTATTTTGGCATCTCAATGCGTTTACAAATAGAACAATAGATAGCTCGCAAAATGCTCTAGAAAGAATTAAAGCATTCGACCAATAAAGAAGTAAGAAAGAAAAATAAATAAAATAACATTTTTAATTTTAAACAAATGAGTTTATAAAAGTGTTTAAAATATAGATAACCAACCACACATATTAATATAATTATATATACTGCTTTCTGATTAAATAGTGTAATATTTTTTATTATATTGTTATTACAGAATAACTCCGTTATTTAGTTGGCAGTAATAATTTTCTCCATAGCTTATATAAAACAAGAACTCTACAATTAAGAAATATATTTCGTTGCAATGCCTGTTGAGAATATATGTTACATAATTCCATTAGAATTCCAAAGCGAGCATAATTTTTCGATGATTTCTCAAGTATAAATTGTTTCCATTGTTTAGTGGTTATCACGTACGCCTAACACGCGCAAGGTCCCCGGTTCGAAACCGGGCGGAAACATCAGTAAGTTTATTTTGGAAATCATAATATGTAACTCAATGTTGTTGCAATGTGATCCCAAATTTTTATTTTATTGTGTAATATTTTTGTACTGTAGAATTATTGTCACTTTGAACTCGTTCAATATAATAACACAAGGATATAGTATAATAATAATAATTACAGTTTTTCTTACGTATTTTGACATACTCAATGCATTTAAAAATACATCAATAGATAGCTCGTAAAATACTCTAGAAACAATTAAAGCATTCGACCTACAAAGAAGAAAGAAAACAAAATTTAAAAAACAAAATTTTTAATATTAAAGAAATGAGTTTTCAAAAGTGTTTGAAATATAGATAATCAACCATACATATAAATATAATTATATATACTACTTTTTATTAAATAGTGTAATATTTCCCTGTATATTTTTTACATAAAATAAATCCGTTGTTTAGTAGGCAGTAACAATTTTCTTCATAGCTTATATAAAACAAGACCTCTACAATTAAGAAACATATCTGGTTGCAATACCTGTTGAGAATATATGTTACATAATTCCCAAATCTTGTCAACTGTTTCCGTAGTGTAGTGGTTATCACGTACGCCTAACACGCGTAAGGTCCCCGGTTCGAAACCGGGCGGAAACATCAGTGAGTTCCTTTTGGAAATGATAATATGTAACTAAATGTTGTTGCAATGTGATCCCCTATTTTTATTTTATTGTGTAATATTTTTGTACTGTAGAATTATTTTTCACTTTGAACATGTTCAATATAATAACACAAGGATATAGTATAATAATAATAATTACAGTTTTTATTACGTATTTTGCCATCCTCAATGCATTTACAAATACAACAATATTTAGCTCGTAAATATTCCAGAAACAATTAAAGCATTCGACCTATAAAAAGAAAGAAAGGAGAATTAAAAAACAAAATTTTAAGGGGGTCCACTACAAAAAATTAATATTTGAGTGAATTTTTGAATTAGCCAAAAATTAACTGGTTAACCATATTAGAATAGATAATTGAAAGAATTTTTTCGATTGCAAAGATAGAGATGTTGAAAATTCGTAAAATTCCAAGGCTGGACTGCATTTTCCGCCTTAGCAACTCCCTTAGCAACGTATATTTGGATGCAAAAACTGCTTAATTTTCCATGTTGCGCACATTTTCTCCCGCACCACCTCTCCCTAAATGAAATTTTATTATATTTTAAAACATTGAGAGTGAATTGATTGGTGCGTGGGTAGTCATGTGACCGGTCTTGAGGCATATGTGATATTGTTTATTTTGGTTTAAGTTAGCGAGAGAAGTTTTGCAACGGGCGGCCGCTTTTGATGGAAATCAAACTGCTTTGGCTTTGTTGCTGACGAGGGAGGCTGTGACGGTAGGAAACTGGTAGCATCCGCCATTGTTGTTAAACATAAATACGACCCTAGAGCCGAAAGTGTAGAAGAAAAGATTTTTTTTAAACTTAGAATAATGAGTTAAAGTGTGCAATCTCTCGATTAGGGTGTATTTGGAGATCCCTTTTCGACTTGCGGTTTTAGTTAGGTATTATTTACCGCAGTTGATAAAATCGGGCTACGGCTCATGTCAGTTTTGGATAAGACTAGGCATAATGCTCTATATAGGTCTTTTTTGCCGGGTGATGCATACGGCATGTGTTTATGTATAATGAACTAGTACTGTGTATGTATACACTAATAACAATCCCCGTGCCACCAATTTGCGCGCCAATTCTTATGTCCCTTTGACGATATCAACAAGAACACTCGCAAAAACTATAAACAGTAAAATTCTAATCACTTCGTGACGATCAGTCCTTTGCTACTCAAGTCGAAAGTTTTGAAGATGAATAAATATATTACGAAACCTACAGTTTTGTCACACCATTTTAGACTTTTTGTTATACCCAAAGCAAACAAGTCTAAGGTATACAGAATATACATTATATATCCACTGTGAATAAAGTGAAAATGGCAATTCAAGCCGAGGAAGAAATGCATCCTTGTTCTTGCAGATAAATATACTCCACCGAAAATTGTGTAAACAGAGATACAATTGTCATTAAATCGTCCACCCTTGTCACAAACGAATGACTTAGACCCAAAGAATATAACCTGACATCGAAATGAAATGGTTAAGACCAAGAAAAAGAAAAGAAAAGTAGGGCATAACTTATAAGACTGGAGCTTTTTAAACAGTTATATATCTTTATTGGACTGTCTATTGTTGTTTTGGCGCTATTATCTTATTAACTAGAAATACGTTATACGCAACACCCCCTCGCCCTCTTACTGTTTGAATGTTTATTTGCTGACAATACTTCTTTTAGTTCTTATAACTTTCAGTTGTACACTTGTACTTGAATTAAATATCATTTACCAAACTGAATAGACTTTCAGTGGACAATGTCTCTGAGAGCTTTGTGTTGTCTGAATTTAATTGTTTCATAGGACATCAAAATAACTAACTAAATACATTACTGGTAATAGTTAGTATAAACAGACACTATTGGCTGTTGAAGGAAGAAAGTGCATCTTTATCATAGGGGTGCAATTATATATTGCTAATGTATAGGGCCCATTCAAATAGGGTTTACTAATTAGACACATATTAGGGATTCTACCCTGATTGTTGGTGTGGATAGATTATACATGTATACAGTAATTTGATATCCACATTGGAATACTGCGATGTGGAGCTGGCGAAAGGTATCAACGCAAAGCAGGAAACTGATCTTTCCTAACTCGGGACTTGAAACTGATTGGTTAATAGAAACCCTAGAATTGGTACATATTGTAATTAGAACTAATATCTATCATCATATCTAAAGAACTGATTTCATCTCAATGAATCTGTTCATACATACATGTTTTTGCACCTTATCAGTTACCTTAATTGACATCTTCAGCATATACAACTTTTGAGTTAAAATTAGTTTTTGTAACATTGTACTGTACATATATGAATTGTGTGTTTATATTTGCAATAACTTTAATTTGTTAGGAAATAAGGCCGCCATTAATACCAGTGTTAGCATTGAAGCGGCTATCCTGTATAAATATTATTATATTTATTATTATTAATAATGCCTAATGCAGATATCATATTTTGATGGTTATTAATACAAAAGCCATATGTATGTGCAACAAAGCATGGCATAAAACCTATATATTCAGTACAACATGCCTATAGCCTACTTGCATGTTGACAATGATCTAGTTGACACGGTACTTCAATCCCTAACAATTTCTGTAGACATATATAGTGATCAGTGTCAACATCCCAATGTCAACATAATCCTATGCCGGTACAGTATAAGATGTACATGCATTTTACATTGCAAGTCTGGGACCAGTATTGTCCATTAGCCTATCAGACACAATAAGTTATAGCCAACTAGGCCAGCTACTGTAGCCTAACATGTTTCATAATGGATGGAGTAAACACAGATTGTTTGTGGAATACAGACCAGTATACAATACATAGACAATCGTCAAGCTCATATCCTCAGAAAAATTATCCCTTCTGATTACTGACCAGACTCAAACCATTTGAGCCATCGAGACTCAGATGGAGAGAGGTAACAATGATCTACTGGTTCAAATGATACAAGTGGCAGTATATGCCTATGTGGCAGTTATTATACATCAGTAATGTTTGAATGTGTTAACTGCTGTAGTAAATTCAACCCGCATAGGACATATATCAATAGAATCAGTATACTGTATACCGTACATTATTGTAACTCAGAATAATTTTTCTGAGGATATGAGCTTGACACTCATCCATGTATTGTCTGTCTACTCCAAGCTCTCCCTTACTCAGTATACAGTAATTGCTTGTTCTACAAAATTGTAGTACAGGCCCATGTTGTAAATACAGCTACAGTCTGCATGTTTTTGCACCCTAAACTACCAGCACTGTACAGTAATTCATATAGAGGGCAAAATTACTTGAATATAATTGGCTGATGAGGAAAGCATTTTCGTAAATTCAGGGCAAAATTATCTCCCCTGTTCTCTTAGTCAATGTTTAACTACCGTATACTTTACTTGTACCGTATATATACTTTCAGTGGATTGTACAGTTGTTTTTCACGCTTGGTTTTGATATTTGGCTGGCATTCTCATGTTGTTGATGTGCGTAGCTAACTTATTTATGAATACATTTTGCCCTCTATATGAATATGATTATTATAAACAGGTAGGGAAGCCCTGGGCCTGATTGCCAACAGGAAACAGCTTTAAAAAGCTCGGATTGGATTCACAAACTCTCATAAATATATTAGATATTCCGACAATATATTCCGACGGTTTACCTTTTGACGCCATTTACGAACTTGTCATCTTCCGCCGATGATACTGAATCTTTTGAACACTGCATTTTATGAACTTTTTGAACACAAATCTTACTTTTCGTGTTTATAAAATATAAGGACTTTTTCGCACCGCGAAGGCCCTGAGGACGAGGTTTGGCCGTTGACCCCCTTTCCTAGGCTAGGAATCCGTATGAGGGACTAAACGCCGGTCGATATTATCACCCTCGCCCTCAGGCCTTCGACCGGCGCTTCGATAATTAGAAAGTTTAACTTGAAAGCCGTTTTTCTCAAAAGCCGATTCCTGATATTGCGCGCAGGATATCTCAAAAAGTATTTAAGCTATCTTGATCAAATTTTCAGCGCTAACAGTATATACATTTCTCTTAGAGAGGAAGCAAAATAATTGAATTACATTCAATTGTAATGAAATAGTAATAGTTTTAGTGAGAGCAATTTTACACATTTCTAGTATTCAGACTGCCAAACTTTTATTATGGCTCCTATATCAATAGTTCTGCTACACCTCCTAGACAATGTTGTTTGTGACTAAATAAAAGTTACTCCAGGTTTTTATCATTATTATTTATCTAGTTATCATGTTTATAAAAATACGCTCATTTCACCATGGGAGTGTCATATCTTGGTAACTATGGCAACAATGCATTGCAACAACATCTTTTTTTAGTCAGACTAACTCACCCAACAACCGGTATAAGTAGATTTTAATTATATTAAAAAGAAAAGAGGAAATTTTTTTGGTAGTGGACCCCCTTAAATTTTAAATAAATGAGTTTTAAAAAGTGTTTTAAATATAGATAACCAACCATACAAATAAATATAATTATATATATATCTCCCTCGTATATTTATTACAGAAAATAACTCGTTGTTTTGTGGGCTAACAAGACCTCTACAATTAAGAAATATATTTGGTTACAATGCCTGTTGAGAATATTGTTACATAAATCCCAAACCGCAGTGTAGTGATTATCACGTACGCTTAACACGCGTAAGGTCCCCGGTTTGAAACCACTGGAGCTAAATATACTATATCTTGCAGCAATAAAGTTTGTATTTGGTGATATGAATCGAGCAACTTCTTTTCGTACTTGATAACAGAAATAAAAATTTCTAAGATATTTCTATGCTCTGCAATTCTCATTTTATTTTTTAGATAAAGGACACTTTTATATTTTTTGGATAAAGGATGATACGTGCGGGAATTTAACACCGGTCTTCAGTACTACAGCTGGACACAAATCATAAAACTAATGTGAAAATTCCAGATACAGAAGATATCGTATCCTTCCCAATAAACATCAGAATAACAGAATAACTTTCTCCGCAAATGATGATTAGATCCTAACAAAATTCCATTTTAGCCATTGCATGTTAATTTAATGCTTTCAGTCTATCAAAAATTTCAGCTTGCCCCACAGATATTACATTATAGGTGGTATTGCATTATCATGTTAAGAGTATTTACAACGGATAGAAAAAGGTGTTTTTAACTCCTGAGATCAAATAATTCACATATTAAAGGCACGATTATATACGTGGATTCGAAGGAATAGGATTGATTGTCATAGACAATTAGTTACCGATTCTTTAGAAATCCAAAGCACACATAATTTTTCGATGATTTGTCAAGCGTTGTTTCCGTAGTGTAGCGGTTATCACGTGCGCTTTACACGCGCAAGGTCCCCGGTTCGAACCCGGGTGGAAACATGTGGGAGTTCTTTTTGGAAATCATGATAATGTGATCCTTCATTTTTCATTTTATTGTGTAATATTTTTGTACTTGTATAATTATTTTTCACTTTGAACACCTTCAATATAATATCACAAGTATACAGTATAATAATAATAAGTACAGTTTTTATTACGTATTTTGGCATCTCAATGCGTTTACAAATAGAACAATAGATAACTCGCAAAATTCTCTAGAAATAATTAAAGCATTCGACCTATAAAGAAGTAAGAAAGAAAAATAAATAAAATAACATTTTTAATTTTAAACAAATGAATTTATAAAGGTGTTTTAAATATAGATAACCAACCACACATATTAATATAATTATATATACTACTTTCTGATTAAATAGTGTAATATTTTCCCCGTATTGTTATTACAGAATAACTCCGTTATTTAGTTGGCAGTAACAATTCTCTCCATAGCTTATATAAAACAAGAACTCTACAATTGAGAAAATATATTTCGTTGCAATGCCTGTTGAGAATATATGTTACATAATTCCCAAGTATTGTCATCTGTTTCTGTAGTGTAGTGGTTTTCACGTACGCTTAACACGCGTAAGGTCCCCGATTCGAAACCGCGAGGAAACAATTTTTACATGAAGAAGAATTTTACAACCACGGGAGATAAATATATTATATCTTACAGCAATAAAGATTGTATTTGGTATTATCTAACAACCTCTTTCCATACTTTATAAGAGAAAAAATTCTAAAAATAGATATATTATATGGGCTGAAATACTCAATTTATTTTGTAAAGAAAGGATAACTTGGTTTTGCCGTCAGAGAATTAAACACTGGTCTTCAGCGTGACAGAATAATTGTACCTCTAATGAGGGAATGCCATCTTAACCATTGCATGTTAATTTCATGCAAAATGGCTATAGCCTCACATGCATTAGTTATTGTTGGAGTTGCAGCGTTGTTTGAGTGTCTTTACGACGCATTGGGGCATGTGTTTCAACTCCTGAGATAAATTCAATTATTTATCATTGGCAAGATTTCAAACGTACATTCGAAGCAATAAAATTGACTGTCATAGACAATTTGTTTCCAAATTCTTTAGAATTCCAAAGCAAGCATAATTCGATGATTTCTAAAGTATGAATTGATTCCGTAGTGTAGTGGTTATCACGTACGCCTCACACGCGTAAGGTCCCCGGTTCGATCCCGGGCGGAAACATCACGGAGTTCCTTTTGGAAATCATAATATGTAACTCAATGTTGTTGCAATGTGATCCCCAATATTTTTTTTTATTGTGTAATATTTTTGTACTGTAGAATTATTTTCACTTTGAACACGTTCAATATAATAACACAAGAATATAGTATAATAATAATAATTACAGTTTTTATTACGTATTTTGACATACTCAATGCATTTAAAAAATACAATAGATAGATCGTATATACTCTAGAAACAATTAAAGCATTCGACCTACAAAGAAGAAAGAAAACAAAATTTAAAAAACAAAATTTTTAATATTAAAGAAATGAGTTTTCAAAAGTGTTTGAAATATAGATAATCAACCATACATATAAATATAATTATATATACTACTTTTTTATTAAATAGTGTAATATTTCCCTGTATATTTTTTACATAAAATAAATCCGCTGTTTAGTAGGCAGTAACAATTTTCTTCATAGCTTATATAAAACAAGACCTCTACAATTAAGAAACATATCTGGTTTGCAATACCTGTTGAGAATATATGTTACATAATTCCCAAATATTGTCAACTGTTTCCGTAGTGTAGTGGTTATCACGTACGCCTAACACGCGTAAGGTCCCCGGTTCGAAACCGGCGGAAACATCAGTGAGTTCATTTTGGAAATCATAATATGTAACTCAATTTTTTTGCAATGTGATCCCAAATTTTTATTTTATTGTGTAATATTTTTTACTGTAGAATTATTTTTCACTTTGAACACGTTCAATATAATAACACAAGGATATAGTATAATAATAATAATTACAGTTTTTATTACGTATTTTGACATCCTCAATGCATTTACAAATACAACATTATTTAGCTCGTAAAATACTCCAGAAATAATTAAAGCATTCGACCTATAAAAAGAAAGAAAGGAGAATTAAAAAACAAAATTTTAAGGGGGTCCACTACAAAAAATAAATATTTTAGTGATATTTTGAATTAGCCATAAATTAAATGGTTAACCATATTAGAATAGATAATTGAAAGAATTTTTTCGATTGCAAAGATAGAAATGTTGAAAATTCGTAAAATTCCAAGGCTGGACTGCATTTTCCGCCTTAGCAACTCCCTTAGCAACGTATATTTGGATGCAAAAACTGCTTAATTTTCCATGTTGCGCACATTTTCTCCCGCACCACCTCTCCCTAAATGAAATGTTATTATATTTTAAAACATTAAGAGTGAATTGATTGGTGCGTGGGTGTCATGTGACCGGTCTTGAGGCATATGTGATATTGTTTATTTTGGTTTAAGTTAGCGAGAGAAGTTTTGCAACGGGCGGCCGCTTTTGATGGAAATCAAACTGCTTTTAATTTAGTAGGGCTAAGTTTCCACATTGCCGTGTTTCACAGTTGGCGAGGACATCATTAAGACCAATGACCCGATCCCTGGTCCTGTAAAAGAATATACAGGATCCTTTGGCTTTGTTGCTAACGAGGGAGGCTGTGACGGTAGGAAACTGGTAGCATCCGCCATTGTTGTTAAACATAAATACGACCCTAGAGCCGAAAGTGTGCAAGAAAATATTTTTTTTAAACTTAGAATAATGAGTTAAAGTGTGCAATCTCTCGCTTAGGGTGTATTTGGAGTTCCCTTTTCGACTTGCGGTTTTAGTTAGGTATTATTTACCCCAGTTGATAAAATCGGGCTACGGCTCATGTCAGTTTTGGCTACGACTAGGCATAATGCTCTATATATGTCTTTTTTTGCCGGGTGATGCATACGGCATGTGTTTATGTATAATGAACTAGTACTGAATAACAATCCCCGTGCCACCAATTTGCGCGCCAATTCTTATGTCCCTTTGACCTTCTTCTCCAATGTAAAACAACAACATGACGATATCAACAAGAACACTCGCAAAAACTCTAAACAGTAAAATTCTAATCACTTCGTGACGATCAGTCCTTTGCTACTCAAGTCGAAAGTTTTGAAGATGAATAAATATATTACGAAACCTATCCGTGTAATCGTAAACTACAACCGTGTGAACAGTTTCGTCACACCATTTTAGACTTTTTGTTATACCCAAAGCAAACAAGTCTAAGGTATACAGAATATACATTATATATCCACTGAGAATAAAGTAAAAATGGCAATTCAAGCCGAGGAAGAAATGCGTCCTTGTTCCCGCAGATAAATATACTCCACCGAAAATTGTGTAAACAGAGATACAATTGTCATTAAATCGTCCACCCTTGTCACAAACGAATGACTTAGACCCAAAGAATATAACCTGACATCGAAATGAAATGGTTAAGACCAAGAAAAAGAAAAGAAAAGTAGGGCATAACTTATAAGACTGGAGCTTTTTAAACAGTTATATATCTTTATTGGACTGTCTATTGTTGTTTTGGCGCTATTATCTTATTAATAATTAGAAAGTTTAACTTTAAAGCCGTTTTTCTCAAAAGCCGATTCCTGATATTGCGCATAGGATATCTCAAAAAGTATTTAAGCTATCTTGATAAAATTTTCAGCGCTAACAGTATATACATTTCTCTTGGAGATGAAGCAAAATAATTGAATTATGTTCAATTGTAATGAAATAGTAATAGTTTTAGTGAGAGCAATTGTACACATTTCTAGTATTCAGACTGCCAAACTTTTATGATGGCTCCTATGTCAATAGTTCTGCTACACCTCCTAGACAATGTTGTTTGTGACTAAATAAAAGTTACTCCAGGTTTTTATCATTATTATTTATCTAGTTATCATGTTTATAAAAATACGCTCTTTTCACCATGGGGGGTGTCATATCTTAGTAACTATGGCAACAATGCATTGCAAGAACATATTTTTTTAGTCAGACTAACTCACCCAACAACCAGGTATAAGTAGATTTTAATTATATTAAAAAGAAAAGAGGAAATTTTTTTGCTAGTGGACCCCCTTAAATTTTAAATAAATGAGTTTTAAAAAGTGTTTTAAATATAGATAACCAACCATACATATAAATATAATTATATATATATATCTCCCTCGTATATTTATTACAGAAAATAACTCGTTGTTTTGTGGGCTAACAAGACCTCTACAATTAAGAAATATATTTGGTTGCAATGCCTGTTGAGAATATTGTTACATAAATCCCAAACCGCAGTGTAGTGATTATCACGTACGCTTAACACGCGTAAGGTCCCCGGTTTGAAACCACTGGAGCTAAATATACTATATCTTGCAGCAATAAAGATTGTATTTGGTGATATGAATCGAGCAACTTCTTTTCGTACTTGATAACAGAAATAAAAATTTCTAAGATAATTCTATGTTCTGCAATTCTCATTTTATTTTTTAGATAAAGGATACTTTTCTATTTTTTAGATAAAGGATGAATGCGGGAATTTAACACCGGTCCTCAGCACGACAGCTAGACACAAATCATAAAACTAACGTGAAAATTCCAGATACAGAAGATATCGTATCCTTCCCAATAAACATCAGAATAACAGAATAATTTTCTCCGCAAATGATGATTAGATCCTAACAAAATCCATTTTAGCCATTGCATGTTAATTTAATGCATTCAGTCAATCAAAAATGTCAGATGGCCCCACAGACATTACATTATAGGTGGTATTGCATGATCATGTTAAGAGTGTTTACAACGGATAGAAGAATGTGTTTTTAACTCCTGAGATCAAATAAATCACATAGACAATTAGTTACCGATTTTTAGAAATCCAAAGCACACATAATTTTTCGATGTTTTGTCAAGCGTTGTTTCCGTAGTGTAGCGGTTATCACGTGCGCTTTACACGCGCAAGGTCCCCGGTTCGAACCCGGGTGGAAACATGTGGGAGTTCTTTTTGGAAATCATGATAATGTGATCGGCCTTCATTTTGCATTTTATTGTGTAATATTTTTGTACTTGTATAATTATTTTTCACTTTGAACACCTTCAATATAATATCACAAGTATACAGTATAATAATAATAAGTACAGTTTTTATTACGTATTTTGGCATCTCAATGCGTTTACAAATAGAACAATAGTAGTATAGCAGGTAGGGCTGCGAGCCCAATCGACGTCAAACGTGAATATAAACACCAAAACATCACCAAATTTTGCCAAATCGCGATTCGACAAATTTGACGATGTTTTGGTGTTTATATTCACGTTTGACGTCGAATAAGCTCTCAGCCCTACTTGCTATACTACTACAGCGATCGTTAGTCAATCTAGACACCCTTCGCACGTTTTCTACTAAATTGATGTCAAACACACGTGAGACTAGCGAAACAATACCAAGTTTATACTAAATTTGACACCATTTCAGCCACATTTAAAAAATAGAGAGTGTCGTTTCAAAATTCTCACAAATTACATTTAGGAAAAAATAGAAAGTGTCATTTCAACATTTTCGCGTGTTAAAAAAATAAAATGTGGTACGAGCCCACTCTCACATATTAAAAAATAGAAAGTGTCATTTCAACATTTTCACAAATTTGTCAAATCACATTTAAAAAAATAGAAAGTGTCGTTTCAACATTTTCACAAATTTGTCAAATCACATTTAAAAAATAATCGTTTCAACATTTTCACAAATTTGTCAAATCACATTTAAAAAATAGCCGTTTCAACATTTTCACAAATTTGTCAAATCACATTTAAAAAAATAGTCGTTTAAACATTTTTACAAATTTATGTATCGTAAAAGTGTCTCACGCGTGATAAAATTGCCACCTGTTATGCAAATTAGATTATTGCCACCTGTTAATAATTGATTAGTCCGTTTGTTCACTATTTTCAGTGTTTGTCGCCTCACTCCTAAAATGGTGATCGTACACGTGTTTCGACGTTATAATTCCTCCAGACAACAAGCCCAAGAAGGGTACGTATGGTGTCACAACCGCGACAATGCTCTCGACGTCTTTCTTTAGTAACGGGTCTTTTTGCAACTCGTCATTTAGTTCCTCAGGGTTCTCGATAGCGTTCAACCCATCTAGTAAGCTGGCGAATTTGCTGATTAGCAAGTCGGTGAGAAAAGCGTTTGCGATCTCCATTCTCTTCAACTCGTATTGGCGCCATATCTTATCAATAACTTTTGCGGACGCTTTTTTAATGTACGCTTCGGACTGACTTACCACACCGTCACCGGACAGTCTAATAAGTTCGGATCTCCTAACGTCAATGTTGTCTTCCACAGTTGGGGTGTCGTCAGTCTCCTCAACTAACTCCTCAATCGTGGGATTTTCCTCACTTTTGCGTTTTACCATCACGCTACTACTTATACCCATATTTTATTGCGGAATAACAACTTCGTGACTGTGCGGATAGCGTAGTGAGATTTCGAGTCTAGCGTACTTATTATTTTTTAATGCGGTCACAATCGCCGACGATTTTTCTCTGCTAATGTTTCCAAGGTAATCGTCGATAACGATCTTCATATCACTCCTACTCGGGCAGTAAAAACAAACAAGCTTACTAATGTTTTCTCTATACGGTTTTGCGATCGACGTCAGTTGTTGTGTGATGACAATAACGCTCAACATAAAATGTCGCGCACTAAAAGCTAAGTTGACCAACTGACTAGTCCTATTCTTGACATCTTGAGAACTTGCACAGTCATCCAACACGATCAGAGTGTTAGTGCCTTTAAAAACATTTGTCACACACTTGAGAACAGCGTCAACATTGTCCTGTGTGCAGTCTATCGCTAACACGTCGGGGTCGCGCACATATTTCCAATCTTGGTACGCTTTGTTCCACTCGAAAGTAGGGCAAATCAACACAATGTAGTCAAATTTACTAAAGTACTCAGATTCCAATGTTTCCAGCAAATAATGCGTCTTGCCACAAGCTGTCATACCAACAATTAACATATTAAACGGAGTCTCCATTAACTCACGTTTGATTTAATACTGGATTGATTGCAACCCATTGTTCATAAAGTTGACCAACCCATCGCTTACCACAAACACCCTGCACATGACATTTGCGGTCGTCGCTTTCTTCGTGATTTCAAGAAGCACGCCGGATTGTGTGTTTACAATGTTCTTGCCAGTGGCGACATTGCGATTATCTTGAACGCTCCTCAAGTCGATGACCAACGCAAAGCCATCTTTATAGAACTTCTGTATGGTCATGAACTGAGCGTGTTCTTCACCCAACCCAAACAGTCGCTTCGCTTCTGCGTAGAACTTCGACTTTGGAATACCCTGTGAGTACACACTATTTGGCACACCCTCAATTGTGACTCTAACACTCTCAATATTTGGATAAAGAAACTCCTCACTGTCTGTTCGCACCTTATTCGTGAATAGCAACACGATTGCCTTCATGCTTTTTCTTGGAAGATTAATGTTTTCATTCACAATGGTCGTGCCTTTGTCCCATTCGGTGGTTTTCATCAACGTAACGTGCTCATATGACAAACTACGACCACTTGCATAGCCCGACGCTATTTCGTCAGCGAGCTCCTGGTTATCAATCGTCTCATACTCAAGCTCGAGGTTCTCCAGAGTGTACCCACCCACAGCGCTACCGGATTGCGCCACCATGATGTCTGCAGCCTTCGGAAGTGTGATCACATACTGCAAGTTGTTGTTCATGCTAAAAGGAGCGTACAACCCATGGTCATTCATGATCTTGCCAAGCTTAATCCGCTGTTTCGTTCCAATCACACCAAACATCAACGCGTCACTAACTTTAGTAACATTCCCACTTTTCGCGCCACTGTCATCCTTAGAAATTAGCTTTCTCAAGTTATCACCACCAATACCATAGTCAATCATTTGGTCTCGCGCAGTAACACTTTCCCAAAGGTCGCGATAGACACCAGTGTAATTTTCCCCACTGTTGTCATACACAGCTTCTCCAGCTAGTCTCACAACAAGTTTCTCAACCAACAACTTGCTCACATTGTTCAAGAACCAACTTTTGGCGTTCGCGTTCTTAAAGTCGAACACTAGACCCAACGATCCAGGCACCAAACAGCTGCTAACCTTAAGCTTTGGTATATCAATGTAGAGTTCCTCACCAGGACTGACCTTATTAGGGTTCAACGTGATCACATGCTGCGTTCTCACCCCTTTTATGACACCCATGGTCGCTCGTCTAAAACCAGGGCTCAACTCTGCTGACGTGACGTTCATATACTTTGCATATGTTTTGTTATTCTCGAAGCTGAGACCCTCGAAAATGAGACTACCGTTTTAGCTTGTAATAATCATACACAAACCACGCAAGTACCACCGCGAGCACCCACAGATTTTGAGCCAACCATGCGAGACCCTTCGCACCCAACGTCAACGCATTATAAACTAAATTAGCCAACCCAACAGCCCATGGGCCCATCTTCGTTATCGCATTCTTAACAGCCCCTGCGAACGACTTTGTAGCCATAGCGCCCCTCATAACAGCAGATCTCCCAGCGATAATAATAGTTGTTATAATCCCAGCCGCTGAAATTGCTACAGCGCTCAACCCAACTATATTTTCTTTAGCCCATTCCTTGAATCTCTGAAACCTATCAATGTCAACTTCTTGTTGCTCTCTAACTTCTTCTATTTCTCGCTGCTCAATAGTTCTGTCTCGCGCTTCTTCAAGCCCCACGATGCGTTCTCTCAACCCAAAGATAACGCTTTCGTCGTCCTCGTCGTCTAGTTTGTCTGATGTTGTATTTATTGCCTCTTGAAAGTGGTCCGCTTGCACTTGCAGCGCACCATCGTCACCTACTCTTGACTCAGGCGCCACACTATCGCTTGGGTTAAGCACACCACCCAGCTCACGGTTCTCGTTTGGTGATAGCCCAGGTATGTCGTCGTGTTCCGTGTGTGTGGTGTCTAGCAACGGTGTACTACTCACAGTTTCCTCACGGTCTTTCGAGTTGGCTAGGATTTTATTCACGAGGTTTTTAAATTGGTAAACTGAGCGTCGCGCGACTTCAACGCTGTTATTGTACCGCAGAACACCACCCTTCCCACGTTTGAGAACTATTTGCTCTTTACCAAATTTGTTATTATTAAGCATAGGTTTGAATGATATATTATTGCTCTCACTTATTGATGCTCTGTTTCGCAGCGCTAACACGTCGTCGTCACGAATGTCAAGCTTGAATCGCACCCCAGTTTTATTACTAAAGAACTTTTCTAAGCTTATCAAAACTTGGTTCTCAGGGTTCGACGGCAAATCGTTGACATCAAACTCTACTACTGGGACTTCTGTGTTAGTTCCCCTTATTGTCACCGTTTTACCGCCGTCAGCGTCAATAAACGGCGTCTCCTCTTGCCCACCTCGTCTTCTAGCAAGCTCACTTCTTATCTTTTTTACGTAGTCACGATAGTCGTCGTAATTAACACGGACGTTCATCGACATGTTTTTTACAGCGTACTTAGTGTCTATGTCTTTGAGCCACTCCCCAGTCTTAGCGAGCTCCTCTTCTAGTCGCTCATCACTCATGTCTTTGTACTTGTCGAGGTTCTCCATCTCAAAGTCGTCGAAATCTCTCTCAACCATATTATTACACTAGCTCACATTTTGAATATCGCTTTCTGGTATCCACGAATTATGTTTGCTTTCATAACCCAACCATTTGACCAGCGCCATCTTCTTCCCTCTGACTTTCTTTCTTTTCAACACCTTTTCAACTCTGTACACATCGTCGCCACCACGTTTCTTATTGACCAGCGATAATTCCTGTTCATAAAATTTACCAATAATCTGTTCACCGGTGTGGTCCTCAATTTCGTACACGTTCGGATCACCACGAATAACTCTCACCACTTTAAACAGCTCTTCAGTGAAGTTGGCTTCGTAGCCCTTTGTGAACACACTCTTGTATTTACTAATTCTCACCGACTGACCAATCTTGAACTTTGGCAATGGGTTGTCTGCAAATTGGTGACCAAACAAAGTGGTCCACACTTCGCCTTCGTTTGACTTATTGACATCCTTCGGCTTCATCATAATACTACGGTTCACACTGCTATTGTAATTGCTCACGAACTGAACCAAAACGTCAATCCATTTGTACGTCCCATGAGTGTAAAAGTACTTCCACATAACACTCTTCAGACTTCTATTAAAACGCTCAACAACAGCGGCCTTTTTATCGCTCTTAGTGCTGAAATATTCAACACCATGTTCTTTCAGCAAACTTTTAACACCAACGTTGTAGAATTCGAGTCCATCGTCAAATTGTGCTAACTTAGGCGTGATTCCAAACCGATCTTTAAAGTCAACCAACAATTTTCCAACAGCCTTAGTCATGTTCTTAGTGTCTTTTCTATAAACTGCAATGCCGAAAGCGTATCTACTCAATATTTCAATACCTGTCAATATCCAATAATACCCTCCATTCTGTTTTGAGTACTTACTCATGTCCACTAAGTCCATTTGGAGCTCCTCACCAAGAAATCCAACAAAAGTCGCACGAAACTTATGTCTTCTCACAATGGGTTTGTACCTAGTGTAAGTGTCCTGCGCTGTCAACCATTCTTTCACTGTTTTTCTAGTTACTTTCAATCCGTCTCCCAATGCATTTTGATACAACCTCTCTACACCACTGAACCCTGTCTTAGGACTATAATAAATGTCTCTCAACCCTTGCTCTGTTTCCACACCAAGTTCCATATAATTCACACAATATACAGTTCCAATAACACCGCACCAATTTTGACACCACCATTATTTGGTTTGACACGAAACGCCATACTTGAGTAAATACCTTTTTTAATACTCACCTTAGATTCAATGTCCACATGACGTTGCACCGACCCATTCAAAGACTGTTCAGTGGGTATTGGCAACGTTGTGATCACACTGCTTCGCTTCCCATCAATACCCACATTGCTCTCTGTCTCAACAATATCACATAAGATTTCTATGTACTTCAGACCTCTAAGCATGTCGACCTCGTTTGGGCTGATGTACACCCTTGAGTCACCCTCAATCACCCTATCCCTCGCGAAACCAAACAGAGGCCCAAGGCCGCCAAGCTTAAATGGGACGCTTGTCTTAATCGCGCATCTACTTGTGAACGGTATTTTCTCTATCTCAAGGTCCCCACCCCTTTGTGTTTTAAAGTCTTTTTTTAATAGTCTGGTTAGTGTGTCGAAGTTAGCATACCCACCACTCGTTATCGTACTTTTAAGATCACTCGAAGGGTGGCTCATCGCGGAGAGCAAAGTGGAGTCACTATCTAATACGTTATTGTAGTCCCAAAACACGGTGGCTGTCTTAACCATAATGTATGGGTTGTCATGCACGATCATCACACTGTTGTCAAAGGACACAACTTTTTCTGCACCTTCAATGAATACCGTCAACTTTCGCATTACGTATAACATACAGTATATTATATGCAGAAAGCCCTTCATGAGTACTATGGAAAGTATTACAAACGTGTGATGGCGAACACATCAAAGGCTACACACGATGCAAAGGCAGACCTCATCAAAAAGTATCCTCACGCCACTTTAAGCAAATTTGAGTTCTATCCAAATATTTCAAAAGACGGTAAGATCATGAGTGTTGACATATATTTCAGAAACAACGACATCCTCAGCACGGACATAACCAGCACAACCTTCAAAAATGATAAAAGCATGTGGAAGTGGTTGCACAACAGCAAGTTCCCAATAATATGGCAAGGTGGTGGAACTATCCAACCACTGCCAAAAGGTCATAAAAACCATTGGGGACTTTGGGATGGTTACCCAACAGAAAACGTGTTAAATTATCCAGTGAATAACTTTAAAGTCTTTGTTAACCAAAATAGCTACTTCATGTCAAAGCTACCAGTCTTGCGAGTCACCACGTCAAAGACAAAATCAGAGTGGGACGACAACGAATCTTACTACCGCGTTGTGTTTGCGACGTATTGCGCGAGTTTCTGTTGTGGGGTGTCATTGCAACATTTATCAGTGTCACAAGAAGTTCACCCTGTGGTCACAAGCGTGATGAGATTTCATTTGTACTTCACCATTAGGAGACTTCTCAGAAGAATGGAAGGTGGTGAGACCATGAAATCGATAAGTAGAGAATTTAACGCTTCCGAATTGTATGGTAAGATTTCCAAGATTCCCAGAAGGCACTACTACCAGAATAAAGTCCTGAGTGATGGTACAACAGGTGAATCCAGAGTCTTCACACTCAACGACGTTCAGAACGATTACAAACGATACGTCGCGCGATTGTCAGACGGTTTTACCAACATTGGACTGCAATATCTAAATCAAAGCATAGAAGCCTTTGTGTACTCCACACTTGGTGCGCAAGCGAGAACACGTGTATCGGTCGTTGGTGGTTCTGCAGGAAGTCTAGAAACCCAACAAGAATTCCGCAAGTTGTTTTCTGACAGTGTTATTCAGTATGACGTGTCGACATGGATTCTCAACATGAACAAATCGATTAGAGACACCAACGTTGTCCAAAATCTTGCAGTGTCACCAAGTACATGGTTAATGCCGAGTAACCTAGTGATTCTCAAGAATAAAATCGCTGGGTACAACAACTTATTAAAGATTGCTACAGAGTCCATGAAATTTGGGGTGAACACTAGCTTGAATGCAACAACACCAACAATTACGGCTAAAAAAGTCCACCAAGAAAATGTGGTGACTCACTCATTAGTAGTACCAACGACCGTGAAGAAAAAAGCTCACCAAGAAAGTGTGGTGGTACCAACGACTGTGGCTAAAAAAGTTTACCAAGAAAGTGCGGCACCACTTCCCATGAGAAAAGCACTTCCCACAAGTAAGTCAGACACGACAACGTTGGCGATAATCTTAGGGTTCTCAGCAGTCTCTGGCTATCTACTAACTAAATACACCTTGAAGTAGTAATGAGTCTAAACTATGGGTATGAGTCTGACGACCCTCACGATAAAATACTAAAGAGAACGAAAAGGCATCTGGACGAAGATCCTAAATTAAGCGCGACCGGTGGGAGGATGTCTGGAATAATAGACATGCAAGGCTCAGCGATAAAAAACGTAGCAGACCCAGTCGATGACTCAGATGCCACGAATAAAAGGACTCTAGAGCAACTACTATCAGGTTTCCTCAAGAGCCAGTCCTACAACATTGTGCTCGACTTCAACGTTAGCACACACGCCTTGAAAAACGTGGAATTTCACACCAATGGTTCAAACAAAGTGAAAGCCATTGGTGAAACAAGTAAATTAGTGCAAAACAACTCAACTTATGGTCCTATTGTCGGCATCAGCAGTGTAAGCCAAAGTTTTCTGTCCCCTGTGCTAACACCAATCCCACTTGAGTCAGGTCTCCATTTTAATTGCCCTAGTATGCAATGGTGTGATCTTTCCATTTTTGTTGTGGTGAGGTTACCTACTCGCACCGCTGGATCAAATTGGGAGACAATTATATCAAACGACGACGGTCAGTGGGATAAGTTCATAGGGTACAAGACTGGTATGACTAATGGACTCGCATATGGTGGTAGCATCCCAGCAATGGAGAGCATATGCACTATTCCGAGTGGTGTTGACCTCACAAAAATGCATATGATATCAATACATTGGCAAATGAGCAATTCACATGTCAGGGTCAACAACGTTAAGTCAACCGACTCAGACTTCGTAGCGAATATGGGGAAGATAGGCACACCCTATGGAACAATTTTTGGAATACACCGACCAAGAATACCACTCGCACCTTATGCGTACCCATCGTTGATAGAATTCTACGGTGTGAGAATCGTGAGTGGCTACATGACGAACCGAGACATCATAATCATGGGTGGAGAGATGATGAAGGAATATGGTATAAAGTAAATGGGAGCATGTATTTCGAGACCTCATGAAATATATAAAATAAATAAGACGACTGATCACATGTTCAAAGCTGGTGGGTCATTTGGTCGCGGTGACGTTACTCTCGAGCTCCACGCTGAGATTGGTATGAGGTCTAAAAAGACTTACGGCAAACCTATTATGTTACCAGAGTCAGACACTGTGGGAGTGGTAGGAGACGTGACTTAAGTTATGTAATGGGTTGGCTTAGAAAACTGGCTCGTAACATTAGAAACTTTTTCAGACGACGTAGAAAACTGAGGACTAATAAAACACACCTGCTGCATTGGTACACAACAAACCAGATCTATAAAAAACCTGGCACCTATGTCGAGTAGTTTTTTTGCGGGGCTATAGTAATGGCAACCAACTCAGTGCAATTATTCGATGGTCACCAAATCACGACGGTTAATCACAACGGTGAAATATGGTTCAAAGCGAAAGAAGTCGCGAGCGCTCTAGGTTATGCTAGACCAAAAGATGCAGTTAACGACCATGTCGAACCTGACTGTAGAATGAAGATGGAACAGACCTCGTTTATCAACGAACTTGGGGTCTACTCATTAACGTTCTCGAGTAACCTAGAGCGTGCGAAACACTTTGGAAGGTGGGTGCACTCAGAGGTCTTGCCAAGCGTTAAAAAAAGTTTAGCTGACGTCGGTCTCAAGCACAACCAGTTTAAAATGATCACCGAGTTCGATCTTCATACGAAAGTTGTTGGTTTTCTAAGGAAATACTATCCAGAAGCTATTTTGATAGCTGCTTGTGGTGAGAATCAAGACACTTCGAGTAAAAGAATAAACTCGTGGAAAAAAGGTTACCAACGTGGAACGCCCGACTTGATTATTGCCAACGCAAACCGACAGCATAGCGGGCTTGTGATTGAGTTCAAGAATCCAGGTGGCACAGGTAAGACATCTGAAGAGCAGGAGTCTCTACTACTCAGATACAAATCCGCTGGTTATCTAACACTCTTGTGCGACTCGTACGACGACGCTATTACCGCGGTAATAAAATATTTCTTTGACATTGGGTTTCAGTGCTCCCAGTGTTTTCGTAAATTTAAAAATAAATCAGCGTTGAGTAACCATGAGAGACGCTATTGTAAAGAGACTTTTTAGACAGCGAGTAGTAAGTCGAATTAGCGCTCGTTCTCGTTGTTGAGACGACGTCTGAAGTGACAACTGCTCTAGCGTTTTTAAAAGACGTTTTTAACTTGATAAAAATATCTGCAAAACTTTCTCTATTTATTTCGCAAACCTTCTGACCACTGTGTGAAAAAATGTTTCTACAGTACATTGGACGCTTCATGTGACCAATGTCTAAATTTAAAAAGTGGGGTATCCGAGAACACCCTTAATTTTGTGTGGAAGGATGATGACGTCTGCACACTGCGCGATATTGCTCAGCACCACCAACGAATGACGGTCCTGGGTTGTGTCTCCAATTGAATGGCGCTTCAACAGTTGTTCCGTAAGTGTCGCGGCAAACGACGCAATGCGCTTTTAGAAATGTGATGTCGTCTGCCATTGGAAAGAGTGTGTCGAGTTCACCAAGTCTTTTTAAATGCTCTGTTGTTATGAGACCACAAATAATGACGTGAATGCCGGCTTTAATGTATTCGCGAATAATTGGGAGTAACCCAGAGTACCAATGGCCTTCGTCAATTCCGATGACGTCATAATCGGCTATCTCGGAAGAGCTTGGAAGGTTGGTGATTAACTTCGCAGGTAAACTGTCTGATCCAACAACAATGGTCTGACGATGTGTGGAGAACGCGTGGTCAGTTCGCCTAGTGTCACCTGTGTTGTTCATGTAAAGGACTTTGAGCCCTGACTTACTTAACGTGATTAACCTGCGGAGAGTCTCTGTTGTTTTTCCTGCAAACATGGGACCAATCACGATTTCTAGTTTACCAACTTTCTTCATGGTTACTATACCCTCAGAGAAATATTTTTTATTGTGGTGGAAACCGTCGTTCCATGTTGAATATCCGCTGGAGCTCTAAGTTTTTAAGATGGGACCTCGAGCTCTCATGTCTTAAGCGATGCAGTGGGTCGTTGGTGACCACACCGCACGGGTGACAGGTGTACACGTTTTCATCTCTCACAAAGTGTCTGTGGGCAGGCGAGAGTACGTGGTCCCTGATATCATCCGCACCCAGTATCTCATTGCACCCCACCTTGCAAACGTGAACGTCGCGGTTCGCGGCGAGCTCTAGCCACGCTTTGGCTTTGGTTGGGCATGGTTTCCACATAAGGGTCGCTAAGAACACTTGGAGGAAGTTACCGAGTAATGTAGCGTTGGACTCACGAGGGTTGTTCAAGTAGACATCACTCGCTAACATAAGGTATTTGAATGGTGAGTAACACCACACAGGGATTATGCTAGCTAATCTATCAGCAAGCTCGTTGGCTCTTTCCTCCCGAAGATCGATCCAAGCGTCGAGAAGATGCCTAGTGCGGTTGACCTGAGAGCCAAACCGTTTTGGTAGCTCTCCGTCAGGGTTGAGGTCAAGGAGTGGTGAGCATATTGAGAAGTACTCGTTTAAGACCTTGGGTCCAGAGGCGTCTTGTGGGGTAGACACACTGGTAAAGGCCGTTCTAAGCATGTTGGCAATATCTTCTTCGCTAACCTCTCGGGCTTGAGTCATTATGTTATACTCCCAGAAAAAATCCTAATTTTTAGCGCGTTTGGTCTGGAACTGTGAGATACCTGTGAGGTCAACTGTGAGACACCTGTGAGGTCAACTGTGAGTAAGATAACACGTGATAGTGTATTAGATGGTTGAAGACTCACAGACGGCTGTCGACGCTAAGATCACAGCTGATGTGAAAAGTGTTAAGGTGAAGGACCCAAAGCGCGTCGCTGCTGGTAAGAAGTTGGCTGAGATATCGAAAGCTGCGAAAGAAAAAAAAATGCGTGAAATGATAGTCAACGAAGAACAGGGTGGTGAGTGGAGCTATGGTTACATTGTTGGAACACTTGGTGTTATCATTGCTGGTGCTTCACTATGGTACACAATTAGCAGTGAAAAAGAACCTGTGAGTGCTACACCAACACCTGCGTCAGAAAGTCATAGAACTCGTCGTCCAGCGTTAGACACATTTGACTCTTAAACAAAACACACGACAATGTATATGACTGCGATCGATCGAAAAGAACTTATGAACGAATTGTACGATGCGCTACTTGTTACGACTGGCGCTGTGGTAGTGAGTATGATTTCTAAAAAGGCTTTGGGGGAACCATTGGGAACACCAGAGACTGTGAAAGGTACAGTGAAACTTGCTGCAGCTGTTGGTGCAGGAACGTTGTTAGTAAAATGGATGCAATCGAAAAAGTGGATACCGACAGATCCATTCAAATCAACGTAAGTTAATGGCGAGTGTTGTGGCTGGAGGGATATTTAATGCAGTGGCTTTTGCAGGCGCTGGCTTTATGTTTTCGAAATTTAATCACTCAGGCTATGAAGCTGAGATGAAGAGGCACAACCACGCGTTGGAACAGTTAGCCAGTGCGAAAGAAGTGTGGTATGAAAATGAGGTCGCCAAGAAAGATAAGATCCAGCGTTTGCGACAACGGCTCTCTGACGCTAATGCTGACATCAATGACACAAACCACGCGTTGGAAGAACTTAGAAGCGTAATGACCATTCAGTACAGCGGACGAGTGTTCACTGACCTCCCGAAGATCGCGGATTACTACCAACCGAGTGCGGAAATGAAGGAATACCAATTATTGTTTGTTGGTGCGCTAGGTTTGGGTAGTGGAATAGCGGTATGGGTACTAGTTCGGTGAAAAAAATGTTGGAGTAGTATAAGAGTGATGGACGAACTTATGAGGCAGATGAGCTACGGCTACACAATTGACGAAATCGCGAGTGAGACGCAAACTGAGTGTGGAGACACCTTCAGAATTTACTACTGCTCGGATTGTGACGTTGTGAAAAACGTAAGTGACTGCGGTGGGTACGCGTGTCCAAAGTGTGGCGACATCGAATGGGGTTACACTCAGAGTTACAGCGACATGAGACTCACGCGATTAAAAAGCGTTCACAAACGGTCTTGGTGGATGGGGAGGAGACTGCGGAACGTTGTGAAGGGTGAGCACCTTGAGTTGATAAAAGAGGACTTCCTGAAAGTTGTCAATGTGCTGCACTCATGCAATTTGATCAAGGGTAGAAATGTCAGCAGATATGGATACTACATTATTAGGTTGTGTCATAGAAGACGAGTCAAGACACTCAAGAAGGTGTCAGACCTCAAAGACGGGAGGGTGAAAGACTTGTTCGACGATAATTTGTTTGGGGTGGTGTACCCAAAACTAGGATGGTGCGAAAGTGGCGACAATTATTACGACGAGTGGTTTAGGAAAAAAACAAGTGTAGTATATAGAAGCCAATGAGTCGGACTGTGAAAAACCCACTGACAAAAAGACGGGCGCATAAGACGAGTGCAGCCGTTGTCAATTCACTAACAGATGAAGCGACCAACGTTCACGGCTTCTTTAGAGATCAAGAGGGACAACCTGTAGCCCAAGACCTCACACCGTCAACACATCTGTTGGATCGAGCACTGAGAGGGTTCACAAGGTCCTATGGAGTCGAAGTAATTGACGACAGAGACATCAATCAGGTAAGTGGTAGTAGAAGTGCTGTCACTAACCTTTTGAGACGCGAGCTGGGTGAGACCAACGGAATGAAAGTGGTAGAGACAGTCAAGGTCACTTTTGAGAAAGTTTTAGAACTCGATAAGACCACATACAAAACCGCCTACTTTAACAGCGAAACGTTCGTCGTCATTAACGAGCATGACATCGAGGGTGTCGCCAATCGTGGGTCGGAGCAGATTTTGACGCGGATAGCTGGGTGGCTATCTGAGGGGTCTGGATGGACTATCGACAAAATAGATGCGCACTACGTCAATGTCGCTATTTACAGACCTTTGCATGGGAGTAGCTACATTGCGTTGCCAAAGGAGCTGCGCAACAGTATGAAGGGTCTGATAAATGTAAATAACGATGATGACAACGAGTGCTTTAGATGGTGCCACCTTGCGCATAAGTTTCCTGTTGGAAAACACTCCGATAGAACGTCGAAGTACGCTAGGCATGTTGGTGAGCTGAATTATGACGGAATTGACTTCCCAGTCACACTCAAAGACTACAACAAGATCGAAAAGGCTAACGAAATTAGCATCAATGTTTTTGGGTATGAAAATAAGCAGCCATTCCCTGTGTACGTTTCTAAGGAGGCGTGTCCTGACCATATGGACCTATTGTTGATAACTAATGACGTGGGCAACAAGCATTATGTGTACATTCGCGATTTTAACAAATTCATGTACCGTCAGACAAAGTATAAGGCGAGAAAGCACTTTTGCAGGTATTGTTTGCAGTGTTTTACCCGAGCGGACGTGCTCGAACGCCATGTGGAAGTATGTTTGGTCATTAATGGGAAGCAAGCTATTAAAATGCCGCAAAAAGGTGCGAAAGTGAAATACGAGAATTTTAGCAGACAATTAAATGTACCATTTGTGGTGTACGCAGACTTCGAGGCTATCACACAGAAGGTGCACACAGCGACACCATCAAGCGAGTGTAGCTACACAAGTGCTTACCAGAGGCACGTTGACTGTGGTTATGGGTATAAACTGGTTTGTTGCTATGACAATGAGTACAGTAAGCCAGTAAAAGTGTACCGCGGTGAAAATGCAGTCAACAAGTTCATTGGGGAGATGCTAGAAATTGTCGAATATTGTAAAGAGACGTCTGAGAGTCACTTTAACAAAGAGATGATACTAACTGATGTCGATAAGAAGAACTTTGACGAGGCTAAAAGTTGCCATATTTGCAGTGTTGAGTACACTGGCGCTGACGTTAGAGTGAGAGACCACTGTCACGTGTCAGGTAAGTACAGAGGGTCCGCACATCGTCAGTGTAACGTGAACTTTAAGTTGACTGATAAAATTCCTGTGATCTTCCATAACTTACGCGGCTACGATAGCCATTTCATTATGCAGGAGATTGGCAAGTTTGGCCAAGACATAAATGTGATACCGAACAACATGGAGAAGTACATGGCGTTCATGCTTGGAAAAAACTTGGTGTTCTTGGACAGCTTTCAGTTCATGAGTAGCGGTCTAGACAACTTGGTGAGGAACCTACCAAGGGACGCTTTCAAATACACGTCAGAAGTGTTTCGTGACGACGGGTTGGCACTTACGACAAGAAAAGGGGTCTATCCCTATGATTACATGGACTCCTTTGATAAATTCGATGAAAGCGAACTACCCTCTAAAAAGGACTTCTACAGCGTTCTGAATGACGAGCATATTACGGAACAAATGCATGAGCGCGCTTGCAATGTGTGGGACTACTTCGACGTTGAAAACATGGGTGGGTATCACGACCTGTATTTGAAAAGTGACGTGCTCTTGCTTGCCGACGTTTTTGAGAACTTTAGAAAGACATGCCATCGTGAGTACAAATTAGACCCGTGTCACTATTTCACGTCGCCTGGATTGGCTTGGGATGCCATGTTAAAGATGACTGGAGTAGAACTCGAATTATTGTCTGACATTGACATGTTCCAGTTCGTAGAAATGGGTATGCGTGGTGGTGTGAGCTACATATGCAACAGACATGGCGTGGCGAATAATAAGTACATGGAAGGGTATGACAAAGAGCAAGAGTCGAAGTATTTGATGTACCTTGACGCCAACAACTTGTATGGATGGGCAATGAGTCGAAGTCTACCCACGGGCGGCTTCAAGTGGTTGACTGAGAAAGAAATAGAAAAAGTTAATCTGCACGACTATCACAACAATAGTAAAAAAGGTTTACTGCTCGAGGTCGACTTGGAGTACCCAACACATTTGCATGACCTACACAACGATTACCCGTTGGCTCCCGAGAAGATGGAGATAACCGTTGACATGTTGTCGGAGTACTGCACGAAAATCAAAAATAAGTTTAACGTGAGTGTTGGTGGTGTGAAGAAGCTGGTGACTAATTTGATGGACAAAAAAAAGTATGTGTGTCACTACGGAAATCTGCAGTTGTACATGGATCTTGGATTAAAAATCAATAAGATTCACAGGGTCCTGCAGTTTGACCAGTCCAAGTGGCTAGGCAAGTACATCGACTTTAACACAGTCAAAAGAACTGCGGCTAAGAACGCTTTTGAGAAGGACTTCTTCAAGTTGATGAACAACAGTGTGTTCGGAAAAACGATGGAAAACTTGAGGAAGCGTGTGGACGTAAGATTAGTGACCACTGCGGAGAAATTTAAAAAGCTTGTCTCAAAGCCAACGTTTGTGTCTTGCAAGATATTTAGCGAGAACTTAGTTGCTGTCCACAAAGTTAAAGAAACGTTGACACTAAATAGACCTGCATATGTGGGTATGTGCATACTAGACTTGAGTAAAACGCTGATGTACAATTTTCACTACAATTATATTATGAAAAAGTACTCTAGCGACACCTGTAGATTGCACTTCACTGACACTGACAGTCTGTTGTACTCAATCAAAACTGACGACGTTTATTCCGACTTTATGATGGAGTGCGAAAAGTTCGACAATAGCGACTATCCTGCAGACAGCCCATTCTTTTTTAGAGAGAATAAGAAAGTTATTGGGAAGATGAAGGACGAGTGCGCTGGAACGCCAATTGTCGAGTTCGTCGGGTTGCGCAGTAAAATGTACAGCTATTTGAAAGAGGGTGGAGGCGGCGGGAAAACCGCTAAAGGTATTAGAAAGAATATAATTAAAAAAGTGATCAGACACGAAGATTACAAAAGTGTGTTACTTGAGCAGAAACAATTGCGACACACAATGAAGACCATTAGAAGTGTCAAACATCAGCTCGGTAGTTACGAAATTAATAAAGTGTCGCTATCCTGTTTTGATGATAAACGATACCTTTTAGAAAATGGTATTGACTCCTACGCATATGGTCACAAAAACATTGAAGTGAGAGGCGACAAACACTGAAAATAGTGAACAAACGGACTAATCAATTATTAACAGGTGGCAATAATCTAATTTGCATAACAGGTGGCAATTTTATCACGCGTGAGACACTTTTACGATACATAAATTTGTAAAAATGTTTAAACGACTATTTTTTTAAATGTGATTTGACAAATTTGTGAAAATGTTGAAACGGCTATTTTTTAAATGTGATTTGACAAATTTGTGAAAATGTTGAAACGATTATTTTTTAAATGTGATTTGACAAATTTGTGAAAATGTTGAAACGACACTTTCTATTTTTTTAAATGTGATTTACAAATTTGTGAAAATGTTGAAATGACACTTTCTATTTTTTAATATGTGAGAGTGGGCTCGTACCACATTTTATTTTTTTAACACGCGAAAATGTTGAAATGACACTTTCTATTTTTTCCTAAATGTAATTTGTGAGAATTTTGAAACGACACTCTCTATTTTTTAAATGTGGCTGAAATGGTGTCAAATTTAGTATAAACTTGGTATTGTTTCGCTAGTCTCACGTGTGTTTGACATCAATTTAGTAGAAAACGTGCGAAGGGTGTCTAGATTGACTAACGATCGCTGTAGTAGTATAGCAAGTAGGGCTGAGAGCTTATTCGACGTCAAACGTGAATATAAACACCAAAACATCGTCAAATTTGTCGAATCGCGATTTGGCAAAATTTGGTGATGTTTTGGTGTTTATATTCACGTTTGACGTCGATTGGGCTCGCAGCCCTACCTGCTATACTACTAACAATAGATAACTCGCAAAATTCTCTAGAAAGAATTAAAGCATTCGACCTATAAAGAAGTAAGAAAGAAAAATAAATAAAATAACATTTTTAATTTTAAACAAATGAATTTATAAAGGTGTTTTAAATATAGATAACCAACCACACATATTAATATAATTATATATACTATTTTCTGATTAAATAGTGTAATATTTTTCCAGTATTGTTATTACAGAATAACTCCGTTATTTAGTTGGCAGTAACAATTCTCTCCATAGCTTATGTAAATCCCAAACTTGACATCTGTTTCCGCAGTGTACTGGTTATCACGTACGCTTAACACGCTCGAGGTCCCCGGTTCGAAACCGCTGGAGCTAAATATACTATATCTTGCAGCAATAAAGATTGTATTTGGTCATATGAATCGAGCAACTTCTTTTCGTACTTGATAACAGAAATAAGAATTTCTAAGATATTTCTATGCTCTGCAATTCTCATTTTATTTTTTAGATAAAGGATACTTTTATATTTTTTAGATAAAGGATGATACGTGCGAGAATTTAACACCGGTCTTCAGCACGACAGCTAGAAACAAATCATAAAACTAACGTGAAAATTCCAGATACAGAAGATATCGTATCCTTCCCAATAAACATCAGAATAACAGAATAATCTTCTCCGCAAATGATGATTAGATCCTAACAAAATTCATTGTAGCCATTGCATGTAAATGTTATGCAGTCAGTCTATCAAAAATGTCAGATTGCCCCACAGACATTACATTATAGGACATAGGTGGTATTGCATGATTATGTTAAGAGTGTTTACAACGGATAGAAGAATATGTTTTTAACTCCTGAGATCAAATAAATCACATATTAAAGGCACGATTGTATACGAGGATTCGAAGGAATAGGATTGATTGTCATAGACAATTAGTTACCGATTCTTTAGAAATCCAAAGCACACATAATTTTTCGTTGATTTGTCAAGCGTTGTTTCCGTAGTGTAGTGGTTATCACGTGCGCTTTACACGCGCAAGGTCCCCGGTTCGAACCCGGGTGGAAACATGTGGGAGTTCTTTTTGGAAATTATGATATTGTGACCTTCATTTTGCATTTTATTGTGTAATATTTTTGTACTTGTATAATTATTTTTCACTTTGAACACCTTCAATATAATATCACAATTATACAGTATAATAATAAAAAGTACAGTTTTTATTACGTATTTTGGCATCTCAATGCGTTTACCAATAGAACAATAGATAGCTCGCCAAATTATCTAGAAAGAATTAAAGCATTCGACCTATAAAGAAGTAAGAAAGAAAAATAAATAAAATAACATTTTTAATTTTAAACAAATGAGTTTATAAAGGTGTTTATATATAAATAACCAACCACACATATTAATATAATTATATATACTACTTTCTGATTAAATAGTGTAATATTTTTCCCGTATTGTTATTACAGAATAACTCCGTGATTTAGTTGGCAGTAACAATTCTCTCCATAGCTTATATAAAACAAGAACTCTACAATTAAGAAATATATTTCGTTGCAATGCCTGTTGAGAATATATGTTACATAATTCCCAAGTATTGTCTTCTGTTTCTGTAGTGTAGTGGTTATCACGTACGCTTAACACGCGTAAGGTCCCCGATTCGAAAGCGCGAGGAAACAATTTTTACATGAACAAAAATTTTACAACCACGGGAGATAAATATATTATATCTTACAGCAATAAAGATTGTATTTGGTATTATCTAACAACTTCTTTCCATACTTTATAAGAGAAAAAATTCTAAAAATAGATATATTATATGGGCTGAAATACTCAATTTATTTTGTAAATAAAGGATAACTTGGTTTTGCCGTCAGAGAATTAAACACTGGTCTTCAGCGTGACAGAATAATTGTACCTCTAATGAGGGAATTCATCTTAACCATTGCATGTTAATTTCATGCAAAACGGCTATTGCCTCACATGCATTAGATTATTGTTTGAGTTGCAGCGTTGTTTGAGTGTCTTTACGACGCATTGGGGCATGTGTTTCAACTCGTGAGATAAATTAAATTATTTATCATTGGCAAGATTTCAAACGTACATTCGAAGCAATAAAATTGACTGTCATAAACAATTTGGTACCAAATTCTTTAGAATTCCAAAGCAAGCATAATTCGATGATTTCTATAGTATGAATTGTTTCCGTAGTGTAGTGGTTATCACGAACGCCTCACACGCGTAAGGTCCCCGGTTCGATCCCGGGCGGAAACATCACGGAGTTCCTTTTGGAAATCATAATATGTAACTCAATGTTGTTGCAATGTGATCCCCAATTTTTATTTTATTGTGTAATATTTTTGTACTGTAGAATTATTTTTCACTTTGAACACGTTCAATATAATAACAGAAGAATATAGCATAATAATAATAATTACAGCTTTTATTACGTATTTTGACATACTCAATGCATTTACAAATACATCAATAGATAGCTCGTAAAATACTCTAGAAACAATTAAAGCATTCGACCTACAAAGAAGAAAGAAAACAAAATTAAAAAAACAAAATTTTAAATATTAAAGAAATGAGTTTTCAAAAGTGTTTGAAATATAGATAAACAACCATACATATAAATATAATTATATATACTACTTTTTATAAAATAGTGTAATATTTCCCTGTATATTTTTTACATAAAATAAATCCGTTGTTTAGTAGGCAGTAACAATTTTCTTCATAGATAATATATAAAACAAGACCTCTACAATTAAGAAACATATCTGGTTTGCAATACCTGTTGAGAATATATGTTACATAATTCCCAAATATTGTCAACTGTTTCCGTAGTGTAGTGGTTATCACGTACGCCTAACACGCGTAAGGTCCCCAGTTCGAAACCGGGCGGAAACATCAGTGAGTTAATTTTGGAAATCATAATATGTAACTCAATTTTTTTGCAATGTGATCCCAAATTTTTATTTTATTGTGTTATATTTTTGTACTGTAGAATTATTTTCACTTTGAACTCGTTCAATATAATAAAACAAGGATATAGTATAATAATAATAATTACAGTTTTTCTTACGTATTTTGACATACTCAATGCATTTAAAATACATCAATAGATAGCTCGTAAAATACTCTAGAAATAATTAAAGCATTCGACCTACAAAGAAGAAAGAAAACAAAATTTAAAAAACAAAATTTTTAATATTAAAGAAATGAGTTTTCAAAAGTGTTTGAAATATAGATAATCAACCATACATATAAATATAATTATATATACTACTTTTTATTAAATAGTGTAATATTTCCCTGTATATTTTTTACATAAAATAAATCCGTTGTTTAGTAGGCAGTAACAATTTTCTTCATAGCTTATATAAAACAAGACTTCTACAATTAAGAAACATATCTGGTTTGCAATACCTGTTGAGAATATATGTTACATAATTCCCAAATATTGTCAACTGTTTCCGTAGTGTAGTGGTTATCACGTACGCCTAACATGCGTAAGGTCCCCGGTTCGAAACCGGGCGGAAACATCAGTAAGTTCATTTTGGAAATCATAATATGTAACTCAATTTTTTTGCAATGTGATCCCAAATTTTTATTTTATTGTGTAATATTTTTGTACTGTTGAATTATTTTCACTTTGAACTCGTTCAATATAATAACACAAGGATATAGTATAATAATAATAATTACAGTTTTTATTACGTATTTTGACATCCTCAATGCATTTACAAATACAACAATATTTAGCTCCTAAAATACTCCAGAAACAATTAAAGCATTCGACCTATAAAAAGAAAGAAAGGAGAATTAAAAAACAAAATTTGAATGGGTCCACTACAAAAAATAAATATTTTAGTGAATTTTTGAATTAGCCATAAATTAAATGGTTAACCATATTAGAATAGATAATTGAAAGAATTTTTTCGATTGCAAAGATAGAAATGTTGAAAATTCGTAAAATTCCAAGGCTGGACTGCATTTTCCGCCTTAGCAACTCCCTTAGCAACGTATATTTGGAAGCAAAAACTGCTTAATTTTCCATGTTGCGCACATTTTCTCCCGCACCACCTCTCCCTAAATGAAATTTTATTATATTTTAAAACATTAAGAGTGAATTGATTGGTGCGTGGGTAGTCATGTGACCGGTCTTGAGGCATATGTGATATTGTTTATTTTGGTTTAAGTTAGCGAGAGAAGTTTTGCAACGGGCGGCCGCTTTTGATGGAAATCAAACTGCTTTTAATTTAGTAGGGCTAAGTTTCCACATTGCCGTGTTTCACAGTTGGCGAGGACATCATTAAGACCAATGACCCGATCCCTGGTCCTGTAAAAGAATATACAGGATCCTTTGGCTTTGTTGCTAACGAGGGAGGCTGTGACGGTAGGAAACTGGTAGCATCCGCCATTGTTGTTAAACATAAACACGACCCTAGAGCCGAAAGTGTAGAAGAAAAGATTTTTTTTAAACTTAGAATAATGAGTTAAAGTGTTCAATCTCTCGCTCAGGGTGTATTTGGAGTTCCCTTTTCGACTTGCGGTTTTCGTTAGGTATTATTTACCCCAGTTGATAAAATCGGGCTACGGCTCATGTCAGTTTTGGCTACGACTAGGCATAATGCTCTATATAGGTCTTTTTTTGCCGGGTGATGCATACGGCATGTGTTTATGTATAATGAACTAGTACTGTGTATGTATACACTAATAACAATCCCCGTGCCACCAATTTGCGCGCCAATTCTTATGTCCCTTTGACCTTCTTCTCCAATGTAAAACAACAACATGACGATATCAACAAGAACACTCGCAAAAACTATAAACAGTAAAATTCTAATCACTTCGTGACGATCAGTCCTTTGCTACTCAAGTCGAAAGTTTTGTAGATGAAATAAATATATTACGAAACCTATCCGTGTAATCGTAAACTACAAGCGTGTGAACAGTTTCGTCACACCATTTAAGACTTTTTGTTATACCCAAAGCAAACAAGTCTAAGGTATACAGAATATACATTATATATCCACTGAGAATAAAGTAAAAATGGCAATTCAAGCCGAGGAAGAAATGCGTCCTTGTTCCCGCAGATAAATATACTCCACCGAAAATTGTGTAAACATAGATACAATTGTTATTAAATCGTCCACCCTTGTCACAAACGAATGACTTAGACCCAAAGAATATAACCTGACATCGAAATGAAATTGTTAAGACCAAGAAAAAGAAAAGAAAATAGGGCATAACTTATAAGACTGGAGCTTTTTAAACAGTTATATATCTTTATTGGACTGTCTATTGTTGTTTTGGCGCTATTATCTTATTAATAATTAGAAAGTTTAACTTTAAAGCCGTTTTTCTCAAAAGCCGATTCCTGATATTGCGCGTAGGATATCTCAAAAAGTATTTAAGCTATCTTGATCAAATTTTCAGCGCTAACAGTATATACATTTCTCTTGGAGATGAAGCAAAATAATTGAATTATGTTCAATTGTAATGAAATAGTAATAGTTTTAGTGAGAGCAATTGTACACATTTCTAGTAATGACTCCTATGTCAATAGTTCTGCTACACCTCCTAGACAATGTTGTTTGTGACTAAATAAAAGTTACTCCAGGTTTTTATCATTATTATTTATCTAGTTATCATGTTTATAAAAATACGCTCTTTTCACCATGGGAGTATCATATCTTGGTAACTATGGCAACAATGCATTGCAACAACATCTTTTTTTAGTCAGACTAACTCACCCAACAACCAGGTATAAGTAGATTTTAATTATATTAAAAAGAAAAGAGGAAATTTTTTTGGTAGTGGACCCCCTTAAATTTTAAATAAACGAGTTTTAAAAAGTGTTTTAAATATAGATAACCAACCATACATATAAATATAATTATATATATATATCTCCCTCGTATATTTATTACAGAAAATAACTCGTTGTTTTGTGGGCTAACAAGACCTCTACAATTAAGAAATATATTTGGTGGCAATGCCTGTTGAGAATATTGTTACATAAATCCCAAACCGCAGTGTAGTGATTATCACGTACGCTTAACACGCGTAAGGTCCCCGGTTTGAAACCACTGGAGCTAAATATACTATATCTTGCAGCAATAAAGATTGTATTTGGTGATATGAATCGAGCAACTTCTTTTCGTACTTGATAACAGAAATAAAAATTTCTAAGATATTTCTATGCTCTGCAATTCTCATTTTATTTTTTAGATAAAGGATACTTTTATATTTTTTAGATAAAGGATGAATGCGGGAATTTAACACCGGTCCTCAGCACGACAGCTAGACACAAATCATACTAAAACTAACGTGAAAATTCCAGATACAGAAGATATCGTATCCTTCCCAATAAACATCAGAATAACAGAATAATTTTCTCCGCAAATGATGATTAGATCCTAACAAAATCCATTTTAGCCATTGCATGTTAATTTAATGCATTCAGTCTATCAAAAATGTCAGATGGCCCCACAGACATTACATTATAGGTGGTATTGCATGATCATGTTAAGAGTGTTTACAACGGATAGAAGAATGTGTTTTTAACTCCTGAGATCAAATAAATCACATATTAAAGGCACGATTATATACGTGGATTCGAAGGAATAGGATTGATTGTCATAGACAATTAGTTACCGATTCTTTAGAAATCCAAAGCACACATAATTTTTCGATGATTTGTCAAGCATTGTTTCCGTAGTGTAGCGGTTATCACGTGCGCTTTACACGCGCAAGGTCCCCGGTTCGAACCCGGGTGGAAACATGTGGGAGTTCTTTTTGGAAATCATGATAATGTGATTGCATTTTTTGTACTTGTATAATTATTTTTCACTTTGAACACCTTCAATATAATATCACAAGTATACAGTATAATAATAATAAGTACAGTTTTTATTACGTATTTTGGCATCTCAATGCGTTTACAAATAGAACAATAGATAACTCGCAAAATTCTCTAGAAAGAATTAAAGCATTCGACCTATAAAGAAGTAAGAAAGAAAAATAAATAAAATAACATTCTTAATTTTAAACAAATGAATTTATAAAGGTGTTTTAAATATAGATAACCAACCACACATATTAATATAATTATATATACTACTTTCTGATTAAATAGTGCAATATTTTCCCCGTATTTTTATTACAGAATAACTCCGTTATTTAGTTGGCAGTAACAATTCTCTCCATAGCTTATATAAAACAAGAACTCTACAATTAAGAAAATATATTTCGTTGCAATGCCTGTTGAGAATATATGTTACATAATTCCCAAGTATTGTCATCTGTTTCTGTAGTGTAGTGTTTATCACGTACGCTTAACACGCGTAAGGTCCCCGATTCGAAACCGCGAGGAAACAATTTTTACATGAAGAAACATTTTACAACCACGGGAGATAAATATATTATATCTTGCAGCAATAAAGATTGTATTTGCTATTATCTAACAACCTCTTTCCATACTTTATAAGAGAAAAAATTCTAAAAATAGAGATATTATATGGGCTGAAACACTCAATTTATTTTTTAAAGAAAGGATAACTTGGTTTTGCCGTCAGAGAATTAAACACTGGTCTTCAGCGTGACAGAATAATTGTACCTCTAATGAGGGAATGCCATCTAAACCATTGCATGTTAATATCATGCAAAACGGCTATTGCCTCACATGCATTAGATTATCGTTGGAGTTGCAGCGTTGTTTGAGTGTCTTTACGACGCATTGGGGCATGTGTTTCAACTTCTGAGATAAATTCAATTATTTATCATTGGCAAGATTTCAAACGTACATTCGAAGCAATAAAATTGACTGTCATAGACAATTTGTTACCAAATTTTTAGAATTCCAAAGCAAGCATAATTCGATGATTTCTAAAGTATGAATTGTTTCCGTAGTGTAGTGGTTATCACGTACGCCTCACACGCGTAAGGTCTCCGGTTCGATCCCGGGCGGAAACATCACGGAGTTCCTTTTGGAAATCATAATATGTAACTCAATTTTTTGCAATCTGATCCCAAATTTTTTTTTTATTACGTTCAATATAATAACACAAGAATATAGTATAATAATAATAATTACAGTTTTTCTTACGTATTTTGACATACTCAATGCATTTAAAAATACATCAATAGATAGCTCGTAAAATACTCTAGAAATATTTAAAGCATTCGACCTACAAAGAAGAAAGAAAACAAAATTTTAAAAACAAAATTTTAAATATTAAAGAAATGAGTTTTTAAAAGTGTTTGAAATATAGATAATCAACCATACATATAAATATAATTATATATACTACTTTTTATTAAATAGTGTAATATTTCCCTGTATATTTTTTACATAAAATAAATCCGTTGTTTAGTAGGCAGTAACAATTTTCTTCATAGCTTATATAAAACAAGACCTCTACAATTAAGAAACATATCTGGTTTGCAATACCTGTTGAGAATATATGTTACATAATTCCCAAATATTGTCAACTGTTTCCGTAGTGTAGTGGTTATCACGTACGCCTAACACGCGTAAGGTCCCCGGTTCGAAAACGGGCGGAAACATCAGTAAGTTAATTTTGGAAATCATAATATGTAACTCAATTTTTTTGCAATGTGATCCCAAATTTTTATTTTATTGTGTAATATTTTTGTACTGAAGAATTATTTTCACTTTGAACTCGTTCAATATAATAATACAAGGATATAGTATAATAATAATAATTACAGTTTTTCTTACGTATTTTGACATACTCAATGCATTTAAAAATACATCAATAGATAGCTCGTAAAATACTCTAGAAATAATTAAAGCATTCGACCTACAAAGAAGAAAGAAAACAAAATTTTAAAAATAAAATTTTAAATATTAAAGAAATGAGTTTTCAAAAGTGTTTGAAATATAGATAATCAACCATACATATAAATATAATTATATATACTACTTTTTATTAAATAGTGTAATATTTCCCTGTATATTTTTTACATAAAATAAATCCGTTGTTTAGTAGGCAGTAACAATTTTCTTCATAGCTTATATAAAACAAGACCTCTACAATTAAGAAACATATCTGGTTTGCAATACCTGTTGAGAATATATGTTACATAATTCCCAAATATTGTCAACTGTTTCCGTAGTGTAGTGGTTATCACGTACGCCTAACACGCGTAAGGTCCCCGGTTCGAAAACGGGCGGAAACATCAGTAAGTTAATTTTGGAAATCATAATATGTAACTCAATTTTTTTGCAATGTGATCCCAAATTTTTATTTTATTGTGTAATATTTTTGTACTGAAGAATTATTTTCACTTTGAACTCGTTCAATATAATAATACAAGGATATAGTATAATAATAATAATTACAGTTTTTCTTACGTATTTTGACATACTCAATGCATTTAAAAATACATCAATAGATAGCTCGTAAAATACTCTAGAAATAATTAAAGCATTCGACCTACAAAGAAGAAAGAAAACAAAATTTTAAAAATAAAATTTTAAATATTAAAGAAATGAGTTTTCAAAAGTGTTTGAAATATAGATAATCAACCATACATATAAATATAATTATATATACTACTTTTTATTAAATAGTGTAATATTTCCCTGTATATTTTTTACATAAAATAAATCCGTTGTTTAGTAGGCAGTAACAATTTTCTTCATAGCTTATATAAAACAAGACCTCTACAATTAAGAAACATATCTGGTTTGCAATACCTGTTGAGAATATATGTTACATAATTCCCAAATATTGTCAACTGTTTACGTAGTGTAGTGGTTATCACGTACGCCTAACACGCGTAAGGTCCCCGGTTCGAAAACGGGCGGAAACATCAGTGAGTTAATTTTGGAAATCATAATATGTAACTCAATTTTTTTGCAATGTGATCCCAAATTTTTATTTTATTGTGTAATATTTTTGTACTGAAGAATTATTTTCACTTTGAACTCGTTCAATATAATAACACAAGGATATAGTATAATAATAATAATTACAGTTTTTCTTACGTATTTTGACATACTCAATGCATTTAAAAATACATGAATAGATAGCTCGTAAAATACTGTAGAAATAATTAAAGCATTCGACCTACAAAGAAGAAAGAAAACAATATTTAAAAAACAAAATTTTTAATATTAAAGAAATGAGTTTTCAAAAGTGTTTGAAATATAGATAATCAACCATACATATAAATATAATTATATATACTACTTTTTATTAAATAGTGTAATATTTCCCTGTATATTTTTTACATAAAATAAATCCGTTGTTTAGTAGGCAGTAACAATTTTCTTCATAGCTTATATAAAACAAGACTTCTGCAATTAAGAAACATATCTGGTTTGCAATACCTGTTGAGAATATATGTTACATAATTCCCAAATATTGTTAACTGTTTCCGTAGTGTAGTGGTTATCACGTACGCCTAACACGCGTAAGGTCCCCGGTTCGAAACCGGGCGGAAACATCAGTAAGTTCATTTTGGAAATCATAATATGTAACTCAATTTTTTTGCAATGTGATCCCAAATTTTTATTTTATTGTGTAATATTTTTGTACTGTAGAATTATTTTCACTTTGAACTCGTTCAATATAATAACACAAGGATATAGTATAATAATAATAATTACAGTTTTTATTACGTATTTTGACATCCTCAATGCATTACAAATACAACAATATTTAGCTCGTAAAATACTCCAGAAACAATTAAAGCATTCGACCTATAAAAAGAAAGAAAGGAGAATTAAAAAACAAAATTTTAAGGGGTCCACTACAAAAAATAAATATTTTAGTGAATTTTTGAATTAGCCATAAATTAAATGGTTAACCATATTAGAATAGATAATTGAAAGAATTTTTTCGATTGCAAAGATAGAAATGTTGAAAATTCGTAAAATTCCAAGGCTGGACTGCATTTTCCGCCTTAGCAACTCCCTTAGCAACGTATATTTGGATGCAAAAACTGCTTAATTTTCCATGTTGCGCACATTTTCTCCCGCACCACCTCTCCCTAAATGAAATTTTATTATATTTTAAAACATTAAGAGTGAATTGATTGGTGCGTGGGTAGTCATGTGACCGGTCTTGAGGCATATGTGATATTGTTTATTTTGGTTTAAGTTAGCGAGAGAAGTTTTGCAACGGGCGGCCGCTTTTGATGGAAATCAAACTGCTTTTAATTTAGTAGGGCTAAGTTTCCACATTGCCGTGTTTCACAGTTGGCGAGGACATCATTAAGACCAATGACCCGATCCCTGGTCCTGTAAAAGAATATACAGGATCCTTTGGCTTTGTTGCTAACGAGGGAGGCTGTGACGGTAGGAAACTGGTAGCATCCGCCATTGTTGTTAAACATAAACACGACCCTAGAGCCGAAAGTGTAGAAGAAAATATTTTTTTTAAACTTAGAATAATGAGTTAAAGTGTGCAATCTCTCGCTTATGGTGTACTTGGAGTTTTAGTTAGGTATTATTTACCCCAGTTGATAAAATCGGGCTACGGCTCATGTCAGTTTTGGCTACGACTAGGCATAATGCTCTATATAGGTCTTTTTTTTGCCGGGTGATGCATACGGCATGTGTTTATGTATAATGAACTAGTACTGTGTATGTATACACTAATAACAATCCCCGTGCCACCAATTTGCGGGCCAATTCTTATGTCCCTTTGACCTTCTTCTCCAATGTAAAACAACAACATGACGATATCAACAAGAACACTCGCAAAAACTATAAACAGTAAAATTCTAATCACTTCGTGACGATCAGTCCTTTGCTACTCAAGTCGAAAGTTTTGTAGATGAAATAAATATATTACGAAACCTATCCGTGTAATCGTAAACTACAAGCGTGTGAACAGTTTGTCACACCATTTTAGACTTTTTGTTATACCCAAAGCAAACAAGTCTAAGGTATACAGAATATACATTATATATCCACTGAGAATAAAGTAAAAATGGCAATTCAAGCCGAGGAAGAAATGCGTCCTTGTTCCTGCAGATAAATATACTCCACCGAAAATTGTGTAAACAGAGATACAATTGTCATTAAATCGTCCACCCTTGTCACAAACGAATGACTTAGACCCAAAGAATATAACCTGGCATCGAAATGAAATGGTTAAGACATAGAAAAAGAAAAGAAAAGTAGGGCATAACGTACTTATAAGACTGGAGCTTTTTAAACAGTTATATATCTTTATTGGACTGTCTATTGTTGTTTTGGCGCTATTATCTTATTAATAATTAGAAAGTTTAACTTTAAAGCCGTTTTTCTCAAAAGCCGATTCCTGATATTGCGCGCAGGATGTCTCAAAAAGTATTTAAGCTATCTTGATCAAATTTTCAGCGCTAACAGTATATACATTTCTCTTGGAGATGAAGCAAAATAATTGAATTATGTTCAATTGCAATGAAAGAGTAATAGTTTTAGTGAGAGCAATTGTACACATTTCTAGTAATGGCTCCTATGTCAATAGTTCTGCTACACCTCCTAGACAATGTTGTTTGTGACTAAATAAAAGTTACTCCAGGTTTTTATCATTATTATTTATCTAGTTATCATGTTTATAAAAATACGCTCTTTTCACCATGGGAGTATCATATCTTGGTAACTATGGCAACAATGCATTGCAACAACATCTTTTTTTAGTCAGACTAACTCACCCAACAACCAGGTATAAGTAGATTTTAATTATATTAAAAAGAAGAGAGGAAATTTTTTTGGTAGTGGACCCCCTTAAATTTTAAATAAACGAGTTTTAAAAAGTGTTTTAAATATAGATAACCAACCATACATATAAATATAATTATATATATATATCTCCCTCGTATATTTATTACAGAAAATAACTCGTTGTTTTGTGGGCTAACAAGACCTCTACAATTAAGAAATATATTTGGTTGCAATGCCTGTTGAGAATATTGTTACATAAATCCCAAACCGCAGTGTAGTGATTATCACGTACGCTTAACACGCGTAAGGTCCCCGTTTTGAAACCACTGGAGCTAAATATACTATATCTTGCAGCAATAAAGATTGTATTTGGTGATCGAGCAACTTCTTTTCGTAATTGATAACAGAAATAAAAATTTCTAAGATATTTCTATGCTCTGCAATTCTCATTTTATTTTTTAGATAAAGGATACTTTTATATTTTTTAGATAAAGGATGAATGCGGGAATTTAACACCGGTCCTCAGCACGACAGCTAGATACAAATCATAAAACTAACGTGAAAATTCCAGATACAGAAGATATCGTATCCTTCCCAATAAACATCAGAATAACAGAATAATTTTCTCCGCAAATGATGATTAGATCCTAACAAAATCCATTTTAGCCATTGCATGTTAATTTAATGCATTCAGTCTATCAAAAATGTCAGATGGCCCCACAGACATTACATTATAGGTGGTATTGCATGATCATGTTAAGAGTGTTTACAACGGATAGAAGAATGTGTTTTTAACTCCAGAGATCAAATAAATCACATATTAAAGGCACGATTATATACGTGGATTCGAAGGAATAGGATTGATTGTCATAGACAATTATTTACCGATTCTTTAGAAATCCAAAGCACACATAATTTTTCGATGATTTGTCAAGCATTGTTTCCGTAGTGTAGCGGTTATCACGTGCGCTTTACACGCGCAAGGTCCCCGGTTCGAACCCGGGTGGAAACATGTGGGAGTTCTTTTTGGAAATCATGATAATGTGATTGCATTTTATTGTGTAATTTTTTGTACTTGTATAATTATTTTTCACTTTGAACACCTTCAATATAATATCACAAGTATACAGTATAATAATAATAAGTACAGTTTTTATTACGTATTTTGGCATCTCAATGCGTTTACAAATAGAACAATAGATAACTCGCAAAATTCTCTAGAAAGAATTAAAGCATTCGACCTATAAAGAAGTAAGAAAGAAAAATAAATAAAATAACATTTTTAATTTTAAACAAATGAATTTATAAAGGTGTTTTAAATATAGATAACCAACCACACATATTAATATAATTATATATACTACTTTCTGATTAAATAGTGTAATAGTTTTCCTGTATTGTTATTACAGAAATAACTCCGTTATTTAGTTGGCACTAACAATTTTCTCCATAGCTTATATAAAACAAGAACTCTACAATTAAGAAATATATTTCGTTGCAATGCCTGTTGAGAATATATGTTACATAATTCCCAAATATTGTCATCTGTTTCTGTAGTGTAGTGGTTATCACGTACGCTTAACACGCGTAAGGTCCCCGATTCGAAACAGCGAGGAAACAATTTTTACATGAAGAAAAATTTTACAACCACGGGAATTAAATATATTATATCTTACAGCAATAAAGATTGTATTTGGTGTTATGAATCTAACAACCTCTTTCCATACTTTATAAGAGAAAAAGTTCTAAAAATAGATATATTATATGGGCTGAAATACTCAATTTATTTTGTAAAGAAAGGATAACTTGGTTTTGCCGTCAGAGAATTAAACACTGGTCTTCAGCGTGACAGAATAATTGTACCTCTAATGAGGGAATTCCATCTTAACCATTGCATGTTAATTTCATGCAAAACGGCTATTGCCTCACATGCATTAGATTATTGTTGGAGTTGCAGCGTTGTTTGAGTGTCTTTACGACGCATTTGGGGCATGTGTTTCAACTCCTGAGATAAATTAAATTATTTATCATTGGCAAGATTTCAAACGTACATTCGAAGCAATAAAATTGACTGTCATAGACAATTTGTTACCAAATTTTTTAGAATTCCAAACCAAGCATAATTCGATGATTTCTAAAGTATGAATTGTTTCCGTAGTGTAGTGGTTATCACGTACGCCTCACGCGCGTAAGGTCCCCGGTTCGATCCCGGGCGGAAACATCACTGAGTTCCTTTTGGAAATCATAATATGTAACTCAATGTTGTTGCAATGTGATCCCAAATTTTTATTTTATTGTGTAATATTTTTGTACTGTAGAATTATTTTCACTTTGAACTCGTTCAATATAATAACAAAAGGATATAGTATAATAATAATAATTACAGTTTTTATTACGTATTTTGACATACTCAATGCATTTAAAAATTCATCAATAGATAACTCGTAAAATACTCTAGAAATAATTAAAGCATTCGACCTACAAAGAAGAAAGAAAACAAAATTTAAAAAACAAAATTTTTAATATTAAAGAAATGAGTTTTCAAAAGTGTTTGAAATATAGATAATCAACCATACATATAAATATAATTATATATACCTCTTTTTATTAAATAGTGTAATATTTCCCTGTATATTTTTTACATAAAATAAATCCGTTGTTTAGTAGGCAGTAACAATTTTCTTCATAGCTTATATAAAACAAGACCTCTACAATTAAGAAACATATCTGGTTTGCAATACCTGTTGAGAATATATGTTACATAATTCCCAAATATTGTCAACTGTTTCCGTAGTGTAGTGGTTACACGTACGCCTAACACGCGTAAGGTCCCCGGTTCGAAACCGGGCGGAAACATCAGTGAGTTCATTTTGGAAATCATAATATGTAACTAAATGTTGTTGCAATGTGACCCCTATTTTTATTTTATTGTATAATATTTTTGTACTGTAGAATTATTTTTCACTTTGAACACGTTCAATATAATAACACAAGGATATAGTATAATAATAATAATTACAGTTTTTATTACGTATTTTGACATCCTCAATGTATTTACAAATACAACAATATTTAGCTCGTAAAATACTTCAGAAAAAATTAAAGCATTCGATCTATAAAAAGAAAGAAAGGAGAATTAAAAAACAAAATTTTAAATTTTAAATAAATGAGTTTTTAAAAGTGTTTGAAACATAGATAATCAACCATACATATAAATATAATTATATATACTACTTTTTATTAAATAGTGTAATATTTCCCGTATATATTTTACATAAATTATTATATATTACTTCGAATTAAATATTCAAAGTAACACCTCAATGCCTTGCTCTCGCCGTGTTAATGTCTCTAGGGAGACTCCTTGGAATAGCTCTACAAATTCATCTTTGAGTCGTAGTCTCGTGCGTCCCGTAAGTTCCCGCGAGACAATGGCGTCAGCGGGAACAGGCCAAACCTTGTTTATATTAGGCGCAATCTACAGCGTTTGAGCCCGAAGAAGCGCCTTACGTTCAGCAATGTCAACGCAAGATACCTTAGAAACAAGATTGAGGTTTTTATCGACCATGTTGTCGACAAGAAGATCGATGTTTGCGTTGTGACTGAAACTTGGCTAAGAGATGATGATAGCGTGACTCTTGCTGCTCTTGCTCCACAAGGTTATTTGTTTAGAAATATCCCAAGAGTGGGAAGTGTAACGCAACGATCTGGTGGTGGAACGGGGATTTGGTATCGTGAAAACTTCAAAGTTTCCCTCGCCGGAAAAAAGCAAAGAAAATCATTTGAAACATCTGAGTGGAACCTGACTGCGCATGCGCGTACCACCAAAATTATCATCATTTACCGTCGTCCCTACTCGGAGACTCATCCCGTAACGCCGACCGTGTTTTCGAGGAATTTGCTGCCTATCTTGAAGGCATTGTCCTCTGTCCTGAAGTACTAGTAATCGCAGGTGATTTCAATTTCCACATGGATGACCTATCAGATGCGGATGCAAGACAGTTCGCTACCCTTCTTCAAACATTTGGGCTTACTCAACATGTGCGTTTTCCTACGCACATCTCAGGTCACTGGCTCGACCTCATAATCACTCAGTCCTCGAATGATGTGATGGTTATGTCGCCTCGTCCTTCATTATTTCTATCGGATCACTGTTTTACTGAGTGTATTCTTGCCATACCATCTCCAGCAGTTACGGTAAAAGAGTTGAGCTATCACAGATGGAAGCAGATAGATTTAGAAGTTTTCACAGAGGACATTGTCGCCTCGAAACTCTATGGGCTCCCTGCGAATAAGCTTCCAGCAAGTTACGACACTGTCCTGCTCACCATCCTTGAGAGCCACGCCCCACTACAGCACAAAGTTTTAGTTGTCCGTCCTAGAGTCCCTTGGTTCGATGACGAACTGAAGCGACTGAAAGCGGAGCGTCGGAAGTTGGAGAAGAGAATGAGGAAGAGTAATCTGGCCTCCGATGTTTCAGCATATCGCAAGGTGTGCAATGCTTACTGCGCGCTTCTAAAGGATGCGAAGAAGAGTTATTATTGTGACCTCATTCAAGATTGTGCAGGGGACTCCAAGAAGCTATTTCAAATCGTGTCTTCCCTCTGTAAAGAGCGTTCGGAGAACTCTTTGCCACCCCACGTCAACCTGCGACAGCTTGCAGACGATTTTGGAGAGTTATTTTGCCGCAAGATCACCCTCATAACGGAGAACATCAACTGCTGTGATACTCAACCTCCTTCTCTGCAGATACCTTTCCCTACAGGGAAACTCATGAATTTTGATGCTGTTTCTGAGAATGATGTGCGAGATATTATCACCTCTGGATCTAACGCTAGTTGTCAACTGGATCCTATTCCTACTTGGTTGGTAAAGAAGTGCGTAGATGAGCTTGTACCGGTTATTACGAACATGATAAATTGGTCATTATCCAGTGGGTGTGTGCCTGACGAGTGGAAGATTGCTCTAATTCGACCTCTCTTGAAGAAGTTAGGGCTTGAGCTGATTTTTAACAACTTCCGGCCTGTCAGCAACTTTCCTTTTGTTTCTAAGATTGCGGAGAAGGCGGTCATTCCTCAGCTACTTGGTCATTGCAGTGAGCATGCTCCCCTCCCAACCAACCAGTCATCTTACAGACAATATCATTCTACGGAAACTTCTATGCTCCGAGTTCATAATGACATCCTTATGAACATGGATAAACAAGAAGTGACTCTGTTGGTGTTGTTGAATTTAAGTGCGGCTTTTGATACTATTGATCACAATACTATGGCTGATGTGTTGGATAAGGACTTTGGAGTCACCAGCGATGCTCTCGGCTGGCTAAAGTCGTTCTTGTCTGGGAGGAAACAACGGGTTTGTATCGATCAGCATCTGTCTAAGCACTTTGATCTCGCCAATGGAATTCCTCAAGGAAGCTGCCTTGGTCCTGTATTGTTTGTCATGTATGCATCTCATCTATTTCACGTTGTGAAGAAACATCTACCGACTGCACACAGCTATGCGGATGATACACAACTATATTTATCATTCCGTCCGGGATCATCCGCGTCTCAAGAAGAGGCTGTTAAAGCGATGGAAGACTGTATTGAGGATATTCGGCGCTGGATGATCACTCACCAGCTCATGCTGCACGACAGTAAGACCGAATTTCTCATACTCGGATCTCGCCAACAACTTACCAAGGTCAACATTGATGGCATTAGTGTTGGCTCTTCAACGATCAAGCCTGTCAGCTCTGTGTGGAACTTGGGTTCATGGTTTGACACCTTCATGACTATGGATGCCCACATCGGCAAAGTGTGTAGTAAAGCCTTTCGCGGATTGTACAAAATCAGGCAAATCCGCAAGTTTCTCACAGAAGATGCTACAAAGACCTTGATACACGCTTTCGTGACTTCACATCTGGATTATTGTAACTCACTACTCTATGGCGTCCCGCAATACCAGATGGATCGTCTGCAAAGAGTTTTCAATGCTGCTGCTCGTGTCACCTGCTTTATCCCTCGCTACTCCCACATTACTCCAGTACTAGAACAACTTCATTGGCTTCCTGTCCGTCTTCGCATCCAGTTTAAAGTAGCTCTCCTAATGTTTAAAGTCTCGAGAGGCATGGCACCTGACTATATAACTGAACTTTTTGAGATTAAGGGCTCGGGCCGTTACGCATTACGTTCTTCAAATCAGAAGCTTTTTATGGTTCCTCGGTCACGCTATAAAACCATCGGTGATCGTGCATTCTCACTAGCAGGACCTAAGACCTGGAACAGTCTACCGCTTTCTGTTCGGAATAGCGATACTGTTGACTCTTTTAAAACTAGACTTAAATCTTTTTTATTCATTTCAGCATATAAGTAATAGTTTTCTTCTTATATTATATAAGTACATTAACGATATACAATATAGTAATCTATATAAATACAATGTAAAAATACATAAATTTAGCCTTCATCATTTACTATTTAATTAGAGTTTTTAATATTGTAAAGCGCTTTAGAATATGTTATAATTTAAGCGCTATATAAATTTGGTTATTATTATTATTATATTATAAAATAAATCCGTTGTTTAGTAGGCAGTAACAATTTTCTTCATAGCTTATATAAAACAAGACCTCTACAATTAAGAAACATATCTGGTGCAATACCTGTTGAGAATATATGTTACATAATTCCCAAATCTTGTCAACTGTTTCCGTAGTATAGTGGTTATCACGTACGCCTAACACGCGTAAGGTCCCCGGTTCGAAACCGGGCGGAAACATTAATGAGTTCATTTTCGAAATCATAATATGTAACTCAATTTTTTTGCAATGTGATCCCAAATTTTTATTCTATTGTGTAATATTTTTGTACTGTAGAATTATTTTCACTTTGAACTCGTTCAATATAATAACACAAGGATATAGTATAATAATAATAATTACAGTTTTTCTTACGTATTTTGACATACTCAATGCATTTATAAATACATCAATAGATAGCTCGTAAAATACTCTAGAAATAATTAAAGCATTCGACCTACAAAAAAGAAAGAAATCAAAATTTAAAAAACAAAATTTTTAATATTAAAGAAATGAGTTTTCAAAAGTGTATGAAATATAGATAATCAACCATACATATAAATATAATTATATATACTACTTTTTATTAAATAGTGTAATATTTCCCTGTATATTTTTTACATAAAATAAATCCGTTGTTTAGTAGACAGTAACAATTTTCTTCATAGCTTATATAAAACAAGACCTCTACAATTAAGAAACATATCTGGTGCAATACCTGTTGAGAATATATGTTACATAATTCCCAAATCTTGTTAACTGTTTCCGTAGTGTAGTGGTTATCACGTACGCCTAACACGCGTAAGGTCCCCGGTTCGAAACCGGGCGGAAACATCAGTGAGTTCCTTTTGGAAATGATAATATGTAACTAAATGCTGTTGCAATTTTATCCCCTATTTTTATTTTATTGTGTAATATTTTTGTACTGTAGAATTATTTTTCACTTTGAACACGTTCAATATAATAACATAAGGATATAGTATAATAATAATAATTACAGTTTTTATTACGTATTTTGACATCCTCAATTAATTTACAAATACAACAATATTTAGCTCGTAAAATACTCCAGAAACAATTAAAGCATTCGACCTATAAAAAGAAAGAAAGGAGAATTAAAAAACAAAATTTTAATGGGGTCCACTACAAAAAATAAATATTTTAGTGAATTTTTGAATTAGCCATAAATTAACTGGTTAACCATATTAGAATAGATAATTGAAAGAATTTTTTCGATTGCAAAGATAGAAATGTTGAAAATTCGTAAAATTCCAAGGCTGGACTGCATTTTCCGCCTTAGCAACTCCCTTAGCAACGTATATTTGGATGCAAAAACTGCTTAATTTTCCATGTTGCGCACATTTTGTCCCGCACCACCTCTCCCTAAATGAAATTTTATTATATTTTAAAACATTAAGAGTGAATTGATTGGTGCGTGGGTAGTCATGTGACCGGTCTTGAGGCATATGTGATATTGTTTATTTTGGTTTAAGTTAACGAGAGAAGTTTTGCAACGGGCGGCCGCTTTTGATGGAAATCAAACTGCTTTTAATTTAGTAGGGCTAAGTTTCCACATTGCCGTGTTTCACAGTTGGCGAGGAACTCATTAAGACCAATGACCCGATCCCTGGTCCTGTAAAAGAATATACAGGATCCTTTGGCTTTGTTGCTAACGAGGGAGGCTGTGACGGTGGGAAACTGGTAGCATCCGCCATTGTTGTTAAACATAAACACGACCCTAAAGCCGAAAGTGTAGAAGAAAAGATTTTTTTTAAACTTAGAATAATGAGTTAAAGTGTGCAATCTCTCGCTTAGGTTGTATTTGGAGTTCCCTTTAGTAGTATAGAAAGTGGGGCTACCAGCACACTTTTTCCATTTTTCATGTCTCAACTTTTTTCTCTGGGGAACTAGGCACTTTTTCCGTTTTTGTATTCCACATATAATTTTCGAGCAAATATGTGGAATCCAAAAACTGAAAAAGTGCTTAGTTCTCCAGAGAAGTTGAGACATTCAAATGGAGAAAGTGTGCTGTTACCACCACTTTCGAGACTACTAATAGACAATATGTCGCATGGTTTGGAGTCTATTAGACATGTGTCAGCTAGTAGGCTACAGAGTGAGGTGTCTAGACGTGGGGCTGCTGTGGGTGAGGATGTCGCTCGTAACAAGACTATGTCAAGCAATATTACACATGATCCTGATATGGGATTTATTTCGAGTCATGAGTTGAGTGGGGCTCATGATTCAAAAAGGTCTAAGGACTTAGCTATATTAAATAATAAAACGACTCGTATGAAAAAGTCTGAACGTAAACGTAACCCTATTATGGGTGGTAATGTCGCTCGTAGTGGTACACTATCGAGTGGTGGTGCACATGATCCTGCTATAGGTTCTGGTAATTTAGTTATACCGAATATTAAGATGAGTTTTCTAGAGAGGATGTCTGGCTATCTAGCTGATGCTAAAGCATTGGGGTATAAGTGGATGGATCTTATTAGGAGAGGATCTAGAGAGAACGTTATTAGTAGAGTCACCAGAGTTAGGGAGGTCAGAGAAGTTCGAAAGGCTAGACGTGATCTTAGGCGATATGTGAGGAGGTCACGACTAAGTCAGGATGCCTCAGACAAAGAGTACAAGAGAATCACTAGTCTTATTGCTAAGATGAAACGTCCTACTGTAGTGCAAAGGAGAGTTGCTCTAAAAGGGTACACCAAGTCGTATAGTGTTAAGGTGATCGACAGTAAGGATTCACTAAAACAACTAGTCAAGACTAGAGGAGTAGTGGGCTCAACTTTACAGAAAGAGTTAGAAAGACTGAAAGGTTTAAAGTTTTCCGAGACATTGAAAGTGACTCTAGAGAAACAAATTGGTAATGGAGAGTCTGAGTTTAAGACAGCCTTCTTCAATAGTGTGGTCAAAACAGTGACTAATAGTGTTGATATTAGTGGGACTACGAAGCAAGCTAGTGAGTAGATAGTGAATCGTATAGCTGTGTGGTTGTCAGAAGGGTCTGGGTGGGTTGTAGATAGTGTTAATGATCACTATATTAATGTGGTAGTGTATAAGCCTCTTAAAGGATCGAGTTATATTGAGCTACCGGAAGAGTTGAGGAACGCGTCGAAAGGTTTGATTAATATAAAGAATGAAGATGACAAGTGTTTCATGTGGTGTCACGTGTTGCACAAGTGTCCTGTAGGAAAGAATCCGCAGAGAGTGTCGAAGCACAAGAAGAACGTAGGTTCTGTCAATTATGAAGGAGTGAGATTTCCAGTGGATACGAAACAGTATAAAAAGATTGAGAGGCAGAATGATATTAGCATCAGCGTGTTTGGGTATGAGGACAAGCAGCCATTCCCTATCTACGTTTCTGAGGAGAAGTGTGAGGATCATATGGACCTGCTGCTAATAACGAATGGTGTTAAACGACACTACATGTACGTGTACATCAAAGACTTTGGTAGGTTTATGTGTGGTCAGTCTAATCACAAGTGTCGTAAGAATTTCTGTAGGTACTGTCTTCCAGGGGCGGATTTAGCGTAGGTCAAACCGGTCATGCGACTGATGTAATTTTTTGCTAGCATAAAAAATTCCGAATCGACCTTCAGCAGTCGCTGTAAAAATTGCGCAATTACAACAAGGTCCAGTTGTTTCATAATCATTCGTGATTTTATTCGTAATTCATCGGCACTGACGGCACAGGCTCTCTCGCCCGCGTCTTTCCCGCGGCGGAGGTACAAATAACAATGTGAGCAGTCTTCAGTCTTCTTCTCAGCGGTCTTCCGCATGAGCTTTGACCGATCTGAGTCATTTTCCAGCTATTTGATTGGTCAATACACCGATCTCCATGGTGATCGGCCAATTTGACCGATCTGCGGGGCGTTCTGACCGGTCTTGGTGATCAGGGTCTCATACATGAGCCACCTGATTGGTTAATTCAGACAAATACCGTGTTCTTATTCGCTACTCCATTTGACCGATCTTGACCAATTCACAGCGTGTGGTATCCATCAGTTTACTGTATTATTCAGCAATGGCTCGCGGTATTTACGAAACTGTTCTATCAGGGTTTGAAAGAAACGATGAACATTGTCTGCAAGAAGTGTACGATGATCTGGTGAGGCAAATCAACGTTTCGCGCAAGAGTTCTGTCGACGAACTACTCAGTGCGGTAAACAGCACTTCAAGCTTTCTTAGCAGGAATTTTGGCGCAGAGAAACTAATCCAAAATATGTCCGCGATCGGAAAGGCAAGGGTTGTACAGGCCACGGCGATCATGTAAATGTATATATTGATTGATAAACTACTGTCTTACTAGTCTTAAACTAGTGTATTGATAATCTAGTATTGCTATTGCGAATTGTGCGTCTCTGGCCCGCTGGCCGTAATCGTTGCTCAATTACCATATAACATATATTTACATATATACCGTCGACAAAACGACGATTAAGATTTAGCTATATTCGATTCGAGTTTACCGGTTCCGTGTAACCTATATTTAAGCGTTTCGTATTGACTTTAAAAAGGTTTAAACTTCATATTGACCGATTGTTGTTGAACCTCGTTGTCTGGTGTATGAAATACGACCTGGCTATTCATTGCCTTTGACAGGAAGTTGAGAATAAATAATTCATGTTTTATCAAAGTTCGAATTGCACAAAAAAACTTATAAAAAATAATAAAATGTTTCATAAAAACATGTTTGAAAACATTAAATCAAATGCTCAAAAGTGCTGTCAGATCGCGGGAAATGCCATTTCAGAGACCCAAATTCAAAAATTTTCCGGGGGAGAATCCCCCCGTACCCCCTACATATGTGTACCCCGCCATTTTGACTAACGTATAAAAATTCCTAGATCCGCCCCTGCTGTCTTCATTGTTTTACTACCAATGAGATTCTAGAGAATCATAAGGAGGTTTGTGTGGTGGTAAATGGTAAGCAAGCGATCAAGATGCCAGATGAAGAAGACAGCACTCTTGGGTATGAAAACTTTCATAAACAATTAGAGGTACCATTCGTAATATACGCAGACTTCGAGGCTATCACAGAGAAGGTCGACAACGTGACACCACTCACAGGATCGTACACTAGCGAGTACCAAAGACACACGGACTGTGGGTATGGATACAAAGTAGTGTGCTGTTATGACGATAAATATAGTAAACCAGTAGAGATGTTTCGAGGTAAGAACGCGGTTAGGAAGTTCATGAAAAAGATGTTAGAGGAGGTTAAATACTGCAAGAAAGTTAGAAAGGAGCATTTTAATAAGGACATGGTGATGACCATAGCTGATAAGGTTAACTTCAAGGAAGCGACTAAATGTCATATTTGTGATAGGAAATATAAACGTAGAGACGTGAGAGTTAGAGATCATTGTCATATCACTGGTAAATATAGAGGTTCAGCACATCAGTTATGTAATAGGAACTATAGACTGACTGATAAGGTACCTGTCATATTTCATAATCTAAGAGGATACGACAGCCACTTCATAATGCAAGAGATAGGCAAGCTAGGTCAGAAAATCAACGTCATACCAAATAATATGGAGAAATATATGGCATTCATGTTAGGTAAACATATAGTGTTTCTAGATAGTTTCCAGTTCATGAGCTCTAGTCTAGCCAACCTAGTGAACAACCTACCAAAGGAATGTCTCAAGTACACGTCTGAACTATTTCAAGGTGAGGAGCTAGAGTTGGTGTCGCGAAAAGGTGTGTACCCATATGACTATATGGATAGTTTCGATAAGTTTAACGAACTTGAGTTGCCATCAAAGGAGAGTTTCTACAGCATCCTAAACGACGAGCATGTGTCAGACACAGACTATGAGCACGCTCAAGAAGTGTGGGAGACAATGGGTGTGGAGAATATGGGTGAGTACCACGACCTATACCTAAAGTCTGACGTATTACTACTGGCTGACATGTTCGAGAACTTTAGAAGAACGTGTAAACAGTACTACCAGTTAGATCCTTGTCATTACTTCACATCACCTGGACTATCGTGGGACGCTGCTCTAAAGATGACAGGAGTGGAACTAAAGTTGATGACTAACATTGATATGTTTCAGTTTATTGAGAAAGGAATGCGGGGTGGTGTCTCCTGCATAACACATAGACACGGAGAAGCTAATAACAAGTACATGAAAGGGTATGATAGTAGTAAACCATCGAAACATATCGTATACTTTAGATGCTAATAACCTTTATGGTTGGGCTATGTGTCAGTATCTACCGACTGGTGGGTTTGAGTGGGTCGAAGGTTTTGACATCAACAATCTAGATAAATATAACAACGACTCAGACAAAGGGTTGATACTCGAGGTTGATTTAGAGTACCCAGAGGAGTTACACGATCTTCACAACGACTATCCTTTAGCCCCTGAGAGGATGAAAGTAAGTAGTGATATGTTGTCAAACTATTGTAAGACGATCCAAAACAAGTTTAAGATATCTGTTGGAGAGGTTGCAAAGCTTGTACCCAACCTAAACGGTAAGAGTAAGTATGTCGTTCATTATAGAAACCTACAGTTATACAGAAGTTTGGGAATGAAGGTTAAGAAGGTACATAGAGTACTTCAGTTCGATCAGTCACCATGGCTCAAGCAATATATCGACTTTAACACGGATAAGAGAACCCAAGCAAAGAATGACTTTGAGAAAGACTTTTTTAAGCTCATGAATAATAGTGTGTTTGGAAAGACTATGGAGAATCTACGAAAGCGTGTGAATGTGGAGTTAGTAACAGACAAGGAAAAACTGAAGAAACTAACGTCAAACCAACCTTTGTTAGCAGTAAAATATTTGACAATAACTTGGTAGCAGTTCACAAGATCAAAGAGACACTAACTCTAAATAGACCAGCATACGTAGGTATGTGTATTCTAGACTTATCAAAGACATTGATGTACGACTTCCACTACAATAACATCAAAAAGGAGTATGGCAACAAAGCCAAACTACTATTAACAGACACGGATAGCCTAATGTATGAGATTGAGACGGAGGATGTGTACAAAGACATGTACGCTAACAAAGAAATGTTCGACTTTAGTGGATATGATAAGTCATCTCCTTACTTCGACCTAACCAACAAGAAGGTTATTGGTAAAATGAAGGATGAGACATTAGGAGTCCCAATCGTTGAGTTCGTTGGTTTAAGGTCGAAAATGTATAGCTACATAAAAGAGGATGGAAAAGGTGGGAAGACTGCTAAAGGTATCAAGAAGAGTACCATTAGAAATAATATAAGACACGACAACTATAAAAGTGTCCTGACAAATGGTGAGCAAATGTCTCACATAATTAAAACTATTCGCAGCAAGAGCCACCAACTAGGAAGCTATGAAATAAATAAGATATCCTTAAGTTGCTTTGACGACAAGCGACATATACTACCAGACGGTGTGTCTAGCTATGCGTATGGACATTACAAAATAGTCCAGAACTAGCTGTTTAGGTTCCTAAAATGTTTTTTAGTCTTGATGTGTTTATATTTAGAGGTCACGTGGTATGACTGGTCGCATGTCTCACACACCCACTTATGAGTTCTCATCCACTCTTTGGTTTGCGCTCTGGCTGCTATTAAAGCTTCTTCTTTGGTTTGGTAAATTTTTGGTCTTGCCATTATATATTACTATATATTTTATTTACCCACTCATTGTAGTATGGATCTCCTCTCCCATCCCAACCTAGATCCTTGTATACTACACTATACAGGTTATACTCGAATCGTACCTTAACCTTACCAGGTTTGAGGTCGTTAAGACTACCTCTCAACTCTATACCTCTTCTAGAGCATATTCTTATGACATAGAAAATATATTTCGATATGTTCTTGACAATCAGTTTGTTTCTTTTAAGAGACCATATTATCTCTATAAAGTCACTGACAACTGTTGGTATGTCACTCTCGTTAACTAGTCCAGTCAACATTCTATCTAGCCACTTACTATAACTATGAGCCGATTTCTTGTACATCCAAATGTTAGGTACAAAGTTTCTCACGCGTCCGTAGGTAGTCTCTCCACACTTGTTACAACTAAATACACCATCTTCGATTTGGGTTCTGTGGTTACTACACTCGTAACAGTATGTGGTGTCGTGCCACTTTTTTGGTGTTGCGTCCTTACTTCCGTTCTTGATCTCGTCCAATGTGTACCCTAATGTAGTACCACTCCAATTTTTTGATGTTTCAATCTCATCCAATGTATACCCAGCATAGAACATTCTCATTGTACGTTCGTCAACCATTTAAGTTACTATACTATATATATATCTTTAGACTATAGTGTAGTAATTTCGTGGTTGTCGGTTAGTGTCTCCCACTCACACTTTATTGTTGTGACCTGTTTTAGAGCGTCTGATAGTAGTTGTTCCAACTCTTCTATCTGACGAGTTTGGTAAGAGAGTGTCTCTGTCAAGTTACGCTTTTTATCAAATTCCATAGCCATCTCCTTCAAAGTTTTAGTGCTCATTTCTATAACACTCTATATATTAAGTAACCTAAAGGTAGTCCAACAACTCCAACGAATACCGTTTGGTATTCTTTCATCTCATCTGAGGGTTTGTAATAGTCTGACAACTCAGGCTCTTTACTAAATGTCTTCCCATCATACTGCATCGTCAGTACTTGTCTTAGTTGGTCCAGAGCGTGGTTCGTGTCGTTTATGTCTGCGTTAGCATCTGACAATTGTTGTCTTAATTCCTGGACTTTGTCTCTCTGACGAATCTCGTTCTCGTAGAACTTTTCTTTCGCTCTTGCAAGACTTTCCAATGCTTTGTTGTGTCTCTTTATCTCTGTCTCGTAGCCGGTGTGGTTTAGCTTGCTGAATATAAATCCAGCTCCTGCGAATGCTATAGCGTTGAATAAACCACCTGCTATCACACTAGCCATTATGTATTACGTTAGATTATTTTGAGAACGGGTCAATAGGTAAGTATTTCTTGCTCTGCGCCCACTTAACGAGTAGCGTTGAAACGCCTACAGCAGTCGCTACCTTGAGGGTGCCCTTTACTGATTCAGGGGTACCCAACGGTTCTTTTAGTACTTTCTTTGATGCCATGGATACGGCTACGGCTCCAGCAGTCACAAGGGCTGCGTCGTATAGCTCGTTCATCAGTTCTTTTCTATCTATTGATGCCATATATTATACGATATGTTTTAATCGAGGCTGTCGAGTTTACGTGATGGTTTTATAACAACGGTCTTAGGCTCCACTACTTGTTTGTCTTGTCTCATCGTGTAATACAGTGAGCTAGCGGCTATTACCACTCCTATAGTAGGCCTACCTATGATGTATCCGTAGTTAAAACTTTCGTCCTCACTTATCACTCTCTCTCTCATCTTCCTCTCTTTGGCTGCTTTAGATATAGCAGCCAAGCGTTTGCCTGCCTCTACTCTCTTAGGGTCTTTAACCCTTGTTGTCGACGTTATAATAGGTACAGACTCATTGTCAGTCATCTATATTATACGTGATATCTCGTCACAGATCGTCTCACAGTCATCTCACAGATTATCTCACAGATAGAGTATTCGATGAAAGTATCTTTGGTGATTAAACAGTGTGGTTTCACTCTTAAATCTCCTATTACAGTACTCACACAGGACTCTAGAGTCTATCATATATGTCTCTATGAAATGTATTATCTCATGTTGGTCTGAGGATAGTAATGTGTTGTACCCTTGTGATCTTAGTCTCCTTAATACCCTCAACTGGTTATTCCTAATAACCCCATTACCTTTCGGTGTTTTGAACTCTATAGCAAAACCATTGTATCTCTTGTGTAGTTGTGGAACTATCAAATCTGGTTGCCCACCACTGTAACCTTTCTTCCATCCATCTATTCTTTTAGTAGATGTGTCTTGGTACTCACCCAACCCTGGGATGACTATTGTTGGGTGATACTCTCTAATATATTTAACTATATCATAATGCAAGTCTGTCTCATTCATTATTGATAACTGGTTGCATTGTGTGTACTGACCCGTCTTTCTAATAGACGGTAGGACTTCTGTGAATACCCATTTTTGAAACTTCTTGGCTGACTCAAGTTTCGACGAAAATATTAGAGCGTAGATTCCTGGTTCTGATAAGTACACCGTATGTGGTTGTGAGTTTAAAGGGGGGTCTGATCCCGACCCCCCTTTAAATACCTCTTGTTTGACCTTATATTCGTCGTCGACATAGGTCCTAATAGCCCATTTAGTATTTTCGTACCCTAGAGCTTTTGCCACGTCTCTTCCACAGAACCATATATTATCTCCTTCCTTGATAGTCATGACTGATTTATTCTCAAAACTGAAATTTTTGACAAGGCTCGTCATATATAATATACTGTGTGTAATATTATAAGTGACTCTGACCAAGGTCTCGTTTTGAGACCTTGGTTAGAGTAGTCTATTTTATCGCTCAAAAAGCTGAGGTCCCATTTTGGGACCTCAGTTTTCGTCGTCTTTTATGCGGAAAACACCCCTGGTTCTGATATGAGTATCGTGTTTGGTTGTAAGTTTAAAGGGGGTCTGATTCGCGCCCCCCTTGTGTCTCGTATACTTTATTGTACCTTTTCACCATTCCATTGATTGGTGGGCATAAGTCAGTCACATTATCGTCCAACACTTTAACGTCTGAGAGAAACGTTGACTCGTTGTAAGGAAGACCTCTAAGATATATATGTTATTTACCGGCTGGGAGGTCCGTACTGGAAAAATATTTTCCCGAAGTCTCAGAAGCGGCCCGAGACCGAAGGTCGAGGGCCGCTTCTGAGACTGAGGGAAAATATTTTTCCAGTACGGACCGACCAAAACGGTAAATAACGTGTTTATTTTTTTTGAGCAAAGTCAAAAAAATTGCAATTTTTTGGCGCGAAAAGTTGCGAGAGGTCCGTACTGGTGTGATACGGACCTCGTACTCAGCCAATCAAAAGGCTCTATTTTAGTTACGGACCTGAGTTACGGACCTCAAAAAAAATAAACGATGTTATTTGTGTCAGTATCTTTTTGTAGCTAGTGTGTGCGAACTTACAATGCTCCACTCTACTCGTCAGATTAGATTTAGCCAAGTAACCTTGGATGATCACACCAGGACCACTAATACAAGCAATGATTAGAGGGTTAGCGGTTATCGATCCAGCTACAATCCCTACTGTCGTTAACCCTATGCTAGTCATGTTTAACGATAGTTTAACTTTCTTCAACCTCTTGTATTTCCATTTGTAACAGGCTTCTAGTTTGTGGTAGTACGCGTACAAGCGTTTGAGCTCTAGTACCTCTTCCTCTGACATATCCTTTGATATGTGATTGAAAACAACAACTGACTTCTTCCTCATATATCTTAGCTCACATCATATTCCTTCATCATATCTCTACCAACTAATATTATGTCTCGGCTCGTCATGTAGCCAGAGACAACCCTCACACCGTAGAACTCTATCAAAGACGGGTACTTATACGGTGCGAGTGGTATTTTTGGTCGATACACTCCAAAGATCGTTACGTAAGGAGACCCTATCTCTTCATGATTAGCTGTGAAGTCTGAGTCTGTTGATCTTATGTTGTTCACCTTAACGTAGGAGTTACCCATCCGCCAATGTATTGATATCATATGTCTCTTGGTGGTGTCGATATTATTTGGGATTGTACACGTGTACTCCTTTACTGGATAGCCACCACCATATGATAATTTATCATTTTCACCTCCTTTGTACCCTATGTATTTGTCCCACGATCCGTCATCGTTTGAGATAATCGCCTCCCAATCTTTCGTAGAAACCCTGGTGACTAACCTCACTACCATAAAAACGGATATGTCACAGTATTGCATACGTGGACAGTTAAAATGCACTCCAGCTTCAAACGGAATTGGAGTTAGCTCAGGGGATAGGAAGCTATGACCATTGTTAACACCAATAATAGGACCATACGTTGGATCGTATTGCACTAACATGTTCGTTTTATCTCTAATGGTTTTCACTTTATTTGTTCCACTGTGGTATTCCACCATGCTCACAGCGTGCTTTGCGACGTTAAAGTCAAATAGAACGTTATAGGACTGCGTTCTAAAGTATTGCGATAAGTATACGGACTCTAACACTTTTTTACTAATAGCATCCAAATCATCTTCTGGATCTGCTATGTTTTTGATTGCCCTGAACGCCATATCTATGTCTCCAGACATCCTCCCACCACTAACGCTTAACTTAGGGTCACTGTCTAGATGTCTCTTCGCTCTTCTTAATATTTTGTCGCTCTCGTAGTCTCTGTCCTCAAATCCATAACTTAGACTCATTATGTTATAACATATATTTGCTTACTAAATAGCCAGACACAGCCGAAACCACTAGAACTAGCCCCAACTCTGTCGTGTTGTCACCTGGTGTCACTTCTAGACGACGTTCTTGATGTGTCACCTTTGGTTTGTCAAGTGTCTCCAGATGCTCTCCACCTTCCTGGTGTGCCACGTTTGATGTCACCAGACGATTCGTCACCTTTGGTTTGTCAAGTGTCTCCAGGTGCTCTCCACCTTCTTGGTGTACTTTCTTAACCTCCGTCGTTTTCGCGTAGTTTAACCCACTATTTACTCCAAACTTCATACTCTGTGTAGCAGTCTTCAATAGGTTGTTGTACCCAGCGATTTTGTTCTTGAGGATTACAACGTTGCTTGGCATTAACCACGTAGACGGTGATAACGCAAGATTTTGGACAACATTAGTTTCTCTAATCGACTTGTTCATATTGAGAATCCACGTTGACACGTCGTAGTTTATAACACTATCCTCCACCAACTTTCGGAACTCTTGTTGGGTCTCTAGACTGCCTGCGGAACCACCAACGACTGACACACGTGTTCTAGCTTGTGCACCAAGTGTAGAGTAAACAAAGGCTTCTATAGACTGATTTAGGTATTGTCGCCCAATGTTGGTAAAACCATTCGACACCAGAGGAACGTATCGTTTGTAGTCATTCTTAACGTCGTTAATCGTGAAGACTCTCTCCTCACCTGTTGTACCATCAGCAAGGACTTTACCTTGGTAGTAATGTTTTCTAGGAATCTTGTCTGTCTTACCATACAATTCTCCAGCGTCAAACTCTCTACTTATAGATCTCATACTCTCGCCACCTTCCATCCTTCTGAGAAGTCTCCTAACAGTAAAGTACAGATGAAACTTCATTACACTAGTGATAACAGGGTGAACTTCTTGCGAGGGTGACAAGTGTTGCAACGACACTCCACAACAGAAACTTGCACAATACGTTGCAAACACGACCCTATAGTAGCTCTCATTATCGTCCCACTTTGACTTTGTCTTTGACGTGGTGATTTGTAATATTGGTAACTTTGAGAGAAAGTAGTTCTTTTGATTAACGAAGACTCTAAAGTTATTCACTGGGTAGTTCAACACGTTTTCCGTTGGATAGCCATCCCAAAGTCCCCAGTGGTTCTTGCGACCTTTCGATAGTGGTTGGATAGTTCCACCAGATAGCCATATTTTTGGAAACTTGTCGTCGTGACCTTTTGGAGACTTGTTGTTGTGTAACCAAACCCACATACTCTTGTCGTTTTTGAAGGTGTCACTAGTTATGTTAGTGCTTATGATGTCGTTGTTTCTAAAATATATATCAACACCATTAACCTCACCGTCTTGTGAGACAGTTGGATCGAACTCAAACTTGCTCAAAGTGATGTGAGGGTACTTTTTCACTAGATTCAGCTTAGCCACGCGTATGGCGTTAGCTATCTCTTCCTGGTCAGGTATCATTGGTTTGTTTATCGTTAGATACTTAGTATACTCCGGGTTACTCTTAAACCTACTTGAGTCTACCGAAACGTCACCAATATTAGTTTTCGTCACGAAGAATATATGTATATGCATATTGTCGTCAACATCAAGAAAAAACTTATTCTTGTCAGCATAAGGATACTTTCTTTTGAACACATCCATCATAACATACCGTACGTTATATGAGAGTGGTAGTATTGATTAGTGGTTCAACGAAAACTATAGACCTACCAGAGTCAACTATAGCAACTAACTCAGACTCTCACTTACTAGTGAAGAAGGCAACCATCTTTTGGGACTACGTTAACGTAACCACAGTCAACAGTAAGATAACTTATAACAGTAACAACCACGTTTTTAGTCCTGGGTACCACACCTTTAAAACGATTGCAGACGACTTGAAAGAGTTAGGAGACGTCAAGCTAGTGGCTAACAGATATGACTCGACGTGTACGATAACAACTGATCAACAAATAGAACTGTTTAAATTTGGACAACTTCTAGGGTTTGACGAAAACACTACAATAACCACCACAAAAACCAGTCCTAACGTTGTGAACGTTAACAGAGGACTGAAATACATACAAGTAACATCTAATATTGTGGACAGGTCTAAGAACATAGTTAATGGTAGCAAAAGTGGTTGTATCGCAGTACTGCCAATAACTAGCACACAGACACTTAAGGGCTCTGTACAACATTTCTTTGGTGTTGGGTCGAAAATCCCAATAAATAAAGGAATCATCAATCAACTAGAGTTCAAGATAACAGATCAGGACGATAACAGTATTAACGTTGGCGAGGTGTTGTTAGATTTACACATCACGTAGTGTATATGGACGTAGAGCAAGAACTAAGAGATATTTACTACAACCCATCAACTGGTTACCAATTCGCCGAGAGGCTGTACCAAAAGGCACAAGAAGACGGTCTAAACGTTAGTAGGGTAAAGATAAAGGACTGGCTAAAATCTCAAGACACATACACTAGGTACAAACCAGTTGTTAAGAAACACAAGTTTAGACAAACGTTTGTTGACTATCTGGGTGAGCAGATACAGATGGACTTGGTCGATATGGGTAAGTACAAGCACAAGAACAACGGGTACTACTGGATACTAACAGCCACTGAGATCCTTAGTAGGTATGCGTTTACCATACCTGTCTACAGGAAAGATACGAAAAACATGACTAAGGCTGTCTCAAAGTTATTGGAGAAGGCTAAGGTTAGATTTGGCGAGTATCCAAAGCTGGTTCAGTTTGACGACGGTAAGGAATTCTATAACGTTGGTGTGAAGGATCTATTGGATAAACACAATGTGAAGTACTTCAGCACGAACTCTGATAAAAAGGCAGCAGTCGTGGAACGGTTTAACAGAACACTCAAGACGTCTATGTGGAAGTACTTCTACAGTAAAGGAACGTACAAGTGGATTGACATTCTAGACCAGCTTGTTGAGAATTACAACAATACCAAACATAGTACTATTCTAATGAAACCTAAAGACGTTAGTAAGAAAAACGAAAACGAAGTATGGACGACATTGTTTGGACACCATTTCGGTGACTACCCACTACCAAAGTTTAAAGTAGGTGAGACTGTCAGGATATCAAAGTACAAGAGCATATTTGCAAAAGGGTATGAGGCTAACTTCACTGAGGAGCTATTCAAAGTTACAAAGGTCATACGTGGTGACCCTACCGTGTACGAGATAGAGGACCATGAAGGGGAACCTATCGTTGGTAAGTTCTACGAGGAAGAGTTGTCAGCTGTCGATAAAAGAGACGATGTATATAAAGTTGAGAAGATACTAAAGAGAAAGAAGGTGGGAGGTAAGAAAATGGTTTTAGTCAAGTGGCTTGGCTACGACAGTAAACACAACTCATGGATACCAGAAAGCGACATTCAAAATATTGAGTAGTGTATAATGGCTGAAGGAGGGTTCGATGAAATCGAAATGCAAAATCTTGACAAGTTTAAGGAGTATACAGACGAGCAGTTAGAAGAAGAGCTCGAGACACTTAACAATACTACACTCATAGAAGACGAAACAGATCAAGAACAAACCGTTAGATTAGCCAAAATCGTCAAGGTGGAAATAGAGATAGATACTAGAGCCATAAAACTCAGATTACAAAACAGATTTACGAAGACATTATTCACAGGCAGAAAAGATGGGAAAACAGTGTTAATCACTAGTAAAGGCAGCGATGTCACCACTGAGGCTCCAGCAGTAGTATTTGCTGAACCGGCGACATATGGTGACGTCCACGACGAGAGCTTCAATTTAGCTTTCGAAGAGGCTAGCGAAATCGAAAGAAGGTTAGGTAAGCTAAAAAACACTCAACAAAGAGATTTTAGAAAATGATATAAAAAGAACCAATCTAATAGATAAAAAAATACGTAAATTGTACAAAAAAAGACTCAGTAATGACGATGTGTCAAGGAATATAGTCAATAGGTCATATGTGACACCCTCAGGTTCTATTCTTTTCAAACCGGTAGGAGAAGATGGTAAATATTTGAAACCTAAACTAATACTAAAACCTGGAAAAAATGGTTTAATCTACAGTACAGACATTAAAAGTAAGAGTGCGATTGAACAGTTTAAGCAGTTGGTCGGTCAAATCCCCGACACAACAACTGACGTTAGAACAGAAAATGTAGACACCCCAACAACTGACGATAGAACAGAAGACACCACAGTTTCAAGTGAAGACTTCCCAGTAATTAGAACAGAAATTAACTACGATAACGTATTTGGGTTAACAGAAGAAGAAAATCGCGAGTTAATAGGTGTCCTAAACCCAAGTGATACAATCGATCCAGACACTAGACCACAATTTCTAACAGTTCAAGCTGACTATTTTCAGGACGCTATTGACAAGACCGCAGACGATATGAATAGAGAGGAATATAATTCCGTAAAGAGGACAGAATTGTATGAGAGATTGACAGGTCTCGAGATAGCTAAGGGTCGAACCTTAAACCAATTGGAACGTGAGAATGTTAGGGAGCGACAAGAAGAGGACATCACTCGGTTACAAAAAGTAAAGGAGTGGTTTAAAGAAAATTGGTTAGGCGCTTCGGCTTTAGGAATAACCATAGCCTCTTTCATCACCACGATTATAATATCCGCTAGAAGCGTAGTCTTCAAAGGTGGCCAAACACTTGGAAAATTAGGAAAAGCTATAGCTAACCTAGCTACAAAGGCTGGTCCTCTACTGTCTGGACTGCTAAACGTGGTGGCAACTGCGTTAAAGTGGGGAGCTGCAGGCATATCTTGGTTAGCGTCTAATTTATGGATCCTAGCGATAGCACTAGCTTGGTTCGTCTACGACCAGTACAAACAGAGGAAATAAAACATGTGTTATAATATATAGTATGAATACTAGTGAAAAAGAGTTGCTTCCTGGATATAGACGTCGTGAAATATCTGCTATCAAAGGCACAAGAACCCGTCACGTTGTGACACTGAACCCTAACAAAGCCAATCCAGAGGAGGAGTTATACATTGATATCCCAAAGACAAAGGGTAACACTTGTTTAGTACCCTCCAGTTTCCATCTCCTATTCGACTTCAAAAGTGCGAACGCGAAATCATGGTTTCTTAATAACCTCTCAAGACTACTCTCTGAAAAACTGGTTATAAAACTAGCAGGTGAGACTGTGTACGACAACTGTGGTGAGAGTGTTATCGGTACGTACAGAGATTTATGGAGACCTAAAACAGAGCGAACGGCTATGATCGAATACGGCCTAGCAAACGAGAACCTTCGAAAGTTAATCTCGAAGGATGACAGCGGCGCGGCCAGTGGAAACGTGCAAAAAGTTAGCGACGGTCTGATGTTCTCTATTCATGGCACTAAACAAAAGATTCAACTTGACAAGATTCTAGAAGATCACGGTTTATACGCACCGTATAATATGAACAATAATCTCAGGTACATAATCACACTCCCCAAAGCAACTGATATTATGGTGGCTCAATCTGGATCAGCTGTTACTGGTTATACGTTGGAGAACCTCGAATTGGAGTACGAAACTATCGAGAGTCAAGAGATCGCTGATGAAGTATCATCTCTATACGCGTCCGGTAGATCTCTATCATATGAGCACGTCACGCTAATGAAGACTGTGGAGTGGGATAAAGGAATCACACTCGTGAACGAAAATATTAACCTACCAAGAAAATCAATGAAAGCTATCGTTCTACTCTTCACAAATAAGACAAGAACTGACAGTGAGGAGTTCGTCTACCCAAACATAGAGTCAGTCAAACTTACTATAGAACACTGCACGAAAAATTGCATTTGCTTAAGTTTAGAATTGGAGTAAATCTGATGCAAATTTAGGGCTTGAAATTTGAATAAGTTTAATATCGGCGTAAATACGGGGCAAATGTAGAGATTTCCCACACAGGGAATATAGGCAAATGCAGAGCAAATATCGAATTTGCATATATTTCAGATTAGATTTGCGCCGTGTCACAAATCTGTTTGTTTACGCTTTATTTGATTCGTATTTGCGCTACGAGTAAATATGACTTAGATTTGCTAGTATTTAGTCACGTAGTAAATTTAGTACAAATTACATATTTGTGCCATGGTGGAAAGTTAAGCAAAAATTGCATTTACTCCAGTTTAGGATTGGAGTAAATCTGAAGCAAATTTAGAGATTGAAATTTGATATAAGTTTAATATCGGCGTAAATACGGGGCAAATGTAGAGATTTCCCACACAGGGAATACAGGCAAATGCAGAGCAAATATCGAATTTGCATATATTTCAGATTAGATTTACGCCGTGTCACAAATCTGTTTGTTTACGCTTTATTTGATTCGTATTTGCGCTACAAGTAAATATGACTCAGATTTGCTAGTATTTAGTCTGGTAGTAAATTTAGTACAAATTACATATTTGTGCCATGGTGGAAATTTAAGCAAACGCAGGCAATCTTAATTTTCTATAAGCTTTCCCATAACCTTCAGATTTATATTGTCACCATTGTATACTTGAAAATATACAGTATGTAATAGTCATCTACTGTATCAGACCTAACCATAATGTACTGTACAAAGTATTATTCACTTTCTCACTTTCCTCAGACAGACTTAATGTTTTGAGGTTGCCTGTTTAATTTTACAGTATGAGTAAATGGATCAAACTAGCTACAGTGTAAAAATAGGTTTAGCTGTTTAGGTTTGGAGCTACCGTAGTATATAGCTACTATACAGTACTGTATGGTAATCATGTTATAACATACTGTACGTTATCAAGGTCTCTGTTGTGGAACGTACAGGGATGGATTTGCATTGTTTGTGTGCAGGCGGTGCGCACACCCCTAGCATTACCCAAGGGGGTGCACAAGGGGTACCATTATTCCCTTTTATTATATACAGTATTTTTTTTGAATTAGCATGGCAATTGTCAGTAAAAATGAAATACCGTAATAGAGACCAAATAAGATAATATCAACATAACATGATACAGTTGTCAGTTACAATATATAAACTAAAGTACAGTAGCGAATATACCTGTACACGGTCCCCCTCTGCCTCAGGAGCCAGCAGCTACTGTACTAACTGATTATACTGTCATCCATCCCAGTTTTGGGAAGAAATTTATCATGCACTTGACACTCTTAACATTGAAATTTCCGAGGTATCGGACAGGTAACAAGCACCTGTTCTCGTTCAATAACATCATAAGCTGGGACAAATTTGCAATAAATTCTCTGAACAGGAATGAAACTCGCACTACCTTCTAATTCAAAAAGGCTTCTGCACCATACTTCTGCAGGTGCTCCGAGCTTCATTCGTTGTGGATGCTTGGAAAACCACCTTACAGCTGCTAGAATACAGGTCACAGTTTGATCTCCAATTTCAACATTTTGGCGCAGATAGTAGCTGACCATACCAGGTCTAAGATCAAGACCAGTCACATCGATTCGTCCACCAAGGCTGCACCACCTGGCCATCACAAAACACGAGCGTTCACCTCTTGACTCACAGGAACCATATTGCTCTCCAGCAAATTTAATTGATGAAAATTTTTGAAAGTGCTGGGTAACTGAGGTACTCTTTACTTCATCGAAAATAGTAGCATATGTTCCTTGCAACAAGTCAAGCTGATCAAGTTCTAAGTACTCCAGTGAGTGAGGATAACAGCATTCATATAACGGGAAATTTTCAAAAACCCTCCATTTTTCATTATTCTTTCTGACTGGCCCAATTGCAAGTAGACTGGTTTCAATAATTTCTTTTGATGCAGAGTTTTGCAATGAAACCAGTAGAGTTCCAGAGAGATGTGCAGTTAGTTGGTCAAGTACTGGCCTAAAGGTATCCTGAAATTCAGATGGAAATGGAAGATCCTTTACATATTGATCATCGATAAACTTTCTCATCAATTGAATTTCAGGAGATCTTTGGTTTGTGATGTAATTTCCCAGCAAACCATTGTACCGTTCAAAACTAAATAGCCAGAATGAATACACGGGTCCATAGTCTAATATACAATCCAGAATATGTGTGTGAAGATGCATGTTGGGTGTCACTTTTTCCTTTCCATAAAGTTTTTGAAAATCAGCACAGAACTGAAACAGGTATGTGTGGCCCAAGTTTGCTTTTCCTTCTGTGATGACTGGTGAACAAAACAGGGTACAAGCCATTACAAACTTTCGCCAAACTTCCAGGTGTGGTGAAGGTAAGATGTCCCACAGACCAAAGACAGAAAAAAGTATAGTCCATGTTTTCCATTGGTCAGCTGTGAATCCTCCATAGCTGCATTCTATTTTTCTTGGCATTCTACCAATAGCAGATGGAGCTTTAACATTATCCACCTTGGACTGAATTTTTGAAAGGTCCTTGCTGGTTATGATTGGGTTTTCACCACGAAGCCAAATATTCCGCATTATGTGCTTAGATGTTCCCAGGAAAAGATTGTGCATAGGATCTATGATATGGTACCGAACACAGTCAAAGTATGGTAGTGCCATTAGTTCTGAGTATCTACTACCATATAGTTGTTCCATGGTTGCCTTTTCTCCAGCAGTTGTTTGGTACAAAATATGCTGGGCTTGCTGCCGGTGTTGTCCATTTGTTCTAGGAGGAGAAGCTTCAAATCCAGAATAGTCCATCTGTCCAACAACACCTTCAAAAACTTTAGTACACTTTGAACACCCATGGGAGGATGTATGGCCGGTAAATCCACAGACTTTCCGAGTTGCTGGAATGTCACAAGCAACACACAAGAGAGCAGCTCGAACTGTTAATTTGTTAGGGTTAATGGTTATTCCATTCCAAATCATGTTTAGTTCCGCCACAAGAGGCTTTAAAAAACTGTTGATATTCAATTTTGGTTCTTTTGGGCCAGGAATTAAACCAACTAAAATGACATTTTCAGGCTTAAATCTTTCTGCTCTAGGCAAGTTCATAAGTACCATATACAAAGCTCCAACACTATAAACTGAATGTTTAAAGGGTTGGAACCAGTCGATATTTAGCATGAAGGCATAATTGTTAGGAGATGCCAGAAATGGTTGGCCCTCTACATATTGCCAGTCCTTCCAAACTTGCCCATCAAAAATGTCAGCAAAAAATCCTGTAGGAATGTCACGTTTCCTCCAAAGTTCACACTTCATGGGAAATTCAGGTCTTTTCAGAATTTTTTTTAAAGTCTCAATAATGCTGTTATAGCAGTATACTTTCTTAGGATAAAGATGAACTTGTCCACTTTTTAGAACAACTTTTTTGAGAAGTGGCTCATTGCATGCCACTCGTCGAAAAATTTGTCGATGATTAGGGAATGGTATATATGTGCAGTTTTTAGTTATGTTTTGATTATTGACATGTGTATGGCATTCATCAAATGTATACACACTGTCACAGCTTGTGCATACAACATACTTAACAAAGTTATCTTTCTCAAGTCCCAGATACTTCTTGAATTCATAATAAGTCTTTGGAAGACAGACAGTGAATGTTACCAGTGGTGAAAAAATTCTTCCCAGTACATCAAACAAAGCACTGAAAAGGGACAACAGTGTCTCAACAGCAGTTTCTGATATCGAGCAATGGTATGCCCACAGGAATAAAAAAATAAGAATCCACCGCGATACTATATCCAATTTACTTTGAGTCACGTTTACACGATTCGGTATAGGAGGGAATGCATTTCCACCATTAAGATCAGCATTGATATCCTCTTCAGATATATTCCATATTTCTGGACCAATACTGTGATGGTCTTTTTCCACAAACATCCACTCATCATTGGAACTATTATCATCTGAAGTATTAGATTGTAATAGTTGCTGTGGGTCAAACATTGGCGTAGAAACATCTTCTGGACATAAAAAGTGCAAAAAATTATAGTCAATAATTATAAAAGTTTTGTCTGATATTTAATTTATAAAGCTCATACTGATACTCATTACTCATAGTATACATACATCACATTGCATATCACCATATTTTAACCTCATACTGATAGTCATACCCAAATTCGAAATATTTAAGTGCTGTAAACAAAGCCAAGGAAATTGTCACTATGACCATGAATTATTGGTAAGTGCATTACCTTGTGTGTGGCTATCATTCACGCTGCTGTTTATGTTCAACTCGTGATCATTGTTTTGGCTTGAAGTTGAAATTTCTTCATCCGATGAAATATCATCACATTTCTTCCAACGGGCTTCTGCTGAAATGTAGTATAACTTTTCGTGACAACGATATGTTTTCAATGCCACATAATCGTCACAATGTCCACAATACTTTCTCTTCTCACGGGATGAGGATCCAGAGGCTTCCATTTGAAGTATATCTTCCTATATTATTCTATATGATATATTGATATGGACGGGCCTTTTGCCTGCAGCCTGCCTGCGTACGACCTGAAATTCCTACGCACAGGCTATCACGTGCACGAAGCATGAATGCTTACACGCGATTGGTTTGGGCAAAGTGCGAGTTGTTGGACTTTGTTCGGAAATCAACAAACGTTCGATTTTGATTTTAGGCGGTAAAGTTGTCTTTTCTTTTGTCTAAATTGTCTTGTGTTCACTGTTCTGTGCCCACAGCTGCCCACTCAGTTTCCTTGGAAGACGTTGAATAATTCATTGCTCAGTTTTAAGATATGGGAAGGACTGCTCCAAACAAACGGACTGGTAATTACAGCGTACCTGCACATTCCCGAGGCACTAGATCGGCTGCCACCGTCGTCAGACGAATACAACCGCCATCGCCAGAATCGGCAAACTTTCCTTCGGCTTCGCCCAGCAGATGTTCGTCGTCTTCCACTCCAAGTGCAACATCTTCGCCTCTTGTCAGACAAAGTGAAAATATATCGCCAGTCGCTGGGTTCAGTTCAGTATGCATTCCCACTGTACCCACTACACCAGCTGTAGCTGGTGTTGTTCGATCGGGGCAGCAAAGAAGGGTCGTTACTGAAAGGGATATATTGGCTCCCATTAGACTCCACTATACCCAGAATAGTGATGAAGAGGTCACAAATACTAGTAATGTTGAAGTGGTTGAACCAAGAGTTGTCGAAGGCGAATGTCAAGGTGCCGGACCTATAGCAGCGCAACTAAAGGAGTTTATGGCCCAACAGATTGCTTTTAACAGCCAGCTTCTTCAAGCAGTTAAAGAAAATCCAAAAGACGACAACCAGGACATCATGAATCAACGCAAAAAAAATCGAAAACTGCCCAAGACTTTAACGGTAAGTTTATAATACTCTATTATTAAAACTGTTGTGTTTTATTTGTTGTGAATGTATCTGAATGTATCTTGTCTAGTATACAGCATACCTGTACTTGCGGGGTCTGTATTAACTATTTATGTTGGCTTTTAAGTTAAATTTCCCAAAAACTTTCCACTATCGAGGATGTTTCACGTGACCCGCCAGGATGTATTTGGCGCTAGCCGTGCTAAAAAGCGCGCCACTTTTGTAGTTTAAATATTTTTATTACATAAATCCAATTATAAATGGTTTCCTTGTTTTATTTATTAGGCCAATGTAAGAGAGGTATACAAAAATTTAAAAGACAGCAATGGTGAGCCACAATGCTGGGATCTCTCAAAGAGGTAAATTATTATTAAATTGTTTTACCGATGGGCCCTGGGGAAGATAAGCAAGGCATTGGGTAAATTAATAAATTGATAACTTTCTCAGTTTGGCAATATTTTGGTGTCAGACAGGGTGTACCGTACATGTATTTAAAGGTATGATATGGAGCATTTAATTTATTCTTTGTATAAATTGTTTATCAAATTCCCTGTTTTCGGGCAAAATACCTTTCCCGAATTTATTATGTTGGCCCCCTCTCTTGGCCGTTGTTGGACTGTATTGAGACAATGGTTGCTTACAGTTACACACTGTATGGTACCATACTGTACATTTTCAATCTTTAAAAAATATTCAACTTCCACTGTTTTGTACATCAGTACTGTAATTTAAATGTACTCATACTGTATATTTTGTAAGTTTTGCTGCTGTAGAAAACCAAGAGGTCAATCAGCAGCTAATGGTGGGTGTGAGATCCATTGAAAAAGAATCTGCCAGTTTGATAAGAGGTAAAGTATAGAGAACACAATAATTGTAGACTGCAAGTTAGCCTCTCCAATAGTAGGGGATGTCAACAATACATTTAATGATAAAAGAAATAAATTTATTCCAAGAAGAAAGCATTTACAGGCCTCTCAATAACAAAATACTGGTGTGCGACAAATTGTAGGATGTACACAAGTAATTGTAGGCGCACGGGATACGGTTTCTGCTGTAAAAAATCAACCACTCCCTTGGTCATTGATTTTCTATTTATTGTTTACAGTACTGAACATCTCTCACATTTGACAAATTTTGTTTTAGTTGCAATGCGTGTTCACTTCAAAACGAAGAAGCAGAGCAAAACACTTAAAGACAATAAATTGGATAAGGATTTTCTCCATCGACAGAGAATCAGGAGTAGATTAAATACGGTTAGTTGATGATTTGTTGTTAACACATGAGTAGTAATGACCCTACCCCGGGCACTTTTTGTGTTTTATGTGTTGTTAGTGTGTTTTTATCTGGCCATGTAGACTGTATCCAGTGCCTCCTTTCCCTGAAGGTTGGGAGTCCTTGACCAAATTGATGTTTGAAAATAAATAACACTTTATACATAGACTAGAAGATAATTTTAGGCAGTTGATATCTGAATTATTTTGGGGGGGTGTCAAGGGCGGAGTCAAGAACCTCAACTTCAACAGACCTGTACACAACCTCGTACCCAGGGCCTTATCTCCGCTCCCCGCCACGCCCCCATGCTCGCTGCGAAAAGACCCTGGCACAGGCTGGTCACCGTAGAATCACCAACTTTTTTGGTGATAATAAAAATTTATTTTGTGGGAGGGGTCCTACAAAACATCTGTCACATTCAACAGTTCATCGAACCGGCGCAATCGTCGAATTATATCTCTTTTCTCTCTTGTTTGTAACTGTAAACAGTTCATATTGGAATAAAGTTTTGCGACCAAAGCAAATTATTTCCTTGGATAATTTATACTTGGGAAAAGATATACTAGCTGTCCTTCCGACAGGATACGGAAAGTCATTCATCTTCATCTTCTGCCTGAAATGGAAAGTTCTTTGGAATGCGATCGTTCAATTGTTATTGTCATATCTTCGCTGAATTCCAAATCAAATTCATGGCTTGACTGGCCGTAATATTGGTTTGTTAAGCTTGTGTGTACTTAACGTGAAGTATGGCGCCTTCGAAGATGGTGCAGAATGCGATGTTAGCAATCCACGGACAATGAACTTCATCAACAACTACGGCACATACGTTATCTTGACATGGTTTGCTCAGCATCAAATCTCGACCATACTTGGAACGAAACAAAGAGACTCCGGGTGAGAAAACACGATGTTTATATAGTGTCCGTTTTCAAACTCGCTTTCCTCGCACAATTGATTGCTAAGTACACGCGCGCTCAACAAACCAATATAATACGGCCAGTCAAGCGATGAATTTGATCATTCATCAGGGAATTCAGCGGAGATATGACAATAACAATTGATGGTATTGAACGATTGTATTCCAAAGAACTTTCCATTTATTTAATATTCTTAGAAGATCAATGACTTTCCGTATCCTGTCGGAAGTACATCTTTTCGTTCCCAAGTATAAATTCTCCAAGGAAATAACTTGCTTTGGTCGCAAAACTTTATTCCAATATGAACTGTTTATTGTGCGCCGATTCGATGAACTGTTGAATGTGACAGATGTTTTGTAGGACCCCTCCCACAAAATTTTTGTTATCACCTAAAAAATTGGTGACACGTGACCAGCCTGTGCCAGGGTCTTTTCGCAGCGAGCGTGGGGCGTGGCGGGGAGCGGAGACAAGTCCCTGGGTACGAGGTTGACCTGTACACAGTCCCTACTTTCCTGTTTTCTCCGCCCGCAAGGACTCTCACCTTCAAGGCTCTCAACCCGCAGGGAAAGGAGGGACTGGATACAGTCTACTGGCATGTGGCAAATGCATCATAAGAGCACGCAAGGCAATTAACTAACAATGCATGAAAATTAGATCAGAAACAAAACGATATGCATACTGTACATGTATGTATCTTATTTAGTTCACTTACAATTATTCACTTACATAAATTGCTATTTGACCAAGGATGAATATATCATACCTCTATCTGTTATGTACATACAACATGACCGAAGTCTGTCAAGACCTTGCGATATTTCCCCATAATTACTGCTAATAAGATGTTATTAGTTTTTAATGTTTATAGTATTTTATGAGTATACAATAGCCCGATACAAACATAGAGACTTTGCTGCAGTACAGGAGCTCCTGTCCATATTTCTGTCCTTCGAAAATAACAGCAGCGTTCGGCCTTAAGCCCTTAAGCCACACAGGTGATTCTTGCTGGGATTTTTCTCCTCTTGGTGCATGTGATTGAGTGGTTCAACGAGTTGTGCAATGCCATGGGTAACATGCCCCATGAGGAGAAAAATCTCAGCAAAAATTGCCCTGCCCCATGAGGAGAAAAATCTCAGCAAAAATTGCCCGTGTGAACGGGTCTTTAAGTCAGTAGATTAGAATTAGGCAAATTCCAGGTAAACAGCTTGAAACACTATTGATTTCCCATAGCAAGTATCAAATGTATAAAAAGACAACCTTACCCAGAAAATATTTCACTTGAAGTGCATCAATTTGCTCTCCGTGACGATTATTCACTGGGAGAGCCCCGCAAACACTATTACTTTTGAAAGGACCAGCTTCGAGTGGTGAAAGTACAGTACAACATTTGTAAACTCAAATCCAGCTTCTGGTGAGTTCTGGCCTCTGGGTTGAAATTGACATGGAACGTACATAATTAGTGCTTTACCAATCACGGACCGAGTTCAAATATTTAACTCCCCAAAGTGATATTTGCAGTTTGCAAGCCCAGAGTCTCATTCTCGATTTCCAATAGAGGCTATAGTGTCCAGGCTAGGTATTGGGCAGATTATAAAATAAGGCACGTATTTTTATTTTTTTTGCTTTCCTGAACTGTTCTTTGACTTGGTCTGCATAAGTGAGATGCTTACAGTATATGCCCCATTCTGCATAATTTGATTTCTTTAATTATGTGCATTGTGCATCGAGTCATTGACAAGTACTGTCTGTCTGTCATATGGCAGTGCATATAAGCCTGACCAGACAAGTGTAATTATCATGTGCATGCAAAACTTGTCAACCAAAATTAATTATGTTTTTGTTATATTTATAGAAACGCAGGCTGAGGCTCAATGCCCTTGAGCAGTCAACCTCAATTTCGCCTGAAACCAAAGGCAAATGTAAAGGTATCATGCATGTTGACTACATGTCATCTGAACATTCAATGTCGGATGTGGATGCAGACCTGGGTGAGTCTGCATCGGACTCTGATTTAGAGGTAGATAGAGCCGTGCAGCCAAGAAAATTTACCGTGAACCGCCTAAAATGGAGGAGTGGAGATGTGGACAAGTTTTTTGTCAGTCTTGATAAAAAAATTTCGAGAAAACGGCGAGCGCAAGGACAGCGAATGGTTTTCGAAAGGTGCGAGGGTGTTGCATCATCGCGAACAGCACCCTTGGATGCACCAGCTTGGGCTGTTAATAATGAATTATAAAGGCGAAGGAACTGAGACATTTATGCACAATAGAACCATTTTTATGTTACGTTTTCTTAATTACTTATGTACGGGTGGCCAGGAGTGGGAATTGTATAAACCCACCCCTGTATGTTATTTCATGATAATTGGACATTTAAGGTGGCTCGATAGTCTAAATCATGAAACAATACGTTTTTTCTCAATATTTTGGTTCATTGTTTTAGTGATCGGTTTTAATTACTGAAAAGGTTTATACTTGTAGCGTTCTCGTGCATATCAAGGGGAACCTTTTCATTATTAATTGATTGAACCACGGCTACAACTATGGAGCTATGCGATGAACCAAATTGAAGCTCATGAAACTGGTGAAAACATTTTGTTGAGAAAAAAACGTATTTTCTTATGACTTAGACTATCGAGCCACATTAAATTATGTCATGAAAACTGGAAGTCAACGATGACATCATGGCAATGGTTCGTATTCTGGTCTTGCATGTTATTGTTGGGTTTGCTCATTGAAATAAAAATTATCGTATTCAGTTTAATTTGCTGTTGCCTTATGGTTTGACAAATTGTTTTCTGTGTAATGTGAATTCGTAATATTTGCTCGAATTCACGCAATTCGAAATGAAAGTAAACATGCTTACATGCACGTTTACTTCACATTTACTCCATCACATAATTTAAGCAAACACCAAATTCCTTCGAGTTTAATGCCATGAAAGCTATGTAAATATAGTAACACACTCGCCAGCTTAAACATATCTAAATATGCGCAAACGTTAAAATTACTTTCATATTAAAGCCGGAGCAAATATGTTTTGAATTTCCACATTTACTTATGTTTAAATTCAGAGTAATTTAAGAGCAAATACTCGGGTTTACTTCACGTTTACTCCATCACATAATGTAATCAAACACCAAATTCCTTCAAGTTTAATGCTATTATGAAAGCTATGTAAATATGGTTAAACACTCGCCAGCTTAAACTTACCTAAATATGCGCAAACCTTAAAATTACTTTCATATTTAAGCCATAGCAAATATGTATTGAATTTCTACATTTACTTATGTTTAAATTCAGAGTAATTTAAGAGCAAATACTCGGGTTTACTTCACATTTACTCCATCACATAATGTAATCAAACACCAAATTCCTTCAAGTTTAATGCTATTATGAAAGTTATGTAAATATGGTTAAACACTCGCCAGCTTAAACTTACCTAAATATGCGCAAACGTTAAAATTACTTTCATATTTAAGCCAGAGCAAATATCTATTGAATTTCCATATTTACTATAATATTTAAATTCAGAGTAATTTTAGAGCAAATTTGCCCTTCAGCGCGTTTGCTTGCAAATTAAACATGGTGGAAATATGATATTTGATTTCGAGCAAATACAAGGGAATTTGGTATTTACTTCATATTTACTCCGTGTTCACTGCCATTGTAAATCCATTTTTTCGTGCAGTGGAAGGCGTGCCAAATATGGTATACAGTCAAGGAATACCAAAACCAAGACTATGGGTAGAAGCGAAACGACTGTTTGGACGAAAACTAGACTGTGACCAGCATATGACTGTCCAAAAGTTTTACAAAGACGGTTTCGCTTTGGTTGTTGACCTTAGATCTATCGAAGATAACGCTAAAGTAGCCACTGGAAAAAAGATCGTGAATACTCAGTCAGGAATACTGATGGAAATCATTAAAAAAGTCACAACAGCGAACGTCATGTGTAGAATATTCATACTCTCCGACGGACTCGTAAACCTTATCAACAACGATCTACAATCAATCCAATACTAAAACATATAGTATTCTATATGAAAACACCTTTTAACATGCTAATTGTTGGTATGACAGCCTGTGGTAAAACACACTACCTATTGGACATGATAGAGAGAGAATACACTAATCATTTCGAGTACATCATTCTCATATGTCCAACATTTGAATGGAACAAAACGTACACAGAGTGGAAATACTTGAGAGACCCAAACATTATCGCTATTCAGTGTGAGCAAGACAAGGTCGACGTATTTCTTAAATACGTGACTGGTATTTATAAAGGCACCAATTCACTAATAATACTAGACGATTGCGCTGGTGGGCAGGACGTCAAAAACAGAACAAGCGAACTAGTTAAACTAGCCTTTAGCGCTAGACACTACAACCTATCCACAATAGTCATAACACAACAACTAACCTCAATTAGTAAACCATATCGTGAGAACATCTCAAAGTTAGTAACATTCTATAACCCTAACAGAAACGATATGAAAATTATCGTAGACGATTATCTCAACGGAGTCGATAAAGTGGAAATTCAGAAAATAATAAAACAGTTGAAAGACAACGAGTACGCAAGATTGGAGATACTTCTAAGGCATCCATACTCATACGAAATAGTTATTCCGCTAAAACAAAACAGTTAAGAGACAACAAACACGCGATATTGGAGATACTTATAAGACATCCATACTCATACGAAATAGTTACTCCACAAAAACAAAACAGTTGAGAGACAACGAACACGTAAGGTTGGAGATACTTATAAGGCATCCATACTCATACGAAACAGTTATTCCGCAAAAACAAAACATATCGTATAATATAGGACATGCCAAAACGCAAGACAAAAAATCTCGAGACAATTGACGAACTCATTGAAGACATACAAGAAGCAGAACAGGAAGTGGTCGACGAACCACAAATAGACACATCACAAGTTGACGACACTCCGCAAACTGACGTAGACAAGAAACGAAACGAACTAAGAAGACTCTCAGAGGACGGTGAGATAGATCAATCCGTCGCTTATCTTAAAAAGGCCTCATCTAAAGTTATCAATAAGATCTATGAAGAATGGGAGGTAAAAAGAATGGAGAAAGCGAACATGTTCCTCTGTGACCTTTTAATAAGCAAGTTCGCCCACGCGTTAGGAGGGTTCAACGCTATTGAGTCACCTGAAAAGCTCGAAAACGAGTTGATTACTGACCAGTTATTAAAAAGAGATGTAGAGAAGTTTATATCGTACGTATCCCCCTACCTCCCTTGTTTAGGGTTGTTATCAGGTGGACTGACAACTAGTAAACACGTACTTAGCCATATGGCTAGAGGGGAAATCCCTGAGGGGGAACCCCCAAATGAATAAGAGACAGTGCTATCTAATTACAATATGAGCGGAAGCGAGTTGAAGGTAAGATATATCGTATATCCAACACAACACGGACGCGATAGCGTGTAAGCGCTCACATTCGTCGAAAACTCTAAAGACACCAAGCGATCTTGACCGAGAAAATCGAGCGAAAAGTTTGCGTGAACCAGCAGCATTTCGTATCAGACATACAAGCTCCATCACTAACCTATCTCGTCTGCGAGTCGTTAACGAATAACTAATGTAATCATTAATGTCACGCGAACAAAACGGGACTTTCCCAAGGACTTCCCCTAGCAAGTCGTCGCACGGCGAGTGTGTTATCCAACTGAGTACCCAAATGGATAGCAAAATGGCGCTCTTTTGATTGGTCAATTCACACAGTGTCCACGGCAAATGTTTTACCCAAACAAGTATCCAAATGGATAGCAAAATGGCGCTCTTTTGATTGGTTAACAACATTGACTAATTTACATAACAGACAGGTCTACAAAATCGTACACACGGTTTACACAAATTTAACCACACACAAAGAACACGGGGTACCAACGCGCTTTTCCAAATCGTGTAGATTCCTAACGGGTCTGACTTTTGGAAAACCGTCCTTGCATCGCCGTGTTCTACACTACTCTCCAGGGCTCCAGCGCTCACACGAAGTAATGAGCACTGTAACCCTGGAGAGTAGCGTGGAACGTGGGAAATCAGTGGAGGAAAAGATAACGAGACTCAACAAAGAGTTATCATTTATCTACCAGGTAAGAGAGCTCAAACGACAACTCTTCACTAAGAGTATCTTAGAACGTAAGGAACTAGACGAGAGGTTTAAACATACTGTACTCGGGAAAAGGATGACCAGTCGTAAAAGAGAGTTGCGGTCTCTACGTACTAATATTTGAAAAACTATTCTAGGAAACGTGTGTGATGGTTTTCGAGTTTAATTTATTTTTGTCTCATTTAACGAATTTTACTTAACGAAATTTATTTCGTATCGTTTTAGTAGTCTCGAAAGTGTGTGGTAACAGCACAGTTTTCAATTTTAGTTGCGAAGCACGAAAAATTGAAAACTGTGCTGGTAGCCCCACTTTCTATACTACTCCCTTTTCGACTTGCGGTTTTAGTTAGGTATTATTTACCCCTGTTGATAAAATCGGGCTACGGCTCGTGTCAGTTTTGGCTACGACTAGGCATAATGCTCTATATAGGTCTTTTTTTGCCGGGTGATGCATACGGCATGTGTTTATGTATAATGAACTAGTACTGTGTATGTATACACTAATAACAATCCCCGTGCCACCAATTTGCGCGCCAATTCTTATGTCCCTTTGACATTCTTCTCCAATGTAAAACAACAACATGACGATATCAACAAGAACACTCGCAAAAACTATAAACAGTAAAATTCTAATCACTTCGTGACGATCAGTCCTTTGCTACTCAAGTCGAAAGTTTTGTAGATGAAATAAATATATTACGAAACCTATCCGTGTAATCGTAAACTACAAGCGTGTGAACAGTTTCGTCACACCATTTTAGACTTTTTGTTATACCCAAAGCAAACAAGTCTAAGGTATACTGAATATACATTATATATCCACTGAGAATAAAGTAATAATGGCAATTCAAGCCGAGGAAGAAATGCGTCCTTGTTCCCGCAGCTAAATATACTCCACCGAAAATTGTGTAAACAGAGATACAATTGTCATTAAATCGTCCACCCTTGTCACAAACGAGTGACTTAGACCCAAAGAATATAACCTGACATCGAAATGAAATGGTTAAGACCAAGAAAAAGAAAAGAAAAGTAGGGCATAACTTATAAGACTGGAGCTTTTTAAACAGTTATATATCTTTATTGGACTGTCTATTGTTGTTTTGGCGCTATTATCTTATTAATAATTAGAAAGTTTAACTTTAAAGCCGTTTTTCTCAAAAGCCGATTCCTGATATTGCGCGCAGGATATCTCAAAAAGTATTTAAGCTATCTTGATCAAATTTTCAGCGCTAACAGTATATACATTTCTCTTGGAGATGAAGCAAAAAATTGAATTATGGTCAATTGTAATGAAATAGTAATAGTTTTAGTGAGAGCAAGTGTACACATTTCTAGTATTCAGACTGCCAAACTTTTATTATGGCTCCTATGTCAATAGTTCTGCTACACCTCCTAGACAATGTTGTTTGTGACTAAATAAAAGTTACTCCAGGTTTTTATCATTATTATTTATCTAGTTATCATGTTTATAAAAATAAGCTCTTTTCACCATGGCGGTGTCATATCATGGTAACTATGGCAACAATGCATTGCAACAACATCTTTTTTTAGTCAGACTAACTCACCCAACAACCAGGTATAAGTAGATTTTAATTATATTAAAAAGAAAAAAGGAAATTTTTTTGGTAGTGGACCCCCTTAAATTTTAAATAAATGAGTTTTAAGAAGTGTTTTAAATATAGATAGCCAACCATACATATAAATATAATTATATATATATCTCCCTCGTATATTTATTACAGAAAATAACTCGTTGTTTTGTGGGCAAACAAGACCTCTACAATTAAGAAATATATTTGGTTGCAATGCCCGTTGAGAATATTGTTACATAAATCCCAAACCGCAGTGTAGTGATTATCACGTACGCTTAACACGCGTAAGGTCCCCGGTTTGAAACCACTGGAGCTAAATATACCATATCTTGCTGCAATAAAGATTGTATTTGGTGATATGAATCGAGCAACTTCTTTTCGTACTTGATAACAGAAATAAAAATTTCTAAGATATTTATATGCTCTGCAATTCTCATTTTATTTTTTAAATAAATGATACTTTTATATTTTTTAGATAAAGGATGATACGTGCGGGAATTTAACACCGGTCCTCAGCACGACAGCTAGACACAAATCATAAAACTAACGTGAAAATTCCAGATACAGAAGATATCGTATCCTTCCCAATAAACATCAGAATAACAGAATAATTTTCTCTGCAAATGATGATCAGATCCTAACAAAATTCCATTTTAGCCATTGCATGTTAATTTAATGCATTCAGTCTATCAAAAATGTCAGATTGCCCCACAGACATTACATTATAGGTGGTATTGCATGATCATGTTAAGAGTGTTTACAACGGATAGAAGAATGTGTTTTTAACTCCTGAGATCAAATAAATCACATATTAAAGGCACGATTATATACGTGGATTCGAAGGAATAGGATTGATTGTCATAGACAATTAGTTACCGATTCTTTAGAAATCCAAAGCACACATAATGTTTCGATGATTTGTCCAGCGTTGTTTCCGTAGTGTAGCGGTTATCACGTGCGCTTTACACGCGCAAGGTCCCCGGTTCGAACCCGGTTGGAAACATGTGGGAGTTCTTTTTGGAAATCATGATAATGTGATCCTTCATTTTGCATTTTATTGTGTAATATTTTTGTACTTGTATAATTATTTTTCACTTTGAACACCTTCAATATAATATCACAAGTATACAGTATAATAATAATAAGTACAGTTTTTATTACGTATTTTGGCATCTCAATGCGTTTACAAATAGAACAATAGATAACTCGCAAAATTCTCTAGAAAGAATTAAAGCATTCGACCTATAAAGAAGTAAGAAAGAAAAATAAATAAAATAACATTTTTAATTTTAAACAAATGAATTTATAAAGGTGTTTTAAATATAGATAACCAACCACACATATTAATATAATTATATATACTACTTTCTGATTAAATAGTGTAATATTTTTCCCGTATTGTTATTACAAAATAACTCCGTTATTTAGTTGGCAGTAACAATTCTCTCCATAGCTTATATAAAACAAGATCTCTACAATTAAGAAACATATCTGGTTTGCAATACCTGTTGAGAATATATGTTACATAATTCCCAAATATTGTCAACTGTTTCCGTAGTGTAGTGGTTATCACGTACGCCTAACACGTGTAAGGTCCCCGGTTCGAAACCGAGCGGAAACATCAGTGAGTTCTTTTTGGAAATCATAATATGTAACTCAATTTTTTTGCAATGTGATCCCTGGCAAGATTTCAAACGTACATTCGAAGCAATAAAATTGACTGTCATAGACAATTTGTTACCAAATTCTTTAGAATTCCAAAGCAAGCATAATTCGATGATTTCTAAAGTATGAATTGTTTCCGTAGTGTAGTGGTTATCACGTACGCCTAACACGCGTAAGGTCCCCGGTTCGAAACCGGGCGGAAACATCAGTGAGTTAATTTTGGAAATCATAATATGTAACTCAATTTTTTTGCAATGTGATCCCAAATTTTTATTTTATTGTGTAATATTTTTGTACTGTAGAATTATTTTCACTTTGAACTCGTTCAATATAATAACACAAGGATATAGTATAATAATAATAATTACAGTTTTTATTACGTATTTTGACATCCTCAATGCATTTACAAATACAACAATATTTAGCTCGTAAAATACTCCAGAAACAATTAAAGCATTCGACCTATAAAAAGAAACAAAGGAGAATTAAAAAACAAAATTTTAAGGGGTCCACTACAAAAAATAAATATTTTAATGAATTTTTGAATTAGCGTTTTAATTTCTTCATAGCTTATATAAAACAAGACCTCTACAATTAAGAAATATATCTGGTGCAATACCTGTTGAAAATATATGTTACATAATTCCCAAATCTTGTCAACTGTTTCCGTAGTGTAGTGGTTATCACGTACGCCTAACACGCGTAAGGTCCCCGGTTCGAAACCGGGCCGAAACATCGATGAGTCCCTTTTGGAAATGATAATATGTAACTAAATGTTGTTGCAATGTGATCCCCCCTATTTTTATTTTATTGTGTAATATTTTTGTACTGTAGAATTATTTTTCACTTTGAACACGTTCAATATAATAACACAAGGATATAGTATAATAATAATAATTACAGTTTTTATTACGTATTTTGACATCCTCAATGCATTTAAAAATACATCAATAGATAGCTCGTAAAATACTCTAGAAATAATTAAAACATTCGACCTACAAAGAAGAAAGAAAACAAAATTTAAAAAACAAAATTTTTAATATTAAAGAAATGAGTTTTCAAAAGTGTTTGAAATATAGATAATCAACCATACATATCAATATAATTATATATACTACTTTTTATTAAATAGTGTAATATATCCCTGTATATTTTTTACATAAAATAAATTCGTTGTTTAGTAGGCAGTAACAATTTTCTTCTTAGCTTATATAAAACAAGACCTCTACAATTAAGAAACATATCTGGTTTGCAATACCTGTTGAGAATATGTTACGTAATTCCCAAGTATTGACAACTGTTTCCGTAGTGTAGTGGTTATCACGTACGCCTCACACGCGTAAGGTCCCCGGTTCGATCCCGGGCGGAAACATCACGGAGTTCCTTTTGGAAATCATAATATGTAACTCAATGTTGTTGCAATGTGATCCCAAATATATTTTTTTTATTGTGTAATATTTTTGTACTGTAGAATTATTTTCACTTTGAACTCGTTCAATATAATAACACAAGGATATAGTATAATAATAATAATTACAGTTTTTATTACGTATTTTGACATCCTCAATGCATTTACAAATACAACAATATTTAGCTCGTAAAATACTCCAGAAACAATTAAAGCATTCGACCTATAAAAAGAAAGAAAGGAGAATTAAAAAACAAAATTTTAAGGGGTCCACTACAAAAAATAAATATTTTAGTGAATTTTTGAATTAGCCTTTTAATTTCTTCATAGCTTATATAAAACAAGACCTCTACAATTAAGAAATATATCTGGTGCAATACCTGTTGAGAATATATGTTACATAATTCCCAAATTTTGTCAATTGTTTCCGTAGTGTAGTGGTTATCACGTACGCCTAACACGCGTAAGGTCCCCGGTTCGAAACCGGGCGGAAACATCGATGAGTCCCTTTTGGAAATGATAATATGTAACTAAATGTTGTTGCAATGTGATCCCAAATTTTTATTTTATTGTGTAATATTTTTGTACTGTAGAATTATTTTCACTTTGAACTCGTTCAATATAATAACACAAGGATATAGTATAATAATAATAATTACAGTTTTTCTTACGTATTTTGACATACTCAATGCATTTAAAAATACATCAATAGATTGCTCGTAAAATACTCTAGAAATAATTAAAACATTCGACCTACAAAGAAGAAAGAAAACAAAATTTAAAAAAATTTTTTTTTAATATTAAAGAAATGAGTTTTCAAAAGTGTTTGAAATATAGATAATCAACCATACATATCAATATAATTATATATACTACTTTTTATTAAATAGTATAATATATCCCTGTATATTTTTTACATAAAATAAATCCGTTGTTTAGTAGGCAGTAACAATTTTCTTCATAGCTTATATAAAACAAGACCTCTACAATTAAGAAACATATCTGGTTTGCAATACCTGTTGAGAATATGTTACATAATTCCCAAGTATTGTCAACTGTTTCCGTAGTGTAGTGGTTATCACGTACGCCTCACACGCGTAAGGTCCCCGGTTCGATCCCGGGCGGAAACATCACGAAGTTCATTTTGGAAATCATAATATGTAACTCAATGTTGTTGCAATGTGATCCCAAATATATATTTTTTATTGTGTAATATTTTTGTACTGTAGAATTATTTTCACTTTGAACACGTTCAATATAATAACACAAGAATATAGTATAATAATAATAATTACAGTTTTTATTACGTATTTTGACATACTCAATGCATTTACAAATACATCAATAGATAGCTCGTAAAATACTCTAGAAACAATTAAAACATTCGACCTACAAAGAAGAAAGAAAACAAAATTTAAAAAACAAAATTTTTAATGTTAAAGAAATGAGTTTTCAAAAGTGTTTGAAATATAGATAATCAACCATACATATAAATATAATTATATATACTACTTTTTATTAAATAGTGTAATATTTCCCTGTATATTTTTAACATAAAATAAATCCGTTGTTTAGTAGGCAGTAACAATTTTCTTCATAGCTTATATAAAACAAGACCTCTACAATTAAGAAACATATCTGGTTTGCAATTCCTGTTGAGAATATATGTTACATAATTCCCAAATATTGTCAACTGTTTCCGTAGTGTAGTGGTTATCACGTACGCCTAACACGCGTAAGGTCCCCGGTTCGAAACCGGGCGGAAACATCAGTGAGTTCATTTTGGAAATCATAATATGTAACTTAATTTTTTTGCAATGTGATCCCAAATTTTTATTTTATTGTGTAATATTTTTGTACTGTAGAATTATTTTCACTTTGAACTCGTTAAATATAATAACATAAGGATATAGTATAATAATAATAATTACAGTTTTTCTTACGTATTTTGACATACTCAATGCATTTAAAAATACATCAATAGATTGCTCGTAAAATACTCTAGAAATAATTAAAACATTCGACCTACAAAGAAGAAAGAATACAAAATTTAAAAAACAAAATTTTTAATATTAAAGAAATGAGTTTTCAAAAGTGTTTGAAATATAGATAATCAACCATACATATCAATATAATTATATATACTACTTTTTATTAAATAGTATAATATATCCCTGTATATTTTTTACATAAAATAAATCCGTTGTTTAGTAGGCAGTAACAATTTTCTTCATAGCTTATATAAAACAAGACCTCTACAATTAAGAAACATATCTGGTTTGCAATACCTGTTGAGAATATGTTGCATAATTCCCAAGTATTGTCAACTGTTTCCGTAGTGTAGTGGTTATCACGTACGCCTCACACGCGTAAGGTCCCCGGTTCGATCCCGGGCGGAAACATCACGAAGTTCCTTTTGGAAATCATAATATGTAACTCAATGTTGTTGCAATGTGATCCCAAATATATTTTTTTTATTGTGTAATATTTTTGTACTGTAGAATTATTTTCACTTTGAACACGTTCAATATAATAACACAAGAATATAGTATAATAATAATAATTACAGTTTTTATTACGTATTTTGGCATACTCAATGCATTTACAAATACATCAATAGATAGCTCGTAAAATACTCTAGAAACAATTAAAGCATTCGACCTACAAAGAAGAAAGAAAACAAAATTTAAAAAACAAAATTTTTAATGTTAAAGAAATGAGTTTTCAAAAGTGTTTGAAATATAGATAATCAACCATACATATAAATATAATTATATATACTACTTTTTTTTAAATAGTGTAATATTTCCCTGTATATTTTTCACATAAAATAAATCCGTTGTTTAGTAGGCAGTAACAATTTTCTTCATAGCTTATATAAAACAAGACCTCTACAATTAAGAAACATATCTGGTTTGCAATACCTGTTGAGAATATATGTTACATAATTCCCAAATCTTGTCAACTGTTTTCGTAGTGTAGTGGTTATCACGTACGCCTAACACGCGTAAGGTCCCCGGTTCGAAACCGGGCGGAAACATCAGTGAGTTCATTTTGGAAATCATAATATGTAACTCAATTTTTTTGCAATGTGATCCCAAATTTTTATTTTATTGTGTAATATTTTTGTACTGTAGAATTATTTTCACTTTGAACTCGTTCAATATAATAACACAAGGATATAGTATAACAATAATAATTACAGTTTTTCTTACGTATTTTGACATACTCAATGCATTTAAAAATACATCAATAGATAGCTTGTAAAATACTCTAGAAATAATTAAAGCATTCGACCTACAAAGAAGAAAGAAAACAAAATTTAAAAAACTACATTTTTATGAATATATGAATATATGAATAGTCAGATTTTCACTATATGAATAGTGAGGACTATTATATTATATAGATTTCTATAGATATTTTAACTTTTAACTTTTAATATAGGATTTTTACTATTGACATCTGATGTTTTAGTTAGTAAATTAGTTAAATTGATTAATCTTTGTAAAAGTTGCGCAATTCAGTGTAAAACTGCAAGGTAACTTATTAAATAATCTATCTATCTATCTATCTATCTATCTCGAACACGTTCAATATAATAACACAAGGATATAGTTTAATAATAATAATAACAGTTTTTATTACGTATCTTGACATCCTCAATGCATTTACAAATACAACAATATTTAGCTCGTAAAATACTCCAGAAACGATTAAAGCATTCGACCTATAAAAAGAAAGAAAGGAGAATTAAAAAACAAAATTTTAAGGGGTCCACTACAAAAAATTAATATTTTAGAGAATTTTTGAATTAGCCTTTTAATTTCTTCATAGCTTATATAAAACAAGACCTCTACAATTAAGAAATATATCTGGTGCAATACCTGTTGAGAATATATGTTACATAATTCCCAAATCTTGTCAATTGTTTCCGTAGTGTAGTGGTTATCACGTACGCCTAACACGCGTAAGGTCCCCGGTTCGAAACCGGGCGGAAACATCAGTGAGTTCATCTTGGAAATCATAATATGTAACTCAATTTTTTTGCAATGTGATCCCAAATTTTTATTTTATTGTGTAATATTTTTGTACTGTAGAATTATTTTCACTTTGAACTCGTTCAATATAATAACACAAGGATATAGTATAATAATAATAATTACAGTTTTTCTTACGTATTTTGACATACTCAATGCATTTAAAAATACATCAATAGATTGCTCGTAAAATACTCTAGAAATAATTAAAACATTCGACCTACAAAGAAGAAAGAAAACAAAATTAAAAAAAAAATTTTTTTAATATTAAAGAAATGAGTTTTCAAAAGTGTTTGAAATATAGATAATCAACCATACATAACAATATAATTATATATACTACTTTTTATTAAATAGTATAATATATCCCTGTATATTTTTTACATAAAATAAATCCGTTGTTTAGTAGGCAGTAACAATTTTCTTCATAGCTTATATAAAACAAGACCTCTACAATTAAGAAACATATCTGGTTTGCAATACCTGTTGAGAATATGTTACATAATTCCCAAGTATTGTCAACTGTTTCCGTAGTGTAGTGGTTATCACGTACGCCTCACACGCGTAAGGTCCCCGGTTCGATCCCGGGCGGAAACATCACGAAGTTCCTTTTGGAAATCATAATATGTAACTCAATGTTGTTGCAATGTGATCCCAAATATATATTTTTTATTGTGTAATATTTTTGTACTGTAGAATTATTTTCACTTTGAACACGTTCAATATAATAACACAAGAATATAGTATAATAATAATAATTACAGTTTTTATTACGTATTTTGACATACTCAATGCATTTACAAATACATCAATAGATAGCTCGTAAAATACTCTAGAAACAATTAAAGCATTCGACCTACAAAGAAGAAAGAAAACAAAATTTAAAAAACAAAATTTTTAATATTAAAGAAATGAGTTTTCAAAAGTGTTTGAAATATAGATAATCAACCATACATATAAATATAATTATATATACTACTTTTTATTAAATAGTGTAATATTTCCCTGTATATTTTTAACATAAAATAAATCCGTTGTTTAGTAGGCAGTAACAATTTTCTTCATAGCTTATATAAAACAAGACCTCTACAATTAAGAAACATATCTGGTTTGCAATTCCTGTTGAGAATATATGTTACATAATTCCCAAATATTGTCAACTGTTTCCGTAGTGTAGTGGTTATCACGTACGCCTAACACGCGTAAGGTCCCCGGTTCGAAACCGGGCGGAAACATCAGTGAGTTCATTTTGGAAATCATAATATGTAACTTAATTTTTTTGCAATGTGATCCCAAATTTTTATTTTATTGTGTAATATTTTTGTACTGTAGAATTATTTTCACTTTGAACTCGTTAAATATAATAACATAAGGATATAGTATAATAATAATAATTACAGTTTTTCTTACGTATTTTGACATACTCAATGCATTTAAAAATACATCAATAGATTGCTCGTAAAATACTCTAGAAATAATTAAAACATTCGACCTACAAAGAAGAAAGAATACAAAATTTAAAAAACAAAATTTTTAATATTAAAGAAATGAGTTTTCAAAAGTGTTTGAAATATAGATAATCAACCATACATATCAATATAATTATATATACTACTTTTTATTAAATAGTATAATATATCCCTGTATATTTTTTACATAAAATAAATCCGTTGTTTAGTAGGCAGTAACAATTTTCTTCATAGCTTATATAAAACAAGACCTCTACAATTAAGAAACATATCTGGTTTGCAATACCTGTTGAGAATATGTTGCATAATTCCCAAGTATTGTCAACTGTTTCCGTAGTGTAGTGGTTATCACGTACGCCTCACACGCGTAAGGTCCCCGGTTCGATCCCGGGCGGAAACATCACGAAGTTCCTTTTGGAAATCATAATATGTAACTCAATGTTGTTGCAATGTGATCCCAAATATATTTTTTTTATTGTGTAATATTTTTGTACTGTAGAATTATTTTCACTTTGAACACGTTCAATATAATAACACAAGAATATAGTATAATAATAATAATTACAGTTTTTATTACGTATTTTGGCATACTCAATGCATTTACAAATACATCAATAGATAGCTCGTAAAATACTCTAGAAACAATTAAAGCATTCGACCTACAAAGAAGAAAGAAAACAAAATTAAAAAACAAAATTTTTAATGTTAAAGAAATGAGTTTTCAAAAGTGTTTGAAATATAGATAATCAACCATACATATAAATATAATTATATATACTACTTTTTTTTAAATAGTGTAATATTTCCCTGTATATTTTTCACATAAAATAAATCCGTTGTTTAGTAGGCAGTAACAATTTTCTTCATAGCTTATATAAAACAAGACCTCTACAATTAAGAAACATATCTGGTTTGCAATACCTGTTGAGATTATATGTTACATAATTCCCAAATCTTGTCAACTGTTTTCGTAGTGTAGTGGTTATCACGTACGCCTAACACGCGTAAGGTCCCCGGTTCGAAACCGGGCGGAAACATCAGTGAGTTCATTTTGGAAATCATAATATGTAACTCAATTTTTTTGCAATGTGATCCCAAATTTTTATTTTATTGTGTAATATTTTTGTACTGTAGAATTATTTTCACTTTGAACTCGTTCAATATAATAACACAAGGATATAGTTATAACAATAATAATTACAGTTTTTCTTACGTATTTTGACATACTCAATGCATTTAAAAATACATCAATAGATAGCTTGTAAAATACTCTAGAAATAATTAAAGCATTCGACCTACAAAGAAGAAAGAAAACAAAATTTAAAAAACTACATTTTTATGAATATATGAATATATGAATAGTCAGATTTTCACTATATGAATAGTGAGGACTATTATATTATATAGATTTCTATAGATATTTTAACTTTTAACTTTTAATATAGGATTTTTACTATTGACATCTGATGTTTTAGTTAGTAAATTAGTTAAATTGATTAATCTTTGTAAAAGTTGCGCAATTCAGTGTAAAACTGCAAGGTAACTTATTAAATAATCTATCTATCTATCTATCTATCTATCTCGAACACGTTCAATATAATAACACAAGGATATAGTTTAATAATAATAATAACAGTTTTTATTACGTATCTTGACATCCTCAATGCATTTACAAATACAACAATATTTAGCTCGTAAAATACTCCAGAAACGATTAAAGCATTCGACCTATAAAAAGAAAGAAAGGAGAATTAAAAAACAAAATTTTAAGGGGTCCACTACAAAAAATTAATATTTTAGAGAATTTTTGAATTAGCCTTTTAATTTCTTCATAGCTTATATAAAACAAGACCTCTACAATTAAGAAATATATCTGGTGCAATACCTGTTGAGAATATATGTTACATAATTCCCAAATCTTGTCAATTGTTTCCGTAGTGTAGTGGTTATCACGTACGCCTAACACGCGTAAGGTCCCCGGTTCGAAACCGGGCGGAAACATCAGTGAGTTCATCTTGGAAATCATAATATGTAACTCAATTTTTTTGCAATGTGATCCCAAATTTTTATTTTATTGTGTAATATTTTTGTACTGTAGAATTATTTTCACTTTGAACTCGTTCAATATAATAACACAAGGATATAGTATAATAATAATAATTACAGTTTTTCTTACGTATTTTGACATACTCAATGCATTTAAAAATACATCAATAGATTGCTCGTAAAATACTCTAGAAATAATTAAAACATTCGACCTACAAAGAAGAAAGAAAACAAAATTAAAAAAAAAATTTTTTTTAATATTAAAGAAATGAGTTTTCAAAAGTGTTTGAAATATAGATAATCAACCATACATAACAATATAATTATATATACTACTTTTTATTAAATAGTATAATATATCCCTGTATATTTTTTACATAAAATAAATCCGTTGTTTAGTAGGCAGTAACAATTTTCTTCATAGCTTATATAAAACAAGACCTCTACAATTAAGAAACATATCTGGTTTGCAATACCTGTTGAGAATATGTTACATAATTCCCAAGTATTGTCAACTGTTTCCGTAGTGTAGTGGTTATCACGTACGCCTCACACGCGTAAGGTCCCCGGTTCGATCCCGGGCGGAAACATCACGAAGTTCCTTTTGGAAATCATAATATGTAACTCAATGTTGTTGCAATGTGATCCCAAATATATATTTTTTATTGTGTAATATTTTTGTACTGTAGAATTATTTTCACTTTGAACACGTTCAATATAATAACACAAGAATATAGTATAATAATAATAATTACAGTTTTTATTACGTATTTTGACATACTCAATGCATTTACAAATACATCAATAGATAGCTCGTAAAATACTCTAGAAACAATTAAAGCATTCGACCTACAAAGAAGAAAGAAAACAAAATTAAAAAAAGAAAAATTTTTAATGTTAAAGAAATGAGTTTTCAAAAGTGTTTGAAATATAGATAATCAACCATACATATAAATATAATTATATATACTACTTTTTATTAAATAGTGTAATATTTCCCTGTATATTTTTTACATAAAATAAATCCGTTGTTTAGTAGGCAGTAACAATTTTCTTCATAGCTTATATAAAACAAGACCTCTACAATTAAGAAACTATGTTACATAATTCCCAAATCTTGTCAACTGTTTTCGTAATGTAGTGGTTATCACGTACGCCTAACACGCGTAAGGTCCCCGGTTCGAAACCGGGCGGAAACATCAGTGAGTTCATTTTGGAAATCATAATATGTAACTCAATTTTTTTGCAATGTGATCCCAAATTTTTATTTTATTGTGTAATATTTTTGTACTGTAGAATTATTTTCACTTTGAACTCGTTCAATATAATAACACAAGGATATAGTATAATGATAATAATTACAGTTTTTATTACGTATCTTGACATCCTCAATGCATTTACAAATACAACAATATTTAGCTCGTAAAATACTCCAGAAACAATTAAAGCATTCGACCTATAAAAAGAAAGAAAGGAGAATTAAAAAACAAAATTTTAAGGGGTCCACTACAAAAAATAAATATTTTAGTGAATTTTTGAATTAGCCTTTTAATTTCTTCACAGCTTATATAAAACAAGACCTCTACAATTAAGAAATATATCTGGTGCAATACCTGTTGAGAATATATGTTACATAATTCCCAAATCTTGTCAACTGTTTCCGTAGTGTAGTGGTTATCACGTACGCCTAACACGCGTAAGGTCCCCGGTTCGAAACCAGGCGGAAACATCGATGAGTTCCTTTTGGAAATGATAATATGTAACTAAATGTTGTTGCAATGTGATCCCCCCTATTTTTATTTTATTGTGTAATATTTTTGTACTGTAGAATTATTTTTCACTTTGAACACGTTCAATATAATAACACAAGGATATAGTATAATAATAATAATTACAGTTTTTCTTACGTATCTTGACATACTCAATGCATTTAAAAATACATCAATAGATTGCTCGTAAAATACTCTAGAAATAATTAAAACATTCGACCTACAAAGAAGAAAGAAAACAAAATTTAAAAAACTACATTTTTATGAATATATGAATATATGAATAGTGAGATTTTCACTATATGAATAGTGAGGACTATTATATTATATAGATTTCTATAGATATTTTAACTTTTAACTTTTAATATAGGATTTTTACACTTGACATCTGATAGTTTTAGTAAGTAAATTAGTTAAATTGATTAATCTTTGTAAAAGTTGCGCAATTCAGTGTAAAACTGCAAGGTAACTTATTAAATAATCTATCTATCTATCTATCTCGAACACGTTCAATATAATAACACAAGGATATAGTATAATAATAATAATTACAGTTTTTATTACGTATCTTGACATCCTCAATGCATTTACAAATACAACAATATTTAGCTCGTAAAATACTCCAGAAACAATTAAAGCATTCGACCTATAAAAAGAAAGAAAGGTGAATTAAAAAACAAAATTTTAAGGGGTCCACTACAAAAAATAAATATTTTAGTGAATTTTTGAATTAGCCATTTAATTTCTTCATAGCTTATATAAAACAAGACCTCTACAATTAAGAAATATATCTGGTGCAATACCTGTTGAGAATATATGTTACATAATTCCCAAATCTTGTCAACTGTCTCCGTAGTGTAGTGGTTATCACGTACGCCTAACACGCGTAAGGTCCCCGGTTCGAAACCAGGCGGAAACATCACGGAGTTCCTTTTGGAAATGATAATATGTAACTAAATGTTGTTGCAATGTGATCCCCCCTATTTTTATTTTATTGTGTAATATTTTTGTACTGTAGAATTATTTTTAACTTTGAACTCGTTCAATATAATAACACAAGAATATAGTATAATAATAATAATTACAGTTTTTATTACGTATTTTGACATACTCAATGCATTTACAAATACAACAATATTTAGCTCGTAAAATACTCCAGAAACAATTAAAGCATTCGACCTATAAAAAGAAAGAAAGGAGAATTAAAAAACAAAATTTTAAGGGGTCCACTAGAAAAAATAAATATTTTAGTGAATTTTTGAATTAGCCATAAATTAAATGGTTAACCATATTAGAATAGATAATTGAAAGAATTTTTTAGATTGCAAAGATAGAAATGTTGAAAATTCGTAAAATTCCAAGGCTGGACTGCATTTTCCGCCTTAGCAACTCCCTTAGCAACGTATATTTGGATGCAAAAACTGCTTAATTTTCCATGTTGCGCACATTTTCTCCCGCACCACCTCTCCCTAAATGAAATTTTATTATATTTTAAAACATTAAGAGTGAATTGATTGGTGCGTGGGTAGTCATGTGACCGGTCTTGAGGCATATGTGATATTGTTTATTTTGGTTTAAGTTAGCGAGAGAAGTTTTGCAACGGGCGGCCGCTTTTGATGGAAATCAAACTGCTTTTAATTTAGTAGGGCTAAGTTTCCACATTGCCGTGAAACACAGTTGGCGAGGACATCATTAAGACCAATGACCGGATCCCTGGTCCTGTAAAAGAATATACAGGATCCTTTGGCTTTGTTGCTAACGAGGGAGGCTGTGACGGTAGGAAACTGGTAGCATCCGCCATTGTTGTTAAACATAAACACGACCCTAGAGCCGAAAGTGTAGAAGAAAATATTTTTTTTAAACTTAGAATAATGAGTTAAAGTGTTCAATCTCTCGCTTAGGGTGTATTTGGAGTTCCCTTTTCGACTTGCGGTTTTAGTTAGGTATTATTTACCCCAGTTGATAAAATCGGGCTACGGCTCATGTCAGTTTTGGCAACGACTAGGCATAATGCTCTATATAGGTCTTTTTTGCCGGGTGATGCATACGGCATGTGTTTATGTATAATGAACTAGTACTGTGTATGTATACACTAATAACAATCCCCGTGCCACCAATTTGCGCGCCAATTCTTATGTCCCTTTGACCTTCTTCTCCAATGTAAAACAACAACATGACGATATCAACAAGAACACTCGCAAAAACAATAAACAGTAAAATTCTAATCACTTCGTGACGATCAGTCCTTTGCTACTCAAGTCGAAAGTTTTGTAGATGAAATAAATATATTACGAAACCTATCCGTGTAATCGTAAACTACAAGCGTGTGAACAGTTTCGTCACACCATTTTAGACTTTTTGTTATACCCAAAGCAAACAAGTCTAAGGTATACAGAATATACATTATATATCCACTGAGAATAAAGTAAAAATGGCAATTCAAGCCGAGAAATAAATGCGTCCTTGTTCCCGCAGATAAATATACTCCACCGAAAATTGTGTAAACAGAGATACAATTGTCATTAAATCGTCCACCCTTGTCACAAACGAATGACTTAGACCCAAAGAATATAACCTGACATCGAAATGAAATGGTTAAGACCAAGAAAAAGAAAAGAAAAGTAGGGCATAACTTATAAGACTGGAGTTTTTAAACAGTTATATATCTTTATTGGACTGTCTATTGTTGTTTTGGCGCTATTATCTTATTAATAATTAGAAAGTTTAACTTTAAAGCCGTTTTTCTCAAAAGCCGATTCCTGATATTGCGCGCAGGATATCTCAAAAAGTATTTAAGCTATCTTGATCAAATTTTCAGCGCTAACAGTATATACATTTCTCTTGGAGATGAAGCAAAATAATTGAATTATGTTCAATTGTAATGAAATAGTAATAGTTTTAGTGAGAGCAATTGTACACATTTCTAGTAATGGCTCCTATGTCAATAGTTCTGCTACACCTCCTACACAATGTTGTTTGTGACTAAATAAAAGTTACTCCAGGTTTTTATCATTATTATTTATCTAGTTATCATGTTTATAAAAATACGCTCTTTTCACCATGGGAGTGTCATATCATGGTAACTATGGCAACCATGCATTGCAACAACATCTTTTTTTAGTCAGACTAACTCACCCAACAACCAGGTATAAGTAGATTTTAATTATATTAAAAAGAAAAGAGGAAATTTTTTTGGTAGTGGACCCCCTTAAATTTTAAATAAATGAGTTTTAAAAAGTGTTTTAAATATAGATAACCAACCATACATATAAATATAATTATATATATATCTCCCTCGTATATTTATTACAGAAAATAACTCGTTGTTTTGTGGGCTAACAAGACCTCTACAATTAAGAAATATATTTGGTTGCAATGCCTGTTGAGAATATTGTTACATAAATCCCAAACCGCAGTGTAGTGATTATCACGTACGCTTAACACGCGTAAGGTCCCTGTTCGAAACCACTGGAGCTAAATATACTATATCTTGCAGCAATAAAGATTGTATTTGGTGATATGAATCGAGCAACTTCTTTTCGTACTTGATAACAGAAATAAAAATTTCTAAGATATTTCTATGCTCTGCAATTCTCATTTTATTTTTTAGATAAAGGATACTTTTATATTTTTTAGATAAAGGATGATACGTGCGGGAATTTAACACCGGTCCTCAGCACGACAGCTAGACACAAATCATAAAACTAACGTGAAAATTCCAGATACAGAAGATATCGTATCCTTCCCAATAAACATCAGAATAACAGAATAATTTTCTCCGCAAATGATGATTAGATCCTAACAAAATCCATTTTAGCCATTGCATGTTAATTTAATGCATTCAGTCTATCAAAAATGTCAGATGGCCCCACAGACATTACATTATAGGTGGTATTGCATGATCATGTTAAGAGTGTTTACAACGGATAGAAGAATGTGTTTTTAACTCCTGAGATCAAATAAATCACATATTAAAGGCACGATTATATACGTGGATTCGAAGGAATAGGATTGATTGTCATAGACAATTAGTTACCGATTCTTTAGAAATCCAAAGCACACATAATTTTTCGATGACTTGTCAAGCGTTGTTTCCGTAGTGTAGCGGTTATCACATGCGCTTTACACGCGCAAGGTCCCCGGTTCGAACCCGGGTGGAAACATGTGGGAGTTCATTTTTGAAATCATGATAATGTGATCCTTCATTTTGCATTTTATTGTGTAATATTTTTGTACTTGTATAATTATTTTTCACTTTGAACACCTTCAATATAATATCACAAGTATACAGTATAATAATAATAATAAGTACAGTTTTTATTACGTATTTTGGCATCTCAATGCGTTTACAAATAGAACAATAGATAACTCGCAAAATTCTCTAGATATAATTAAAGCATTCGACCGATAAAGAAGTAAGAAAGAAAAATAAATAAAATAACATTTTTAATTTTAAACAAATGAATTTATAAAGGTGTTTTAGATATAGATAACCAACCACACATATTAATATAATTATATATATACTACTTTCTGATTAAATAGTGTAATATTTTCCCCGTATTGTTATTACAGAATAACTCCGTTATTTAGTTGGCAGTAACAATTCTCTCCATAGCTTATATAAAACAAGAACTCTACAATTAAGAAAATATATTTCGTTGCAATGCCTGTTGAGAATATATGTTACATAATTCCCAAGTATTGTCATCTGTTTCTGTAGTGTAGTGGTTATCACGTACGCTTAACACGCGTAAGGTCCCCGATTTGAAACCGCGAGGAAACAATTTTTACATGAAGAAAAATGTTACAACCACGGGAGATAAATATATTATATCTTACAGCAATAAAGATTGTATTTGGTATTATCTAACAACCTCTTTCCATACTTTATAGGAGAAAAAATTCTAAAAATAGATATATTATATGGGCTGAAATACTCAATTTATTTTGTAAAGAAAGGATAACTTGGTTTTGCCGTCAGAGAATTAAACACTGGTCTTCAGCGTGACAGAATAATTGTACCTCTAATGAGGGAATGCATCTTAACCATTGCATGTTAATTTCATGCAAAACGGCTATTGCCTCACATGCATTAGATTATTGTTGGAGTTGCAGCGTTGTTTGAGTGTCTTTACGACGCATTGGGGCATGTGTTTCAACTCCTGAGATAAATTCAATTATTTATCATTGGCAAGATTTCAAACGTACATTCGAAGCAATAAAATTGACTGTCATAGACAATTTGTTACCAAATTCTTTAGAATTCCAAAGCAAGCATAATTCGATGATTTCTAAAGTTTTATTTTGAATAGAATATTAATTAAAAGTTAAAGTTAAAAGTCAACGCAAAGTTAAAGTTAAAAGTTAAAGCAAAGTTAAAGTAAGTTAAAAGTTAAAAGTTAAAGTTAAAAGTCAACGCAAAGTTAAAGTTAATGTTAAATGTCAACGCAAAGTTAAAGTTAAAAGTTAAAGAAAAGTTAAAGCAAAGTTAAATGTTAAAGTAAAGTTAAAAGTTAATGTAAAGTTAAAAGTAAAATTAAAAGTTAAAGGCAGGGTCGATCATCACTTGAGCGTTCGCTAACAGTTTCTTGACAAACGTTTTTCATGTTTTGTGCAATGAAAAATTTGATCCTGTGTCAGGGGTGAGCGGAGATAGTAGGTATATTTCTCAAACGGGCCACAGGGCCACGAAAAAGGCCCCCAGGGCCATTTTGAAGGATTTATCCCCAGAGAAAGGGCCACGAAAAAGGCCCTCCGTGCAATTTTGTAAACTTATCAATATAAATGTTATGCAGTGAACTAAACTATTCAGTTGACATCATTAAAGTAAAGTTAAAAGTTTAAGTAAAAAGTTAAAGTAAATTTAAAGTTAAAGTTAAAAGTTTAAACTGCTACGACTGCTACCTCTAGAGGACTAACCTCTGTCCTACTGGATGGGGGGGGGGGTGCATTCGGGGTGTTCGTAAGGAGATGGGGAGCTTGGGGTGTTTGGGGGTGCATTAGGTTGTAAGTAAGCCTCTTTCACCTTTACGATCCCTAACCCTAGTCTCGTGTACCTTTGGGACCCCCATCGTATACTTAGACGGCGCTCTGTCTGTGTATTAGGCCCGTTTAGGTCCTATCTGGCCTTCTTTGGCCCGATAAGGCCTTTTGGCCCGATAAGGCCTTTTGGCCCGTTCGTAGGAGGGAGTTTATACGGTCATCACGCTCCCTTCACGCTATTCAGCGTTCGATTGAACCTGTGTTTTTCACCGCTAAGAGATGAACCCTAATAATTTTGGCCGTATTATGGCTTATCTCGTTTTAGTGTCACAATTCCTCCACTAAAACTAGCTTGGTGTTTCAAGAGGCAGATTTGGATCAAGTCTATGAAATTCTAACGTTTCGAGCGCCCCTTCTGTAAAGTGAAATATTATGAACTGAGTGATTATTTCATTTTACGTGGCTCTCTGACGAAGGGCCTTCGCCGCTCGAAAGTTACAAGTTATTTCGGCAGTGCATAAACCTTTTCTGATATTTGATTTGTATTTCTACACTGCCTACACAGTACAACACGTATTATCACTTATTTAAAAGCATCTATGACTAAGTAAGTGACTTTACGAATGTTCTATAGCAAATGCAGAAATGCTTAATAGTTTCAGTCGACAAATGTATTTTGTCAGTCCACATATATAGTCCACAAGTATACTTCGCAGCATACGTTGTTGCGATTGTTATTTCGAAATCCCGAATAACGTCATTTGCCTTTTGGAAATACGTTGTGACTATCGGTCACAAAATCGAATTTACTGGTCCAGGATTGAAAGTTTATTATGTATTCATCTGCATGAATGCTCTTCTCCACGTGCGCGTATAAATATACTAAATATTTACATATTTTGAAATAATGTTGGTTGATAAACGGATGACGTAATGCCTTCGGAAATCAAGTTCGGAAGGAGTCGGCGGCTAATCGGAATTGCCTAAATGACGTAATGGTATCGGTTGGGGTTTAAAAGGATAATGACAGGTCCTACAGGTACACGAGCTAGGGTTAGGGATCCTGAAGGTTTAATGACGTATCTGAATAAATAATTAGGGTTAAGGCTCCTCCAACAAGACGAGAAGTCATGACGTAATCCTAAAATCTGAAAGCTCATTAAAAATTCACGCTAGCGTGATAGTCACAACGTATTTCCAAAAGGCAAATTGACGTTATTCGGGATTTCGAAATAACAATCGCAACAACGTATGCTGCGAAGTATACTTGTGGACTATATATGTGGACTGACAAAATACATTTGTCGACTGAAACTATTAAGCATTTCTGCATTTGCTATAGAACATTCGTAAAGTCACTTACTTAGTCATAGATGCTTTTAAATAAGTGATAATACGTGTTGTACTGTGTAGGCAGTGTAGAAATGCAAATCAAATATCAGAAAAGGTTTATGCACTGCCGAAATAACTTGTAACTTTCGAGCGGCGAAGGCCCTTCGTCAGAGAGCCACGTAAAATGAAATAATCACTCAGTTCATAATATTTCACTTTACAGAAGGGGCGCTCGAAACGTTAGAATTTCATAGACTTGATCCAAATCTGCCTCTTGAAACACCAAGCTAGTTTTAGTGGAGGAATTGTGACACTCAAACGAGATAAGCCATAATACGGCCAAAATTATTAGGGTTCATCTCTTAGCGGCGAAAAACACAGGTTCAATCGAACGCTGAATAGCGTGAAGGGAGCGTGATGACCGTATAAACTCCCTCCTACGAACGGGCCAAAAGGCCTTATATCGGGCCAAAGAAGGCCAGATAGGGCCTAAACGGGCCTAATACACAGACAGAGCGCCGTCTAAGTATACGATGGGGGTCCCAAAGGTACACGAGACTAGGGTTAGGGATCGTAAAGGTGAAAGAGGCTTACTTCCGTCCCTCAGAAACACCAAATGCACCCCCAAACACCCCAAGCGCCCCATCTCCTTACGAACACCCCGAATGCACCTCCAAATGCCCCGGAAACACCGAATACACCCCCGAAACACCCCAAGCGCCCCATCTCCTTACGAACACCCCGAATGCACCCCCCAAATACCCCGGAAACACCAAATGCACCCCCAAACACCCCAAGCGCCCCATCTCCTTACGAACACCCCGAATGCACCCCCCAAATACCCCGGAAACACCAAATGCACCCCCAAACACCCCAAGCTCCCCATCTCCTTACGAACACCCCGAATGCACCCCCCCCCCCATCCAGTAGGACAGAGGTTAGTCCTCTAGAGGTAGCAGTCGTAGCAGTTTAAACTTTTAACTTTAACTTTAAATTTACTTTAACTTTTTACTTAAACTTTTAACTTTACTTTAATGATGTCAACTGAATAGTTTAGTTCACTGCATAACATTTATATTGATAAGTTTACAAAATTGCACGGAGGGCCTTTTTCGTGGCCCTTTCTCTGGGGATAAATCCTTCAAAATGGCCCTGGGGGCCTTTTTCGTGGCCCTGTGGCCCGTTTGAGAAATATACCTACTATCTCCGCTCACCCCTGACACAGGATCAAATTTTTCATTGCACAAAACATGAAAAACGTTTGTCAAGAAACTGTTAGCGAACGCTCAAGTGATGATCGACCCTGCCTTTAACTTTTAATTTTACTTTTAACTTTACATTAACTTTTAACTTTTAACTTTACTTTAACATTTAACTTTGCTTTAACTTTTCTTTAACTTTTAACTTTAACTTTGCGTTGACATTTAACATTAACTTTAACTTTGCGTTGACTTTTAACTTTAACTTTTAACTTTTAACTTACTTTAACTTTGCTTTAACTTTTAACTTTAACTTTGCGTTGACTTTTAACTTTAACTTTTAACTTTACTTTAACTTTTAACTTTACTTTAACTTTATGTTTACTTTAACTTTTAACTTCACTGTAACTTTGCGTTGACTTTTAACTTTAACTTTTACTTTACTTTAACTTTTAACTTTAACTTTTAACTTTACTTTAACTTTATGTTTACTTTAACTTTTAACTTTACTTTAACTTTATGTTTACTTTAACTTTAACTTTTCTTTAACTTTTAACTTTAACTTTGCGTTGACTTTTAACTTTAACTTTAACTTTGCGTTGACTTTTAACTTTAACTTTTAACTTTCATCTTACTTTAACTTTGCTTTAACTTTTAACTTTAACTTTGCGTTGACTTTTAACTTTAACTTTAACTTTGCGTTGACTTTTAACTTTAACTTTTAACTTTTATCTTACTTTAACTTTGCTTTAACTTTTAACTTTAACTTTGCGTTGACTTTTAACTTTAACTTTTAACTTTACTTTAACATTTAACTTTGCTTTAACTTTTCTTTAACTTTTAACTTTAACTTTGCGTTGACATTTAACATTAACTTTAACTTTGCGTTGACTTTTAACTTTAACTTTTAACTTTTAACTTACTTTAACTTTGCTTTAACTTTTAACTTTAACTTTGCGTTGACTTTTAACTTTAACTTTTAACTTTACTTTAACTTTTAACTTTACTTTAACTTTATGTTTACTTTAACTTTTAACTTCACTGTAACTTTGCGTTGACTTTTAACTTTAACTTTTACTTTACTTTAACTTTTAACTTTAACTTTTAACTTTACTTTAACTTTATGTTTACTTTAACTTTTAACTTTACTTTAACTTTATGTTTACTTTAACTTTAACTTTTCTTTAACTTTTAACTTTAACTTTGCGTTGACTTTTAACTTTAACTTTAACTTTGCGTTGACTTTTAACTTTAACTTTTAACTTTCATCTTACTTTAACTTTGCTTTAACTTTTAACTTTAACTTTGCGTTGACTTTTAACTTTAACTTTAACTTTGCGTTGACTTTTAACTTTAACTTTTAACTTTTATCTTACTTTAACTTTGCTTTAACTTTTAACTTTAACTTTGCGTTGACTTTTAACTTTAACTTTTAACTTTACTTTAACTTTATGTTTACTTTAACTTTAACTTTAACTTTGCGTTGACTTTTAACTTTAACTTTTAACTTTTATCTTACTTTAACTTTGCTTTAACTTTTAACTTTAACTTTGCGTTGACTTTTAACTTTAACTTTTAACTTTACTTTAACTTTTAACTTTACTTTAACTTTATGTTTACTTTAACTTTTAACTTTACTTTAACTTTTAACTTTACTTTAACATTGCTTTAACTTTTAACTTTAACTTTGCGTTGACTTTTAACTTTAACTTTTAACTTTACTTTAACTTTTAACTTTAACTTTTAACTTTACTTTAACTTTATGTTTACTTTAACTTTTAACTTTACTTTAACTTTACTTTAACTTTGCTTTAACTTTTAACTTTAACTTTGCGTTGACTTTTAACTTTAACTTTTAACTTTACTTTAACTTTTAACTTTAACTTTTAACTTTACTTTAACTTTATGTTTACTTTAACTTTTAACTTTACTTTAACTTTATGTTCACTTTAACTTTAACTTTGCTTTAACTTTTAACTTTTGAGGGGTGGATGGGTGAATTGTGAGGGAGAGGTATTCATGGAGGTGAGCGGGGATAGTAGGTATATTTCTCAAACGGGCCACAGGGCCGCGAAAAAGGCCCTCCGGGCCATTTGGTGTGTTTGGGGGGGGGGGGCATATGGGGCGATTAACAGTTCTGTAACCGTAGAGTAAATACAGCGTCGTTCCATTCGCAATGAAGTGTCTTCGTGGAAAACCCGCTTCTACCTCAACAACGAAGAATGGCACATTTTAGTATATAATTAAATTTAGGGTTATGAACGTGGAATAGGGTTAGGAGTCTACACGGGATGTGAGGCGTTCTTAACGCTAATTACTTTCGTTCGCGATACAGAGAGCCGCCTAGCTTTGGCTTCTCGAATGGTCGGATTCAGCCAAATAAACCTTAGCAACCGCGTTAAAGTTCTATTTCGATTGTATCTAGAAAAGCAATTTTGATAAAGTTTTATTTCGCTTACAGGCAAATGAATGCGTTTGAAGAGGTTAGAGTTAGGAGTCTACGAGGGAATACTTAATTAGTGTTAAGAACGCCTCACATCGCGGAAGTCATGGATGATAAATATCCCTAATTATCCCATATTGACTAATGCCGGTTTACCCATAAATATCCTAGTGTGTACCCTCAAATCAATTAAATATTCCCAAGACATGCAAATATTTGTGAGTTGCACCACTAATGCCTCTTAACGACCCACGGGCTATTGTCTAGGTTTCATTTCATCATAAACGCGTAAAAGATTTAATCCATCTATTTGGACACTTATACCGTCTATACAGGTTTTTAGGTACACAATAACTTTGAAAATGAACTGAGTCAGCCAAATTTAAAGCTCGATCATATAAACCCTCCATAAATTTTAGTTCTCTCTGTATAGAGGACGCAAAAATAGCTGATAAGTTCTTTTACGGTTTTCGCTTTTGTCCATTCGTGTCCGAGATATCTGTCTTTAAACATTGCCAAAAAGCCCTATTTTGAATTCCCCACTAGAAATTTCCTCAAATGCTATACGCAAATAGGCGAATATCGCAAATAGTCAAAATGGGGCTCTTACTTCGTGTATTACATAATTGAAATCTTTAGTTTAAAAGTAGGGTTAGTATTCCTTTATTTCAGGGCTAGGACTAGAGTTTTTATTTGGGTTATGGTTATGGTTAGGGTTTTTGTTCTTGTACAGGGACTTTATTAGTTTCGAACGTTATTTGTTCAAATCAATCATTTATAATCACGATTCTTACGGACTTACAAATCTTGATGCCTACATTTCGAAGAAAACTTTCGAACCTTTCACGAGGACAAGAGATGGGAGCGTGATGACCGTATAAACTCCCTCCTACGAACGGGCCAAAAGGCCTTATCGGGCCAAAGAAGGCCAGATAGGGCCTAAACGGGCCTAATACAATACCATTGGGGATCCCAAAGGTACACGAGACTAGGGTTAAGGGTCGTAAAGGTGAAAGGCTAAAAATACTAATTCGTTTCTGTTAGGTATGCCCCGTTAAAGTAAACGTTGAAAAACATGTATACGTTTGTAACTGATATAAATATTTTTTAACTCTATATTTGTGTCACGTATTAATAAGGTTTTATATATCTCCATAAGTGCCCTTGTAAACACATGCTTTCAGGCGAAATATGCAAATATCGGCCGTAGGATAAGTTGGCCAGGAAGCCTTGATTTTGTAATTCCTGATCATTTGCGAATGGTTTCTTCAGAATACTTTACGCCAAAACTAACTATGTCGTTACGTTTGAGATCTAGAACAGTTCTTCACACTGTTTCCCGAAGGGTTTCTTCCCCCATTGGAATCGCCTACACTAACGCGAGATAATTAGCGATAATTCGGCCAAATTCATGAACATGTATGCAAATCTTAACCTTAACAACGTGAATATACATCATGACAACGGCGTCATAAAATAGCCGAGTCATCCAGTTTAACCAAGACGATTAACTTTATATTTTTTCAATATGTTTGAGATCTTGAACAGTTCTTCGAACTGTTTCCCTAAGTGTTTCTTCATCATAGGAATTGTGTACACTAAAACGAGATAAGCCATAATACGGCCAAAATTATTAGGGTTCATCTCTTTGTATAGATGCGGTGAAAACACAGGTTCATTCTAACGAAGACATATAGGTTCAAACGAACGCTTAGGCAATCGCACGACTCCCAATGAGAGTCAAGGAGTCGGAATTACTTCCGTCCCTCACATGTGCTACGCGTTCGTCACGCTAACAATACTAATTACTTTTTGTACGCAACGCTCTTTGTTCTGCCTCGGATAAAAAAACGCGCGAAGAAGAGGGAGATGTCTTCGCAGAGGTCCGACTGAAAATTCACCAATGAGGTTCAAGTTAGTGTACTATTCTATCCGTTAATCACCCAAAAGTGATCCGCATGTTGACCGAACATGCACCACTGTTTCACTTCTTAATGACTTTTTTAATGAGGCGGCATCCCTTTGATTGCTATATGGGGGGGGGGGGGGGGGGTTACCTACTGGACTGCATTTTCCGCCTTAGCAACTCCCTTAGCAACGTATATTTGGATGCAAAAACTGCTTAATTTTCCATGTTGCGCACATTTTCTCCCGCACCACCTCTCCCTAAATGAAATTTTATTATATTTTAAAACATTAAGAGTGAATTGATTGGTGCGTGGGTAGTCATGTGACCGGTCTTGAGGCATATGTGATATTGTTTATTTTGGTTTAAGTTAGCGAGAGAAGTTTTGCAACGGGCGGCCGCTTTTGATGGAAATCAAACTGCTTTTAATTTAGTAGGGCTAAGTTTCCACATTGCCGTGTTTCACAGTTGGCGAGGACATCATTAAGACCAATGACCCGATCCCTGGTCCTGTAAAAGAATATACAGGATCCTTTGGCTTTGTTGCTAACGAGGGAGGCTGTGACGGTAGGAAACTGGTAGCATCCGCCATTGTTGTTAAACATAAACACGACCCTAGAGCCGAAAGTGTAGAAGAAAAGATTTTTTTTAAACTTAGAATAATGAGTTAAAGTGTGCAATCTCTCGCTTATGGTGTATTTGGAGTTCCCTTTTCGACTTGCGGTTTTAGTTAGGTATTATTTACCCCAGTTGATAAAATCGGGCTACGGCTCATGTCAGTTTTGGCTACGACTAGGCATAATGCTCTATATAGGTCTTTTTTTGCCGGGTGATGCATACGGCATGTGTTTATGTATAATGAACTAGTACTGTGTATGTATACACTAATAATAATCCCCGTGCCACCAATTTGCGCGCCAATTCTTATGTCCCTTTGATCTTCTTCTCCAATGTAAAACAACAACATGACGATATCAACAAGAACACTCGCAAAAACTATAAACAGTAAAATTCTAATCACTTCGTGACGATCAGTCCTTTGCTACTCAAGTCGAAAGTTTTGTAGATGAAATAAATATATTACGAAACCTATCCGTGTAATCGTAAACTACAAGCGTGTGAACAGTTTCGTCACACCATTTTAGACTTTTTGTTATACCCAAAGCAAACAAGTCTAAGGTATACAGAATATACATTATATATCCACTGAGAATAAAGTAAAAATGGCAATTCAAGCCGAGGAAGAAATGCGTCCTTGTTCCCGCAGATAAATATACTCCACCGAAAATTGTGTAAACAGAGATACAATTGTCATTAAATCGTCCACCCTTGTCACAAACGAATGACTTAGACCCAAAGAATATAACCTGACATCGAAATGAAATGGTTAAGACCAAGAAAAAGAAAAGAAAAGTAGGGCATAACTTATAAGACTGGAGCTTTTTAAACAGTTATATATCTTTATTGGACTGTCTATTGTTGTTTTGGCGCTATTATCTTATTAATAATTAGAAAGTTTAACTTTAAAGCCGTTTTTCCCAAAAGCCGATTCCTGATATTGTGCGCAGGATATCTCAAAAAGTATTTAAGCTATCTTGATCAAATTTTCAGCGCTAACAGTATATACATTTCTCTTGGAGATGAAGCAAAATAATTGAATTATGTTCAATTGTAATGAAATAGTAATAGTTTTAGTGAGAGCAATTGTACACATTTCTAGTAATGGCTCCTATGTCAATAGTTCTGCTACACCTCCTAGACAATGTTGTTTGTGACTAAATAAAAGTTACTCCAGGTTTTTATCATTATTATTTATCTAGTTATCATGTTTATAAAAATACGCTCTTTTCACCATGGGAGTGTCATATTTTGGTAACTATGGCAACAATGCATTGCAACAACATCTTTTTTTAGTCAGACTAACTCACCCAACAACCAGGTATAAGTAGATTTTAACTAGAAATACGTGTACGCAACAACCCCTCGCCCGCTTACTGTTTGAGGTTTTAATATTGCCAAACTGAACAGATTTTCAAACTGCTTATGTTTTGGGTGCAATTTGTGGGTAGTGTACTGAACAGAACCCAAGTGGGAAAGTCTGCCAACACAATTGTCTCGCAGGCAGGGTTGGAAACCAATTGTGTAACTATTGATTATTGAAATTAATAATTAATTTTAATAATTATTAATTTAAATAATAATTTTATTAATTATATATTACATAATTAAAGTTAATTATGTCAGTTATGGTTTTAATAATAAATTTCAACATGCATGTTTACAGTAACAGTGACATACTCATAATTTTACTCAAAGTACAATTGTATTCACAAGTATATTCAAGTACCGGTAACACAATTTCAAAAATTGAAATGACAAAAGCCCATAATATACAACAAAGAACGATATTGCTTAATCTAATTATTTCTCCAATATATATATATATTAATTCAGGATGAAATTCCTTTCAGCTGCTTCTTGTCAGTGGGGTGATACCACTTGTTTAATCCTAACATGTTCCCCTGACACAGCGAGTGTTAACCTACCCAATTATACATTATACAGTATTTATCCTTCAAAAGCTGTGTAAAAATATACATTGAAAGCCTAGGACTGGCACTGTCCAGGCCTACTATCCAGGACAAAGGTGAATTTAAACAGACACACTAAGCCATTGGCCAGAAGGGCATATGCCATAATATCAGATGAGCGTATAAATGCTGATTGTTATAACCAGTATGGTGCATGTTTACACTATTGAAGTGAGTAAAATGTAAGCCAGGCCCAAGGTGGCATCCAGCCAGGTTGGTCCTGGTTAGTCCTATAGACTTGCAGTATAAATACAGCTATAATCTGTACTTTTTTACAAGTATTGCAATTATTCCATTGTGGATGAGGTTGCAAAGTGACCGAGTGAAACAATGGTGATGGATAATTTAAATAAAAGTATAAAATCTGCCATTCAAAATGTGTATTAACATTTGTTATTCTGCAATATTATAATAAAGCACATAATTTATTGGTATATCTTATGTAAGGACTATTCAATTTCTAGCGAAAGCCCTTCAAAGAGTGATTTCGTGATGTCTGATTGGCGCTTTCTCGATATATCAACAAACCGAAATTCAAATAATCGCTAACCCTAATCCTAACCCTAATCCTAACCCTAATCCTAATCCTAACCCTAATCCTAATCCAAGGTTGATGTTATAATAATTTTAAATTTCGGTTGCCATGACGACATACCAAAAGTGAAATGTTCCGACCACAATATATTTTGAAGTACTAACTCTAAGAACTCATTCTACATATCTAATGAAAGCTTGATTAACAGCCTCTGACATACCTACAAAAATATTTTTGTAACTGATAGCTAACAGTTTGAAAAAAGCGACGACGCTTGGATTGGATTGACAAACTCCGACTAAATATTTTAGATAATTCAGACGACGATATATTTTGAACTACTAACTCTAGAAAATCATGCTATACATCAAATAAAAGCCCGAATAACATACTCGGACATGTTTGCAAAACTATCTTTGTAACTAATTAACAGATTTAAAAAACCGAAAACGGGTTTACCTTTAGTTTTGACGCCACGTATAAAACTTGATTTACGAACTTGACATCTTCCGACGACAATATATTGCATTTTCACAGCCTTTTCACGATCTTTTTGAACTCAAATCTTCATTCAGCGTATAACCCAACAAAACACCTACTTTTCTTTTACGGTCAATTTAAATATTTATAATTCAAATGCAGATATTTACCATATTATCTAGTTACCAGCCGTTGATCTTCAATTAACGGCTTGGATCTCACGTGATAAGGGACTAAACGCCGGTCGATATTAGCACCCTCGCCCTCAGGCCTTCGTCCTTCGGCCTGCTCTTCGCGCCGGGCGATGGGATTATATTAAAAAGAAAAGAATTAGAGGATTATATTAAAAAGAAAATATTTCTATGCTCTGCAATTCTCATTTTATTTTTTAGATAAAGGATACTTTTATATTTTTTAGATAAAGGATGAATGCGGGAATTTAACAGCGGTCCTCAGCACGACAGCTAGACACAAATCATAAAACTAACGTGAAAATTCCAGATACAGAAGATATCGTATCCTTCCCAATAAATATCAGAATAACAGAATAATTTTCTCCGCAAATGATGATTAGATCATATCATACGTAGTGTAGTGGTTATCACGTACGCCTCACACGCGTAAGGTCCCCGGTTCGATCCCGGGCGGAAACATCACGGAGTTCCTTTTGGAAATCATTTACATAAAATAAATCCGTTGTTTAGTAGGCAGTAACAATTTTCTTCGTAGCTTATATAAAACAAGACCTCTACAATTAAGAAACATATCTGGTTTGCAATACCTGTTGAGAATATATGTTACATAATTCCCAAATATTGTCAACTGTTTCCGTAGTGTAGTGGTTATCACGTACGCCTAACACGCGTAAGGTCCCCGGTTCGAAACCGGGCGGAAACATCAGTGAGTTAATTTAGGAAATCATAATATGTAACTCAATTTTTTTGCAATGTGATCCCAAATTTTTTTTTTATTGTGTAATATTTTTGTACTGTAGAATTATTTTCACTTTGAACTCGTTCAATATAATAACACAAGGATATAGTATAATAATAATAATTACAGTTTTTCTTACGTATTTTGACATACTCAATGCATTTAAAAATACATCAATAGATAGCTCGTAAAATACTCTAGAAATAATTAAAGCATTCGACCTACAAAGAAGAAAGAAAACAAAATTTAAAAAACAAAATTTTAAATATTAAAGAAATGAGTTTTCAAAAGTGTTTGAAATATAGATAATCAACCATACATATAAATATAATTATATATACTACATTTTGTGTCTGATGATGTGAGATTGAGGACACTACGTCACAACCGAACACGTTCGGAAAACAGCGAAGTTTGCCGAGATATTTGTTGCATGGCCGCCATTGTTGTTTATAATATCTAACATTATTTTGGACTTTTTTGGTCAGGCGCTACTTTCACTCGATTGGCTCATGTGGTTTAATAGTGGTACTGCCAGGTAAATTTGTCTTTAAGATTTAACCAAGGTAATTATCGTATACCGAAATCTAGTATTGAACCTTGTTGTTTGTCGGAACCATTTGAAAATCTCGTTGCAAATGACCGACTTCACCGACAGTCTAACATTTATTTTGGTCAGGCGCTACTTTCACTCGATCGGCTCATGCGGTTTAATAGTGGTACTGCCAAGGTAATTTGTCTTTAAGTTTTAACCAAGGTAATGGGCAATTCCCGCATTGTGTTCGTTAAAATCAAACTAAACGAAGTCACTGTCGACAAACTTACTGAACAGACTGCAGAAACTAGCCTCTGCACTTGTCAAAATTATAAACATCTAGATAGTTCATTGTCTTGCAGTTAAATTAAATACTAAACATTGGCCTTAAATATGGGAATCACAGTTGAGCAATACAAAGCCAGAATTGGTTGCAAACAATAACTTTGTTAAAACCAAAATAATACTTCTGCAGTTGTTGTCACCAACGTATCTTTTGGAATACATTTAAAAAATTCATTTTACATTGTAACAATGTTGATGTTATTTTATCTAAGTGTATATTTTATCTGTCAACATTACAACAGCTCACAGAACAATATAAAAGTTGTGGTTTGCTCAAATATTTGTTCCAACCATATATCATGATGTTGTTGATCCATCTAAAAACTATATGTGCTGATTTTAGCCAAGGCGATATGAGAAAATTTAGACTAAATAGCTTAGATTGCAATAATACATGCATAATCAAAAAATATATATTACTTTGTGGGATCCACCATTCCTAAATACAATTAATTGTCTGCTGGAAATGGCAAGGCCGTTCATGTATTCACTCAAGCTAATGCCAGAAAATTATTTTATTCAGCAGAGAATGTTACATTAGCACAATAATGTTATTAGCACAATTAATGTTTGGCAGTACTGATGATATTGCAGTAATATGCATATCTACCTGGTGGCATTTCTCTGGGTTGGGCCGGGCTACTGGTTGGGTCACGGTTAAAGTGACTTGTTTGCTGGTGATTTGTTTATGACAAGTAGGGATGAACCTTTTTTTCTTCGCAAAATGCTCTCAATGATCTGTTTTTGGATTCACAAATTATCAACATTGTCTGTTAACAATTGACTGCAGCACTGTTGCAACTTTTAAAACTAATGAAGGCAAGTTTAAAATTTTTGATTCTCACTCAAGAGATTTATATGGCATTCCACACCCATTGTTACCGGGTACCCATTGTTTCCACACCCATTGTTACCGGGTACCCATTGTTTCCACACCCATTGTTACCGGGTACCCATTGTTTCCACACCCATTGTTACCGGGTACCCATTGTTTCCACACCCATTGTTACTGGGTACCCATTGTGTTGCGTCGCGTTCCAAGACAAATACCCTCGTGGAGAGCGATCGACTGGAGTTCGCATGTGATCAACCACAAATGAATCGAGTCAATTTATTTATTGTATACAATGATCTCCTCAAAATGCAGTGAAAACTACAGTAATGATTAATAACAACAATTAAGAGCTAACCCTAAATCATGTGATTACAAAGCGTACCATAAATTAACACAAATCATGCATATTAACCAAAGTAACGCAATAACATAACTAAAACTTACGATTATGGATTCGCATAGGAACCGATCGAATGTCCATTACAAAAAAGCTAAAAGGGCGAGCGCAATAATATCCCTTGTGTCTACTAATGACTAATCCAGTCTAAAATGCGTTATCCAAACAAAGACAAGGCCGCGAGAGCCTGGACTCACATAAACAAATTATAATGTATACGTATTATATTACGTGTCGACGACACGGGATAAAGCAAACTGGGTACCCATTGTTTCCACGCCACAGTATTCAGTTAGCAACTGCACACTGGATATTCGACCAAAATCTGGATACTGTATTCAACCAGAATCTGGATATTCAACCAAAATCTAATCAAGCAAAATTTGTACATACAACCAAAATCTGGACAGTTTTTACGCTTTTCTCAAATCTCGCAACATCCTGTGTGTTTGGATAAACACAGATATTCTGTAAAGTAATTGAAATGTAGCTAGTAGCCTCGATAATATATAATACGCTGTTATAATATATTTATTTAATATAATCGTGCTTCTATTTTTGTTTCATATTTTAAGCTGTACTGTTCAGTTTTGTCTCATGTCATCAGACACATGTACGCGTTGCGTACCTATTTTTATTAAATAGTGTAATATTTCCCTGTATATGTTTTACATAAAATAAATCCGTTGTTTAGTAGGCAGTAACAATTTTCTTCATAGCTTATATAAAACAAGACTTCTACAATTAAGAAACATATCTAGTTTGCAATACCTGTTGAGAATATATGTTACATAATTCCCAATTATTGTCAACTGTTTCCGTAGTGTAGTGGTTATCACGTACGCCTAACACGCGTAAGGTCCCCGGTTCGAAACCGGGCGTAAACATCAGTGAGTTCAACTTGGAAATCATAATATGTAACTCAATTTTTTTGCAATGTGATCCCAAATTTTTATTTTATTGTGTAATATTTTTGTACTGAAGAATTATTTTCACTTTGAACTCGTTCAATATAATAACACAAGGATATAGTATAATAATAATAATTACAGTTTTTCTTACGTATTTTGACATCCTCAATGTATTTACAAATACAACAATATTTAGCTCGTAAAATACTCCAAAAAAAATTAAAGCATTCGATCTATAAAAAGAAAGAAAGGAGAATTAAAAAACAAAATTTTAAATTTTAAATAAATGAGTTTTAAAAAGTGTTTTAAATATAGATAACCAACCATACATATAAATATAATTATATATACTAATGTTTTATTAAATTGTGTAATATCTCCCTCGTATATTTATTACAGAAAATAACTCCGTTGTTTTGTGGGCAAACAAGACCACTACAATTAAGAAATATATTTGGTTGCAATGCCTGTTGAGAATATTGTTACATATATCCCGAACTTGTCATCTGTTTCCGCAGTGTAGTGGTTATTACGTACGCTTGACACGCGTAAGGTCCCTGTTCGAAACCACTGGAGCTAAATATACTATATCTTGCAGCAATAAAGATTGTATTTGGTGATATGAATCGAGCAACTTCTTTTCGTACTTGATAACAGAAATAAGAATTTCTAAGATATTTCTATGCTCTGCAATTCTCATTTTATTTTTTAGATAAAGGATACTTTTATATTTTTTAGATAAAGGATGATACGTGCGAGAATATAACACCGGTCTTCAGCACGACAGCTAGACACAAATCATAAAACTAACGTGAAAATTCCAGATACAGAAGATATCGTATCCTTCCCAATAAACATCAGAATAACAGAATAATTTTCTCCGCAAATGATGATTAGATCCTAACAAAATCCATTTTAGCCATTGCATGTTAATTTAATGCATTCAGTCTATCAAAAATGTCAGATGGCCCCACAGACATTACATTATAGGTGGTATTGCATGATCATGTTAAGAGTGTTTACAACGGATAGAAGAATGTGTTTTTATCTCCTGAGATCAAATAAATCACATATTAAAGGCACGATTATATACGTGGATTCGAAGGAATAGGATTGATTGTCATAGACAATTAGTTACCGATTCTTTAGAAATCCAAAGCACACATAAATTTTCGATGACTTGTCAAGCGTTGTTTCCGTAGTGTAGCGGTTATCACATGCGCTTTACACGCGCAAGGTCCCCGGTTCGAACCCGGGTGGAAACATGTGGGAGTTCATTTTTGAAATCATGATAATGTGATCCTTCATTTTGCATTTTATTGTGTAATATTTTTGTACTTGTATAATTATTTTTCACTTTGAACACCTTCAATATAATATCACAAGTATACAGTATAATAATAATAAGTACAGTTTTTATTACGTATTTTGGCATCTCAATGCGTTTACAAATAGAACAATAGATAACTCGCAAAATTCTCTAGAAATAATTAAAGCATTCGACCGATAAAGAAGTAAGAAAGAAAAATAAATAAAATAACATTTTTAATTTTAAACAAATGAATTTATAAAGGTGTTTTAAATATAGATAACCAACCACACATATTAATATAATTATATATACTACTTTCTGATTAAATAGTGTAATATTTTCCCCGTATTGTTATTACAGAATAACTCCGTTATTTAGTTGGCAGTAACAATTCTCTCCATAGCTTATATAAAACAAGAACTCTACATTTATGAAAATATATTTCGTTGCAATGCCTGTTGAGAATATATGTTACATAATTCCCAAGTATTGTCATCTGTTTCTGTAGTGTAGTGGTTATCACGTACGCTTAACACGCGTAAGGTCCCCGATTCGAAACCGCGAGGAAACAATTTTTACATGAAGAAAAATTTTACAACCACGGGAGATAAATATATTATATCTTACAGCAATAAAGATTGTATTTGGTATTATCTAACAACCTCTTTCCATACTTTATAAGAGAAAAAATTCTAAAAATAGATATATTATATGGGCTGAAATACTCAATTTATTTTGTAAAGAAAGGATAACTTGGTTTTGCCGTCAGAGAATTAAACACTGGTCTTCAGCGTGACAGAATAATTGTACCTCTAATGAGGGAATGCATCTTAACCATTGCATGTTAATTTCATGCAAAACGGCTATTGCCTCACATGCATTAGATTATTGTTGGAGTTGCAGCATTGTTCGAGTGTCTTTACGACTAATTGGGGCATGTGTTTCAACTCCTGAGATAAATTCAATTATTTATCATTGGCAAGATTTCAAACGTACATTCGAAGCAATAAAATTGACTGTCATAAACAATTTGTTACCAAATTCTTTAGAATTCCAAAGCAAGCATAATTCGATGATTTCTAAAGTATGAATTGTTTCCGTAGTGTAGTGGTTATCACGTACGCCTCACACGCGTAAGGTCCCCGGTTCGATCCCGGGCGGAAACATCACGTAGTTCCTTTTGGAAATCATAATATGTAACTCAATGTTGTTGCAATGTGATCCCCAATTATTTTTTTATTACGTTCAATATAATAACACAAGAATATAGTATAATAATAATAATTACAGTTTTTATTACGTATTTTGACATACTCAATGCATTTACAAATACATCAATAGATAGCTCGTAAAATACTCTAGAAATAATTAAAGCATTCGACCTACAAAGAAGAAAGAAAACAAAATTTAAAAAACAAAATTTAAAATATTAAAGAAATGAGTTTTCAAAAGTGTTTGAAATATAGATAATCAACCATACATATAAATATAATTATATATACTACTTTTTATTAAATAGTGTAATATTTCCCTGTATATTTTTTACATAAAATAAATCCGTTGTTTAGTAGGCAGTAACAATTTTCTTCATAGCTTATATAAAACAAGACCTCTACAATTAAGAAACATATCTGGTTTGCAATACCTGTTGAGAATATATGTTACATAATTCCCAAATATTGTCAACTGTTTCCGTATAACTCAATTTTTTTGCAATGTGATCCCAAATTTTATTTTATTGTGTAATATATTTGTACTGTAGAATTATTTTCACTTTGAACTCGTTCTACAACAATATTTAGCTCGTAAAATACTCCAGAAACAATTAAAGCATTCGACCTATAAAAAGAAAGAAAGGAGAATTAAAAAACAAAATTTTAAGGGGTCCACTACAAAAAATAAATATTTTAGTGAATTTTTGAATTAGCCATAAATTAAATGGTTAACCATATTAGAATAGATAATTGAAAGAATTTTTTCGATTGCAAAGATAGAAATGTTGAAAATTCGTAAAATTCCAAGGCTGGACTGCATTTTCTGCCTTAGCAACTCCCTTAGCAACGTATATTTGGATGCAAAAACTGCTTAATTTTCCATGTTGCGCACATTTTCTCCCGCACCACCTCTCCCTAAATGAAATTTTATTATATTTTAAAACATTAAGAGTGAATTGATTGGTGCGTGGGTAGTCATGTGACCGGTCTTGAGGCATATGTGATATTGTTTATTTTGGTTTATGTTAGCGAGAGAAGTTTTGCAACGGGCGGCCGCTTTTGATGGAAATCAAACTGCTTTTAATTTAGTAGGGCTAAGTTTCCACATTGCCGTGTTTCACAGTTGGCGAGGACATCATTAAGACCAATGACCCGATCCCTGGTCCTGTAAAAGAATATACAGGATCCTTTGGCTTTGTTGCTAACGAGGGAGGCTGTGACGGTTGGAAACTGGTAGCATCCGCCATTGTTGTTAAACATAAACACGACCCTAGAGCCGAAAGTGTAGAAGAAAAGATTTTTTTTAAACTTAGAATAATGAGTTAAAGTGTTCAATCTCTCGCTTAGGGTGTATTTGGAGTTCCCTTTTCGACTTGCGGTTTTCGTTAGGTATTATTTACCCCAGTTGATAAAATCGGGCTGCGGCTCATGTCAGTTTTGGCTACGACTAGGCATAATGCTCTATATAGGTCTTTTTTTGCCTGGTGATGCATACGGCATGTGTTTATGTATAATGAACTAGTACTGTGTATGTATACACTAATAACAATCCCCGTGCCACCAATTTGCGCGCCAATTCTTATGTCCCTTTGACCTTCTTCTCCAATGTAAAACAACAACATGACGATATCAACAAGAACACTCGCAAAAACTATAAACAGTAAAATTCTAATCACTCGTGACGATCAGTCCTTTGCTACTCAAGTCGAAAGTTTTGTAGATGAAATAAATATATTACGAAACCTATCTGTGTAATCGTAAACTACAAGCGTGTGAACAGTTTCGTCACACCATTTTAGACTTTTTGTTATACCCAAAGCAAACAAGTCTAAGGTATACAGAATATACATTATATATCCACTGAGAATAAAGTAAAAATGGCAATTCAAGCCGAGGAAGAAATGCGTCCTTGTTCCCGCAGATAAATATACTCCACCGAAAATTGTTTAAACAGAGATACAATTGTCATTAAATCGTCCACCCTTGTCACAAACGAATGACTTAGACCCAAAGAATATAACCTGATATCGAAATGAAATGGTTAAGACCAAGAAAAAGAAAAGAAAAGTAGGGCATAACTTATAAGACTGGAGCTTTTTAAACAGTTATATATCTTTATTGGACTGTCTATTGTTGTTTTGGCGCTATTATCTTATTAATAATTAGAAAGTTTAACTTTAAAGCCGTTTTTCTCAAAAGCCGATTCCTGATATTGCGCGCAGGATATCTCAAAAAGTATTTAAGCTATCTTCATCAAATTTTCAGCGCTAACAGTATATACATTTCTCTTGGAGATGAAGTAAAATAATTGAATTATGTTCAATTGTAATGAAATAGTAATAGTTTTAGTGAGAGCAATTGTACACATTTCTAGTAATGGCTCCTATGTCAATAGTTCTGCTACACCTCCTAGACAATGTTGTTTGTGACTAAATAAAAGTTACTCCAGGTTTTTATCATTATTATTTATCTAGTTATAATGTTTATAAAAATACGCTCTTTTCACCATGGGAGTGTCATATCTTGGTAACTATGGCAACAATGCATTGCAACAACATCTTTTTTTAGTCAGACTAACTCACCCAACAACCAGGTATAAATAGATTTTAATTATATTAAAAAGAAAAGAGGAAATTTTTTTGGTAGTGGACCCCCTTAAATTTTAAATAAATGAGTTTTAAAAAGTGTTTTAAATATAGATAACCAACCATACATATAAATATAATTATATATATATATCTCCCTCGTATATTTATTACAGAAAATAACTCGTTGTTTTGTGGGCAAACAAGACCTCTACAATTAAGAAATATATTTGGTTGCAATGCCTGTTGAGAATATTGTTACATAAATCCCAAACCGCAGTGTAGTGATTATCACGTACGCTTAACACGCGTAAGGTCCCCGATTCGAAACCACTGGAGCTAAATATACTATATCTTGCAGCAATAAAGATTGTATTTGGTGATATGAATCGAGCAACTTCTTTTCGTACTTGATAACAGAAATAAAAATTTCTAAGATATTTCTATGCTCTGCGATTCTCATTTTATTTTTTAGATAAAGGATACTTTTATATTTTTTAGATAAAGGATGAATGCGGAATTTAACACATGTCCTCAGCACGCCAGCTAGACACAAATCATAAAACTAACGTGAAAATTCCAGATACCAAAGATATCGTATCCTTCCCAATAAACATCAGAATAACAGAATAATTTTCTCCGCAAATGATGATTAGATCCTAACAAAATCCATTTTAGCCATTGCATGTTAATTTAATGCATTCAGTCTATCAAAAATGTCAGATGGCCCCACAGACATTACATTATAGGTGGTATTGCATGATCATGTTAAGAGTGTTTACAAGGGATAGAAGAATGTGTTTTTAACTCCTGAGATCAAATAAATCACATAGACAATTAGTTACCGATTTTTAGAAATCCAAAGCACACATAATTTTTCGATGATTTGTCAAGCGTTGTTTCCGTAGTGTAGCGGTTATCACGTGCGCTTTACACGCGCAAGGTCCCCGGTTCGAACCCGGGTGGAAACATGTGGGAGTTCTTTTTGGAAATCATGATAATGTGATCGGCCTTCATTTTGCATTTTATTGTGTAATATTTTTGTACTTGTATAATTATTTTTCACTTTGAACACCTTCAATATAATATCACAAGTATACAGTATAATAACAATAAGTACAGTTTTTATTACGTATTTTGGCATCTCAATGCGTTTACAAATAGAACAATAGATAACTCGGAAAATTCTCCAGAAAGAATTAAAGCATTCGACCTATAAAGAAGTAAGAAAGAAAAATAAATAAAATAACATTTTTAATTTTAAACAAATGAATTTATAAAGGTGTTTTAAATATAGATAACCAACCACACATATTAATATAATTATATATACTATTTTCTGATTAAATAGTGTAATAGTTTTCCAGTATTATTATTACAGAATAACTCCGTTATTTAGTTGGCAGTAACAATTCTCTCCATAGCTTATGTAAATCCCAAACTTGACATCTGTTTCCGCAGTGTACTGGTTATCACGTACGCCTAACACGCTCGAGGTCCCCGGTTCGAAACCGCTGGAGCTAAATATACTATATCTTGCAGCAATAAAGATTGTATTTGGTCATATGAATCGAGCAACTTCTTTTCGTACTTGATAACAGAAATAAGAATTTCTAAGATATTTCTATGCTCTGCAATTCTCATTTTATTTTTTAGATAAAGGACACTTTTATATTTTTTAGATAAAGGATGATACGTGCGAGAATTTAACACCGGTCTTCAGCACGACAGCTAGAAACAAATCATAAAACTAACGTGAAAATTCCAGATACAGAAGATATCGTATCCTTCCCAATAAACATCAGAATAACAGAATAATCAGTAACAATTCTCTCCATAGCTTATATAAAACAAGAACTCTACAATTAAGAAATATATTTCGTTGCAATGCCTGTTGAGAATATATGTTACATAATTCCCAAGTATTGTCTTCTGTTTCTGTAGTGTAGTGGTTATCACGTACGCTTTACACGCGTAAGGTCCCCGATTCGAAAGCGCGAGGAAACAATTTTTACATGAAGAAAAATTTTACAACCACGGGAGATAAATATATTATATCTTACAGCAATAAAGATTGTATTTGGTATTATCTAACAACTTCTTTCCATACTTTATAAGAGAAAAAATTCTAAAAATAGATATATTATATGGGCTGAAATACTCAATTTATTTTGTAAATAAAGGATAACTTGGTTTTGCCGTCAGAGAATTAAACACTGGTCTTCAGCGTGACAGAATAATTGTACCTCTAATGAGGGAATTCATCTTAACCATTGCATGTTAATTTCATGCAAAACGGCTATTGCCTCACATGCATTAGATTATTGTTTGAGTTGCAGCGTTGTTTGAGTGTCTTTACGACGCATTGGGGCATGTGTTTCAACTCGTGAGATAAATTAAATTATTTATCATTGGCAAGATTTCAAACGTACATTCGAAGCAATAAAATTGACTGTCATAAACAATTTGGTACCAAATTCTTTAGAATTCCAAAGCAAGCATAATTCGATGATTTCTATAGTATGAATTGTTTCCGTAGTGTAGTGGTTATCACGTACGCCTCACACGCGTAAGGTCCCCGGTTCGATCCCGGGCGGAAACATCACGGAGTTCCTATTGGAAATCATAATATGTAACTCAATGTTGTTGTAATGTGATCCCCAATTTTTATTTTATAGTGTAATATTTTTGTACTGTAGAATTATTTTTCACTTTGAACACGTTCAATATAATAACAGAAGAATATAGCATAATAATAATTACAGCTTTTATTACGTATTTTGACATACTCAATGCATTTACAAATACATCAATAGATAGCTCGTAAAATACTCTAGAAACAATTAAAGCATTCGACCTACAAAGAAGAAAGAAAACAAAATTTAAAAAACAAAATTTTAAATATTAAAGAAATTAGTTTTCAAAAGTGTTTGAAATATAGATAAACAACCATACATATAAATATAATTATATATACTACTTTTTATTAAATAGTGTAATATTTCCCTGTATATTTTTTACATAAAATAAATCCGTTGTTTAGTAGGCAGTAACAATTTTCTTCATAGCTTATATAAAACAAGACCTCTACAATTAAGAAACATATCTGGTTTGCAATACCTGTTGAGAAAATATGTTACATAATTCCCAAATATTGTCAACTGTTTCCGTAGTGTAGTGTTTATCACGTACAGCTAACACGCGTAAGGTCGCCGGTTCGAAACCGGGCGGAAACATCAGTGAGTTCATTTTGGAAATCATAATATGTAACTCAATTTTTTTGCAATGTGATCCCAAATTTTTATTTTATTGTGTTATATTTTTGTACTGTAGAATTATTTTCACTTTGAACTCGTTCAATATAATAACACAAGGATATAGTATAATAATAATAATTACAGTTTTTCTTACGTATTTTGACATACTCAATGCATTTAAAAATACATCAATAGATAGCTCGTAAAATACTCTAGAAATAATTAAAGCATTCGACCTACAAAGAAGAAAGAAAACAAAATTTAAAAAACAAAATTTTTAATATTAAAGAAATGAGTTTTCAAAAGTGTTTGAAATATAGATAATCAACCATACATATAAATATAATTATATATACTACTTTTTATTAATAGTGTAATATTTCTCTGTATATTTTTTACATAAAATAAATCCGTTGTTTAGTAGGCAGTAACAATTTTCTTCATAGCTTATATAAAACAAGACCTCTACAATTAAGAAACATATCTGGTTTGCAATACCTGTTGAGAATATATGTTACATAATTCCCAAATATTGTCAACTGTTTCCGTAGTGTAGTGTTTATCAGGTACGGCTAACACGCGTAAGGTCCCCGGTTCGAAACCGGGCGGAAAAATCAGTGAGTTCATTTTGGAAATCATAATATGTAACTCAATTTTTTTGCAATATGATTCCAAATTTTTATTTTATTGTGTAATATTTTTGTACTGTAGAATTATTTTCACTTTGAACTCGTTCAATATAATAACACAAGGATATAGTATAATAATAATAATTACAGTTTTTCTTACGTATTTTGACATACTCAATGCATTTAAAAATACATCAATAGATAGCTCGTAAAATACTCTAGAAATAATTAAAGCATTCGACCTACAAAGAAGAAAGAAAACAAAATTTAAAAAACAAAATTTTTAATATTAAAGAAATGAGTTTTCAAAAGTGTTTGAAATATAGATAATCAACCATACATATAAATATAATTATATATACTACTTTTTATAAAATAGTTTAATATTTCCCTGTATATTTTTTACATATAATAAATCCGTTGTTTAGTAGGCAGTAATTACAATTTTCTTCATAGCTTATATAAAACAAGACCTCTACAATTAAGAAACATATCTGGTGCAATACCTGTTGAGAATATATGTTACATAATTCCGTAAATAATAATGTTTCCGTAGTGTTGTGGTTATCACGTACGCCTAACACGCGTAAGGTCCCCGGTTCGAAACAGGGCGGAAACATCAATGAGTTCCTTTTGGAAATGATAATATGTAACTAAATGTTGTTGCAATGTGATCCCCCTATTTTTATTTTATTGTGTAATATTTTTGTACTGTAGAATTATTTTTCACTTTGAACACGTTCAATATAATAACACAAGGATAAAGTATAATAATAATAATTACAGTTTTTCTTACGTATTTTGACATCCTCAATGCATTTACAAATACAACAATATTTAGCTCGTAAAACACTCCAGAAACAATTAAAGCATTCGATCTATAAAAAGAAAGAAAGGAGAATTAAAAAACAAAATTTTAAGGGTTCCACTACAAAAAATAAATATTTTAGTGAATTTTTGAATTAGCCATAAATTAAATGGTTAACCATATTAGAATAGATAATTGAAAGAATTTTTTCGATTGCAAAGATAGAAATGTTGAAAATTCGTAAAATTCCAAGGCTGGATTACATTTTCCGCCTTAGCAACTCCCTTAGCAACGTTTATTTGGATGCAAAAACTGCTTAATTTTCCATGTTGCGCACATTTTCTCCCGCACCACCTCTCCTAAATGAAATGTTATTATATTTTAAAACATTAAGAGTGAATTGATTGGTGCGTGGGTAGTCATGTGACCGGTCTTGAGGCATATGTGATATTGTTTATTTTGGTTTAAGTTAGCGAGAGAAGTTTTGCAACGGGCGACCGCTTTTGATGGAAATCAAACTGCTTTTAATTTAGTAGGGCTAAGTTTCCACATTGCCGTGTTTCACAGTTGGCGAGGACATCATTAAGACCAATGACCCGATCCCTGGTCCTGCAAAAGAATATACAGGATTATTTGGCTTTGTTGCTAACGAGGGAGGCTGTGACGGTAGGAAACTGGTAGCATCCGCCATTGTTGTTAAACATAAATACGACCCTAGAGCCGAAAGTGTGCAAGAAAATATTTTTTTTAAACTTAGAATAATGAGTTAAAGTGTGCAATCTCTCGCTTAGGGTGTATTTGGAATTCACTTTTCGACTTGCGGTTTTAGTTAGGTATTATTTACCCCAGTTGATAAAATCGGGCTACGGCTCATGTCAGTTTTGGCTACGACTAGGCATAATGCTCTATATAGGTCTTTTTTTGCCGGGTGATGCATACGGCATGTGTTTATGTATAATGAACTAGTACTGTCACCAATTTGCACGCCAATTCTTATGTCCCTTTGACCTTCTTCTCCAATGTAAAACAACAACATGACGATATCAACAAGAACACTCGCAAAAACTATAAACAGTAAAATTCTAATCACTTCGTGACGATCAGTCCTTTGCTACTCAAGTCGAAAGTTTTGTAGATGAAATAAATATATTACGAAACCTATCCGTGTAATCGTAAACTACAAGCGTGTGAACAGTTTCGTCACACCATTTTAGACTTTTTGTTATACCCAAAGCAAACAAGTCTAAGGTATACAGAATATACATTATATATCCACTGAGAATAAAGTAATAATGGCAATTCAAGCCGAGGAAGAAATGCGTCCTTGTTCCCGCAGACAAATATACTCCATCGAAAATTGTGTAAACAGAGATACAATTGTCATTAAATCGTCCACCCTTGTCACAAACGAATGACTTAGACCCAAAGAATATAACCTGACATCGAAATGAAATGGTTAAGACCAAGAAAAAGAAAAGAAAAGTAGGGCATAACTTATAAGACTGGAGGTTTTTAAACAGTTATATATAGCTTTATTGGACTGTCTATTGTTGTTTTGGCGCTATTATCTTATTAATAATTAGAAAGTTAAACTTTTAAAAGCCGTTTTTCCTCAAAAAGCCGATTCCGGATATTGCGCGCAGGATATCTCAAAAAGTATTTAAGCTATCTTGATCAAATTTTCAGCGCTAACAGTATATACATTTCTCTTGGAGATGAAGCAAAATAATTGAATTATGTTCAATTGTAATGAAATAGTAATAGTTTTAGTGAGAGCAATTGTACACATTTCTAGTAATGGCTCCTATGTCAATAGTTCTGCTACACCTCCTAGACAATGTTGTTTGTGACTAAATAAAAGTTCCTCCAGGTTTTTATCATTATTATTTATCTAGTTATCATGTTTATAAAAATACGCTCTTTTCACCATGGGAGTGTCATATCTTGGTAACTATGGCAACAATGCATTGCAACAACATCTTTTTTTAGTCAGACTAACTCACCCAACAACCAGGTATAAGTAGATTTTAATTATATTAAAAAGAAAAGAGGAAATTTTTTTGGTAGTGCACCCCCTTAAATTTTAAATAAATGAGTTTTAAAAAGTGTTTTAAATATAGACAAGACAAGACGCCCGCTAGGCGTTAACTCGGATAGCCTGCGAGCCGGCTCTCTGCGGCAATGCATAGTGCATACCCCATGTTAGACAGTTGGAACAAAGGATAATTTTTAATTTTTTCTATTTATTGATATTATACATGTATGCAGAACCTAGATCTGGACAACATTTACTGCATATGGTATTTTACTGTCAATTATTAAACTGAAGTGACGTACATCGGTACATGACACAGTATTGTGACATTTTGTGTACATATATTCTAGTTAATTTCAGTTGCTGTTTATATACTGTTTTGTAGTGTTAACAATTTTCGTTTTTTTAAAATTTGTCTCGAGATGCAAAACTGTTTTGATGGTGTTCACAATTTTCATTTTTCATTGGATATTTGGACCAGGATAATGATTTATTTGTGATTTAGCTGATGATTTGTAATTGCCATGGCAACAGTACATGAACATTCTTTATAAGACACAGTCACACTGTTTATGTTCGATATATTCAGACCAGTTTTGCTATTTATAGTCTTCTTTAACAACTCCACATGAAAATTATTTATAAAATAGAGATGTAATTGTACAGTACGAATGGCAAAACATATGTAGTGAATCAAGTTCGCAGCTTTGACCTTTGTTGACAGTTGCTTGGTTTGATTATGGCAATGTTACAATCACAATGCATTCCATCGATTCAAGCATGTGGTTAAAGCAAAGTTATTTTGGTGGACATTGGATATGGTAATTTCTTTGGCTGCATGAATGGCGACTTGAAATTCCACTGAGTTTGTAATCATGAATCATATTTTCAATGGCCTAGTGCTAGTGATGGGAATTATGCCAGTGAATTTCTGTCTGACTGTTGACTTTGTTGACTGTGCATTGATGATTAAATGGCTTTAGCACTTTACTCCACTCCAGTGTTAATTTGTCTTCTCTTTCATTATAATATCATGATAGCAGTTACTGTATGTCAAAGTCATTTAATCACGTCGACCAACATGGCGGTTGTTTTCCTTATCACAATAAATTTAGCATAACGAGATTCTACATAATTCCTTGTGTTTAAAGTCTCTGGGTCAATATCAGCGGAAAACTTGTACTGATAACTGGAACTTTTTACATTCTCATTATACTGGTACAATGTTAAGAGAAGCAGGATTATTCGATGGCACGTGCTTTTTGAATTATTAGGCAAAACATGCGACTGTTCATGGACAATTGATAATATAAAAGACATACTTGATGAAACGATATGTTGAAAATCATCGAATTTATTTCGCACGACATTTGTAACACAATACACAATAAACAATATAGGCAACAATAAAACAAATCATAAATATTGATAAAGTTACCTCAATACAAATGTATAATTTCCATACAGCGTTTATATAATGTCGAGTCTCCTCGGGTGAATGTTTACCTGACACTTGCAATTTGGCTTCGTCAAGTACGTTCTTTGTGCTTCTATTTACATCATTTGAGCAACTCAATGACACAGGTAACGTTGTATTCAAGTTTATATTCGTTTTTAGTTTTGTAAGTTCGGCATTCATTGTAAGACTGGCATTCGTATAAGTTTTCATCAGATGGCGGACCAACCCGTTTCGAAATCGCTCGGCATCTTTTAGAGTAGGTTCACCGCGATCGGCGTGTGCGATAACAAGATACTTCCCAGCAACATAACTGACTTCGTACACTTTCTTCCAAGCAACCAACGAAAAGAAAGAAGACACTGGACGTCCACACGTAATATAGTCCGCCGAGCGGGTGAAAAGCCTGGGTCCAAATCTCCCCCCCAAAAATAATATCGCAGGAAACCTAGACTCGCCTATCCGAGTAATAACCAACCATACATATAAATATAATTATATATATATCTCCCTCGTATATTTATTACAGAAAATAACTCGTTGTTTTGTGGGCTAACAAGACCTCTACAATTAAGAAATATATTTGGTTGCAATGCCTGTTGAGAATATTGTTACATAAATCCCAAACCGCAGTGTAGTGATTATCACGTACGCTTAACACGCGTAAGGTCCCCGGTTTGAAACCACTGGAGCTAAATATACTATATTCTTGCAGCAATAAAGATTGTATTTGGTGATATGAATCCGAGCAACTTCTTTTCGTACTTGATAACAGAAATAAAAATTTCTAAGATATTTCTATGTTCTGCAATTCTCATTTTATTTTTTAGATAAAGGATACTTTCTATTTTTTAGATATAAAGGATGAATGCGGGAATTTAACACCGGTCCTCAGCACGACAGCTAGACACAATCATAAAACTAACGTGAAAATTCCAGATACAGAAGATATCGTATCCTTCCCAATAAACATCAGAATAACAGAATAATTTTCTCGCAAATGATGATTAGATCCCTAACAAAATCCATTTTAGCCATTGCATGTTAATTTAATGCATTCAGTCTATCAAAAATGTCAGATGGCCCACAGAAATTACATTATAGGTGGTATTGCATGATCATGTTAAGAGTGTTTACAACGGATAGAAGAATGTGTTTTTAACTCCTCAGATCAAATAAATCACATATTAAAGGCAACGATTATATACGTGGATTCGAAGGAATAGGATTGATTGTCATAGACAATTAGTTACCGATTTCTTTAGAAATCCAAAGCACACATAATTTTTCGATGATTTGTCAAGCGTTGTTTCCGTAGTGTAGCGGTTATCACGTGCGCTTTACAACGCGCAAGGTCCCCGGTTCGAACCCGGGTGGGAAACATGTGGGAGTACTTTTTGGAAATCATGATAATGTGATTGCATTTTATTGTGTAATTTTTTGTACTTGTATAATTATTTTTCACTTTGAACACCTTCAATATAATATCACAAGTATACAGTAATAATAATATTAAGTACAGTTTTTTATTACGTATTTTGGCATCTCAATGCGTTTACAAATAGAACAATAGATAACTCGCAAAATTCTCTAGAAAGAATTAAAGCATTCGACCTATAAAGAAGTAAGAAAGAAAATAAATAAAAAATACATTTTTAATTTTAAACAAATGAATTTATAAAGGTGTTTTAAATATAGATAACCAACCACACATATTAATATAATTATATATACTACTTTCTGATTAAATAGTGTAATATTTTTCCCGTATTGTTATTACAGAATAACTCCGTTATTTAGTTGGCCAGTAACAATTCTCTCCATAGCTTATATAAAACAAGAACTCTACAATTAAGAAAATATATTTCGTTGCAATGCCTGTTGAAAATATATGTTACATAATTCCCACGTATTGTCATCTGTTTCTGTAGTGTAGTGGTATCACGTACGCTTAACACGCGTAAGGTCCCCGATTCGAAACCGCGAGGAAACAATTTTTACATGAAGAAAAATTTTACAACCACGGGAGATAAATATATTTATATCTTACAGCAATAAAGATTGTATTTGGTATTATCTAACAAACTCTTTCCATACTTTATAAGAGAAAAAATTCTAAAAAATAGATTATTATATATTTGGGCTGAAATACTCAATTTATTTTGTAAAGAAAGGGATAACTTGGTTTTGCCGTCAGAGAATTTAACACTGGTCTTCAGCGTGACAGAATAATTGTACCTCTAATGAGGGAATGCATCTTAACCATTGCATGTTAATTTCATGCAAAACGGTAATGCCTCACATGCATTAGATTATTGTTGGAGTTGCAGCGTTGTTTGAGTGTCTTTACGACGCATTGGGGCATGTGTTTCAACTCCTGAGATAATTCAATTATTTATTATTGGCAAGATTTTCAAACGTACATTCGAAGCAATAAAATTGACTGTCATAGACAATTTGTTACCAAATTCTTTAGAATTCCAAAGCAAGCATAATTCGATGATTTCTAAAGTATGAATTGTTTCCGTAGTGTAGTGGTTATCACGTACGCCTCACACGCGTAAGGTCCCCGGTTCGATCCCGGGCGGAAACATCACGGAGTTCCTTTTGGAAATCATTTACATAAAATAAATCCGTTGTTTAGTAGGCAGTAACAATTTTCTTCATAGCTTATATAAAACAAGACCTCTACAATTAAGAAACATATCTGGTTTGCAATACCTGTTGAGAATATATGTTACATAATTCCCAAATATTGTCAACTGTTTCCGTAGTGTAGTGGTTATCACGTACGCCTAACACGCGTAAGGTCCCCAGTTCGAAACCGGGCGGAAACATCAGTGAGTTATGTAACTCAATTTTTTTGCAATGTGATCCCAAATTTTTTTTTTATTGTGTAATATTTTTGTACTGTAGAATTATTTTCACTTTGAACTCGTTCAATATAATAACACAAGGATATAGTATAATAATAATAATTACAGTTTTTCTTACGTATTTTGACATACTCAATGCATTTACAAATACATCAATAGATAGCTCGTAAAATACTCTAGAAATAATTAAAGCATTCGACCTACAAAGAAGAAAGAAAACAAAATTTAAAAAACAAAATTTATAATATTAAAGAAATGAGTTTTCAAAAGTGTTTGAAATATAGATAATCAACCATACATATAAATATAATTATATATACGACTTTTTATTGAATAGTGTAATATTTCCCTGTATATTTTTTACATAAAATAAATCCGTTGTTTAGTAGGCAGTAACAATTTTCTTCATAGCTTATATAAAACAAGACCTCTACAATTAATAAACATATCTGGTTTGCAATACCTGTTGAGAATATATGTTACATAATTCCCAAATATTGTCAACTGTTTCCGTAGTGTAGTGGTTATCACATACGCCTAACACGCGTAAGATCCCCGGTTCGAAACCGGGCGGAAACATCAGTGAGTTAATTTTGGAAATCATAATATGTAACTCAATATTTTTGCAATGTGATCCCAAATTATTTTTTTTCTTGTGTAATATTTTTGTACTGTAGAATTATTTTCACTTTGAACTCGTTCAATATAATAACACAAGGATATAGTATAATAATAATAATTACAGTTTCTCTTACGTATTTTGACATACTCAATGCATTTAAAAATACATCAATAGATAGCTCGTAAAATACTGTAGAAATAATTAAAGCATTCGACCTACAAAGAAGAAAGAAAACAAAATTTAAAAAACAAAATTTTAAATATTAAAGAAATGAGTTTTCAAAAGTGTTTGAAATATAGATAATCAACCATACATATAAATATAATTATATATACTACTTTTTATTAAATAGTGTAATATTTCCCTGTATATTTTTTACAACAATATTTAGCTCGTAAAATACTCCAGAAACAATTAAAGAATTCGACCTATAAAAAGAAAGAAAGGAGAATTAAAAAACAAAATTTTAAGCGGTCCACTACAAAAAATAAATATTTTAGTGAATTTTTGAATTAGCCATAAATTAAATGGTTAACCATATTAGAATAGATAATTGAAAGAATTTTTTCGATTGCAAAGACAGAAATGTTGAAAATTCGTAAAATTCCAAGGCTGGACTGCATTTTCCGCCTTAGCAACTCCCTTAGCAACGTATATTTGGAAGCAAAAACTGCTTAATTTTCCATGTTGCGCACATTTTCTCCCGCACCACCTCTCCCTAAATGAAATTTTATTATATTTTAAAACATTAAGAGTGAATTGATTGGTGCGTGGGTAGTCATGTGACCGGTCTTGAGGCATATGTGATATTGTTTATTTTGGTTTAAGTTAGCGAGAGAAGTTTTGCAACGGGCGGCCGCTTTTGATGGAAATCAAACTGCTTTTAATTTAGTAGGGCTAAGTTTCCACATTGCCGTGTTTCACAGTTGGCGAGGACATCATTAAGACCAATGACCCGATCCCTGGTCCTGTAAAAGAATATACAGGTCCTTTGGCTTTGTTGCTAACGAGGGAGGCTGTGACGGTAGGAAACTGCTAGCATCCGCCATTGTTGTTAAACATAAACACGACCCTAGAGCCGAAAGTGTAGAAGAAAAGATTTTTTTTTAACTTAGAATAATGAGTTAAAGTGTTCAATCTCTCGCTTAGGGTGTATTTGGAGTTCCCTTTTCGACTTGCGGTTTTCGTTAGGTATTATTTACCCCAGTTGATAAAATCGGGCTACGGCTCATGTCAGTTTTGGCTACGACTAGGCATAATGCTCTATATAGGTCTTTTTTTGCCGGGTGATGCATACGGCATGTGTTTATGTATAATGAAATAGTACTGTGTATGTATACACTAATAACAATCCCCGTGCCACCAATTTGCGCGCCAATTCTTATGTCCCTTTGACCTTCTTCTCCAATGTAAAACAACAACATGACGATATCAACAAGAACACTCGCAAAAACTATAAACAGTAAAATTCTAATCACTTCGTGACGATCAGTCCTTTGCTACTCAAGTCGAAAGTTTTGTAGATGAAATAAATATATTACGAAACCTATCCGTGTAATCGTAAACTACAAGCGTGTGAACAGTTTCGTCACACCATTTTAGACTTTTTGTTATACCCAAAGCAAACAAGTCTAAGGTATACAGAATATACATTATATATCCACTGAGAATAAAGTAAAAATGGCAATTCAAGCCGAGGAAGAAATGCGTCCTTGTTCCTGCAGATAAATATACTCCACCGAAAATTGTGTAAACAGAGATACAATTGTCATTAAATCGTCCACCCTTGTCACAAACGAATGACTTAGACCCAAAGAATATAACCTGACATCGAAATGAAATGGTTAAGACCAAGAAAAAGAAAGAAAAGTAGGGCATAACGTACTTATAAGACTGGAGCTTTTTAAACAGTTATATATCTTTATTGGACTGTCTATTGTTGTTTTGGCGCTATTATCTTGTTAATAATTAGAAAGTTTAACTTTAAAGCCGTTTTTCTCAAAAGCCGATTCCTGATATTGCGCGCAGGATATCTCAAAAAGTATTTAAGCTATCTTGATCAAATTTTCAGCGCTAACAGTATATACATTTCTCTTGGAGATGAAGCAAAATAATTGAATTATGTTCAATTGCAATGAAATAGTAATAGTTTTAGTGAGAGCAATTGTACACATTTCTAGTAATGGCTCCTATGTCAATAGTTCTGCTACACCTCCTAGACAATGTTGTTTGTGACCAAATAAAAGTTACTCCAGGTTTTTATCATTATTATTTATCTAGTTATCATGTTTATAAAAATACGCTCTTTTCACCATGGGAGTATCATATCTTGGTAACTATGGCAACAATGCATTGCAACAACATCTTTTTTTAGTCAGACTAACTCACCCAACAACCAGGTATAAGTAGATTTTAATTATATTAAAAAGAAAAGAGGAAATTTTTTTGGTAGTGGACCCCCTTAAATTTTAAATAAACGAGTTTTAAAAAGTGTTTTAAATATAGATAACCAACCATACATATAAATATAATTATATATATATCTCCCTCGTATATTTATTACAGAAAATAACTCGTTATTTTGTGGGCTAACAAGACCTCTACAATTAAGAAATATATTTGGTTGCAATGCCTGTTGAGAATATTGTTACATAAATCCCAAACCGCAGTGTAGTGATTATCACGTACGCTTAACACGCGTAAGGTCCCCGGTTTGAAACCACTGGAGCTAAATATACTATATCTTGCAGCAATAAAGATTGTATTTGGTGATATGAATCGAGCAACTTCTTTTCGTACTTGATAACAGAAATAAAAATTTCTAAGATATTTCTATGCTCTGCAATTCTCATTTTATTTTTTAGATAAAGGATACTTTTATATTTTTTAGATAAAGGATGAATGCGGGAATTTAACACCGGTCCTCAGCACGACAGCTAGATACAAATCATAAAACTAACGTGAAAATTCCAGATACAGAAGATATCGTATCCTTCCCAATAAACATCAGAATAACAGAATAATTTTCTCCGCAAATGATGATTAGATCCTAACAAAATCCATTTTAGCCATTGCATGTTAATTTAATGCATTCAGTCTATCAAAAATGTCAGATGGCCCGACAGACATTACATTATAGGTGGTATTGCATGATCATGTTAAGAGTGTTTACAACGGATAGAAGAATGTGTTTTTAACTCCTGAGATCAAATAAATCACATATTAAAGGCACGATTATATACGTGGATTCGAAGGAATAGGATTGATTGTCATAGACAATTATTTACCGATTCTTTAGAAATCCAAAGCACACATAATTTTTCGATGATTTGTCAAGCATTGTTTCCGTAGTGTAGCGGTTATCACGTGCGCTTTACACGCGCAAGGTCCCCGGTTCGAACCCGGGTGGAAACATGTGGGAGTTCTTTTTGGAAATCATGATAATGTGATTGCATTTTATTGTGTAATTTTTTGTACTTGTATAATTATTTTTCACTTTGAACACCTTCAATATAATATCACAAGTATACAGTATAATAATAATAAGTACAGTTTTTATTACGTATTTTGGCATCTCAATGCGTTTACAAATAGAACAATAGATAACTCGCAAAATTCTCTAGAAAGAATTAAAGCATTCGACCTATAAAGAAGTAAGAAAGAAAAATAAATAAAATAACATTTTTAATTTTAAACAAATGAATTTATAAAGGTGTTTTAAATATAGATAACCAACCACACATATTAATATAATTATATATACTACTTTCTGATTAAATAGTGTAATATTTTTCCTGTATTGTTATTACAGAAATAACTGCGTTATTTAGTTGGCACTAACAATTTTCTCCATAGCTTATATAAAACAAGAACTCTACAATTAAGAAATATATTTCGTTGCAATGCCTGTTGAGAATATATGTTACATAATTCCCAAATATTGTCATCTGGTTCTGTAGTGTAGTGGTTATCACGTATGCTTAACACGCGTAAGGTCCCCGATTCGAAACCGCGAGGAAACAATTTTTACATGAAGAAAAATTTTACAACCACGGGAATTAAATATATTATATCTTACAGCAATAAAGATTGTATTTGGTAACCTCTTTCCATACTTTATAAGAGAAAAAGTTCTAAAAATAGATATATTATATGGGCTGAAATACTCAATTTGTAAAGAAAGGATAACTTGGTTTTGCCGTCAGAGAATTAAACACTGGTCTTCAGCGTGACAGAATAATTGTACCTCTAATGAGGGAATTCCATCTTAACCATTGCATGTTAATTTCATGCAAAACGGCTATTGCCTCACATGCATTAGATTATTGTTGGAGTTGCAGCGTTGTTTGAGTGTCTTTACGACGCATTTGGGGCATGTGTTTCAACTCCTGAGATAAATTAAATTATTTATCATTGGCAAGATTTCAAACGTACATTCGAAGCAATAAAATTGACTGTCATAGACAATTTGTTACCAAATTTTTTAGAATTCCAAAGCAAGCATAATTCGATGATTTCTAAAGTATGAATTGTTTCCGTAGTGTAGTGGTTATCACGTACACCTCACGCGCGTAAGGTCCCCGGTTCGATCCCGGGCGGAAACATCACGGAGTTCCTTTTGGAAATCATAATATGTAACTCAATGTTGTTGCAATGTTTTTTTTGTGACTGAAACTTGGCTAAGAGATGATGATAGCGTGACTCTTGCTGCTCTTGCTCCACAAGGTTATTTGTTTAGAAATATCCCAAGAGTGGGAAGTGTAACGCAACGATCTGGTGGTGGAACGGGGATTTGGTATCGTGAAAACTTCAAAGTTTCCCTCGCCGGAAAAAAGCAAAGAAAATCATTTGAAACATCTGAGTGGAACCTGACTGCGCATGCGCGTACCACCAAAATTATCATCATTTACCGTCGTCCCTACTCGGAGACTCATCCCGTAACGCCGACCGTGTTTTCGAGGAATTTGCTGCCTATCTTGAAGGCATTGTCCTCTGTCCTGAAGTACTAGTAATCGCAGGTGATTTCAATTTCCACATGGATGACCTATCAGATGCGGATGCAACTTCTTCAAACATTTGGGCTTACTCAACATGTGCATTTTCCTACGCACATCTCAGGTCACTGGCTCGACCTCATAATCACTCAGTCCTCGAATGATGTGATGGTTATGTCGCCTCGTCCTTCATTATTTCTATCGGATCACTGTTTTACTGAGTGTATTCTTGCCATACCATCTCCAGCAGTTACGGTAAAAGAGTTGAGCTATCGCAGATGGAAGCAGATAGATTTAGAAGTTTTCACAGAGGACATTGTCGCCTCGAAACTCTATGGGCTCCCTGCGAATAAGCTTCCAGCAAGTTACGACACTGTCCTGCTCACCATCCTTGAGAGCCACGCCCCACTACAGCACAAAGTTTTAGTTGTCCGTCCTAGAGTCCCTTGGTTCGATGACGAACTGAAGCGACTGAAAGCGGAGCGTCGGAAGTTGGAGAAGAGAATGAGGAAGAGTAATCTGGCCTCCGATGTTTCAGCATATCGCAAGGTGTGCAATGCTTACTGCGCGCTTCTAAAGGATGCGAAGAAGAGTTATTATTGTGACCTCATTCAAGATTGTGCAGGGGACTCCAAGAAGCTATTTCAAGTCGTGTCTTCCCTCTGTAAAGAGCGTTCGGAGAACTCTTTGCCACCCCACGTCAACCTGCGACAGCTTGCAGACGATTTTGGAGAGTTCTTTTGCCGCAAGATCACCCTCATAACGGAGAACATCAACTGCTGTGATACTCAACCTCCTTCTCTGCAGATACCTTTCCCTACAGGGAAACTCATGAATTTTGATGCTGTTTCTGAGAATGATGTGCGAGATATTATCACCTCTGGATCTAACGCTAGTTGTCAACTGGATCCTATTCCTACTTGGTTGGTAAAGAAGTGCGTAGATGAGCTTGTACCGATTATTACGAACATGATAAATTGGTCATTATCCAGTGGGTGTGTGCCTGACGAGTGGAAGATTGCTCTAATTCGACCTCTCTTGAAGAAGTTAGGGCTTGAGCTGATTTTTAACAACTTCCGGCCTGTCAGCAACTTTCCTCTTGTTTCTAAGATTGCGGAGAAGGCGGTCATTCCTCAGCTACTTGGTCATTGCAGTGAGCATGCTCCCCTCCCAACCAACCAGTCATCTTACAGACAATATCATTCTACGGAAACTTCTCTGCTCCGAGTTCATAATGACATCCTTATGAACATGGATAAACAAGAAGTGACTCTGTTGGTGTTGTTGAATTTAAGTGCGGCTTTTGATACTATTGATCACAATACTATGGCTGATGTGTTGGATAAGGACTTTGGAGTCACCGGCGATGCTCTCGGCTGGCTAAAGTCGTTCTTGTCTGGGAGGAAACAACGGGTTTGTATCGATCAGCATCTGTCTAAGCACTTTGATCTCGCCAATGGAATTCCTCAAGGAAGCTGCCTTGGTCCTGTATTGTTTGTCATGTATGCATCTCGTCTATTTCACGTTGTGAAGAAACATCTACCGACTGCACACAGCTATGCGGATGATACACAACTATATTTATCATTCCGTCCGGGATCATCCGCGTCTCAAGAAGAGGCTGTTAAAGCGATGGAAGACTGTATTGAGGATATTCGGCGCTGGATGATCACTCACCAGCTCATGCTGCACGACAGTAAGACCGAATTTCTCATACTCGGATCTCGCCAACAACTTACCAAGGTCAACATTGATGGCATTAGTGTTGGCTCTTCAACGATCAAGCCTGTCAGCTCTGTGTGGAACTTGGGTTCATGGTTTGACACCTTCATGACTATGGATGCCCACATCGGCAAAGTGTGTAGTAAAGCCTTTCGCGGATTGTACAAAATCAGGCAAATCCGCAAGTTTCTCACAGAAGATGCTACAAAGACCTTGATACACGCTTTCGTGACTTCACATCTGGATTATTGTAACTCACTACTCTATGGCGTCCCGCAATACCACTAGATGGATCGTCTGCAAAGAGTTTTCAATGCTGCTGCTCGTGTCACCTGCTTTATCCCTCGCTACTCCCACATTACTCCAGTACTAGAACAACTTCATTGGCTTCCTGTCCGTCTTCGCATCCAGTTTAAAGTAGCTCTCCTAATGTTTAAAGTCTCGAGAGGCATGGCACCTGACTATATAACTGAACTTTTTGAGATTAAGGGCTCGGGCCGTTACGCATTACGTTCTTCAAATCAGAAGCTTTTTATGGTTCCTCGGTCACGCTATAAAACCATCGGTGATCGTGCATTTTCACTAGCAGGACCTAAGACCTGGAACAGTCTACCGCTTTCTGTTCGGAATAGCGATACTGTTGACTCTTTTAAAACTAGACTTAAAACTTTTTTATTCATTTCAGCATATAAGTAATAGTTTTCTTCTTATATTATATAAGTACATTAACGATATACAATATAGTAATCTATATAAATACAATGTAAAAATACATAAATTTAGCCTTCATCATTTACTATTTAATTAGAGTTTTTAATATTGTAAAGCGCTTTAGAATATGTTATAATTTAAGCGCTATATAAATTTGGTTATTATTATTATTATATTATAAAATAAATCCGTTGTTTAGTAGGCAGTAACAATTTTCTTCATAGCTTATATAAAACAAGACCTCTACAATTAAGAAACATATCTGGTGCAATACCTGTTGAGAATATATGTTACATAATTCCCAAATCTTGTCAACTGTTTCCGTAGTATAGTGGTTATCACGTACGCCTAACACGCGTAAGGTCCCCGGTTCGAAACCGGGCGGAAACATCGATGAGTTCCTTTTGGAAATGATAATATGTAACTAAATGTTGTTGCAATGTGATCCCAAATTTTTATTTTATTGTGTAATATTTTTGTACTGTAGAATTATTTTTCACTTTGAACACGTTCAATATAATAACATAAGGATATAGTATAATAATAATAATTACAGTTTTTATTACGTATTTTGACATCCTCAATTAATTTACAAATACAACAATATTTAGCTCGTAAAATACTCCAGAAACAATTAAAGCATTCGACCTATAAAAAGAAAGAAAGGAGAATTAAAAAACAAAATTTTAAGGGGGTCCACTACAAAAAATAAATATTTTAGTGAATTTTTGAATTAGCCATAAATTAACTGGTTAACCATATTAGAATAGATAATTGAAAGAATTTTTTCGATTGCAAAGATATGGGACTGCATTTTCCGCCTTAGCAACTCCCTTAGCAACGTATATTTGGATGCAAAAACTGCTTAATTTTCCATGTTGCGCACATTTTGTCCCGCACCACCTGTCCCTAAATGAAATTTTATTATATTTTAAAACATTAAGAGTGAATTGATTGGTGCGTGGGTAGTCATGTGACCGGTCTTGAGGCATATGTGATATTGTTTATTTTGGTTTAAGTTAGCGAGAGAAGTTTTGCAACGGGCGACCGCTTTTGATGGAAATCAAACTGCTTTTACTTTAGTAGGGCTAAGTTTCCACATTGCCGTGTTTCACAGTTGGCGAGGAACTCATTAAGACCAATGACCCGATCCCTGGTCCTGTAAAAGAATATACAGGATCCTTTGGCTTTGTTGCTAACGAGGGAGGCTGTGACGGTGGGAAACTGGTAGCATCCGCCATTGTTGTTAAACATAAACACGACCCTAGAGCCGAAAGTGTAGAAGAAAATTTTTTTTTAAACTTAGAATAATGAGTTAAAGTGTGCAATCTCTCGCTTAGGTTGTATTTGGAGTTCCCTTTTCGACTTGCGGTTTTAGTTAGGTATTATTTACCCCAGTTGATAAAATCGGGCTACGGCTCGTGTCAGTTTTGGCTACGACTAGGCATAATGCTCAATATAGGTCTTTTTTTGCCGGGTGATGCATACGGCATGTGTTTATGTATAATGAACTAGTACTGTGTATGTATACACTAATAACAATCCCCGTGCCACCAATTTGCGCGCCAATTCTTATGTCCCTTTGACCTTCTTCTCCAATGTAAAACAACAACATGACGATATCAACAAGAACACTCGCAAAAACTATAAACAGTAAAATTCTAATCACTTCGTGACGATCAGTCCTTTGCTACTCAAGTCGAAAGTTTTGTAGATGAAATAAATATATTACGAAACCTATCCGTGTAATCGTAAACTACAAGCGTGTGAACAGTTTCGTCACACCATTTTAGACTTTTTGTTATACCCAAAGCAAACAAGTCTAAGGTATACTGAATATACATTATATATCCACTGAGAATAAAGTAAAAATGGCAATTCAAGCCGAGGAAGAAATGCGTCCTTGTTCCCGCAGCTAAATATACTCCACCGAAAATTGTGTAAACAGAGATACAATTGTCATTAAATCGTCCACCCTTGTCACAAACGAATGACTTAGACCCAAAGAATATAACCTGACATCGAAATGAAATGGTTAAGACCAAGAAAAAGAAAAGAAAAGTAGGGCATAACTTATAAGACTGGAGCTTTTTAAACAGTTATATATCTTTATTGGACTGTCTATTGTTGTTTTGGCGCTATTATCTTATTAATAATTAGAAAGTTTAACTTTAAAGCCGTTTTTCTCAACAGCCGATTCCTGATATTGCGCGCAGGATATCTCAAAAAGTATTTAAGCTATCTTGATCAAATTTTCAGCGCTAACAGTATATACATTTCTCTTGGAGATGAAGCAAAATAATTGAATTATGTTCAATTGTAATGAAATAGTAATAGTTTTAGTGAGAGCAATTGTACACATTTCTAGTAATGGCTCCTATGTCAATAGTTCTGCTACACCTCCTAGACAATGTTGTTTGTGACTAAATAAAAGTTACTCCAGGTTTTTATCATTATTATTTATCTAGTTATCATGTTTATAAAAATACGCTCTTTTCACCATGGGGGTGTCATATCTTGGTAACTATGGCAACAATGCATTGCAACAACATCTTTTTTTAGTCAGACTAACTCACCCAACAACCAGGTATAAGTAGATTTTAATTATATTAAAAAGAAAAGAGGAAATTTTTTTGGTAGTGGACCCCCTGAAATTTTAAATAAATGAGTTTTAAAAAGTGTTTTAAATATAGATAACCAACCATACATATAAATATAATTATATATATATCTCCCTCGTATATTTATTACAGAAAATAACTCGTTGTTTTGTGGGCAAACAAGACCTCTACAATTAAGAAATATATTTAGTTGCAATGCCTGTTGAGAATATTGTTACATAAATCCCAAACCGCAGTGTAGTGATTATCACGTACGCTTAACACGCGTAAGGTCCCCGGTTTGAAACCACTGGAGCTAAATATACCATATCTTGCAGCAATAAAGATTGTATTTGGTGATATGAATCGAGAAACTTCTTTTCGTACTTGATAACAGAAATAAAAATTTCTAAGATGTTTCTATGCTCTGCAATTCTCATTTTATTTTTTAGATAAATGATACTTTTATATTTTTTAGATAAAGGATGAATGCGGGAATTTAACACCGGTCCTCAGCACGACAGCTAGACACAAATCATAAAACTAACGTGAAAATTCCAGATACAGAAGATATCGTATCCTTCCCAATAAACATCAGAATAACAGAATAATTTTCTCCGCAAATGATGATTAGATCCTAACAAAATTCCATTTTAGCCATTGCATGTTAATTTAATGCATTCAGTCTATCAAAAAAGTCAGATTGCCCCACAGACATTACATTATAGGTGGTATTGCATGATCATGTTAAGAGTGTTTACAACGGATAGAAGAATGTGTTTTTAACTCCTGAGATCAAATAAATCACATATTAAAGGCACGATTATATACATGGATTCGAAGGAATAGGATTGATTGTCATAGACAATTAGTTACCGATTCTTTAGAAATCCAAAGCACACATAATTTTTTGATGATTTGTCAAGCGTTGTTTCCGTAGTGTAGCGGTTATCACGTGCGCTTTACACGCGCAAGGTCCCCGTTTCGAACCCGGGTGGAAACATGTGGGAGATCTTTATGGAAATCATGATAATGAAATCCTTCATTTTGCATTTTATTATGTAATATTTTTGTACTTGTATAATTATTTTTCACTTTGAACACCTTCAATATAATATCACAAGTATACAGTATAATAAGTACAGTTTTTATTACGTATTTTGGCATCTCAATGCGTTTACAAATAGAACAATAGATAACTCGCATAATTCTCTAGAAAGAATTAAAGCATTCGACCTATAAAGAAGTAAGAAAGAAAAATAAATAAAATAACATTTTTAATTTTAAACAAATGAATTTATAAAGGTGTTTTAAATATAGATAACCAACCACACATATTAATATAATTATATATACTACTTTCTGATTAAATAGTGTAATATTTTTCCCGTATTGTTATTACAGAATAACTCCGTTATTTAGTTGGCAGTAACAATTCTCTCCATAGCTTATATAAAACAAGAACTCTACAATTAAGAAAATATATTTCGTTGCAATGCCTGTTGAGAATATATGTTACATAATTCCCAAGTATTGTCATCTGTTTCTGTAGTGTAGTGGTTATCACGTACGCTTAACACGCGTAAGGTCCCCGATTCGAAACCGCGAGGAAACAATTTTTACATGAAGAAAAATTTTACAACCACGGGAGATAAATATATTATATCTTACATATCATAGCTTACATATCTGGTGCAATACCTGTTGAGAATATATGTTACATAATTCCCAAATCTTGTCAACTGTTTCCGTAGTGTGTAGTGGTTATCACGTACGCCTAACACGCGTAAGGTCCCCGGTTCGAAACCGGGCGGAAACATCGATGAGTTCCTTTTGGAAATGATAATATGTAACTAAATGTTGTTGCAATGTGATCCCCCCTATTTTTATTTTATTGTGTAATATTTTTGTACTGTAGAATTATTTTTCACTTTGAACACGTTCAATATAATAACACAAGGATATAGTATAATAATAATAATTACAGTTTTTATTACGTATTTTGACATCCTCAATGCATTTACAAATACAACAATATTTAGCTCGTAAAATACTCCAGATACAATTAAAGCATTCGACCTATAAAAAGAAAGAAAGGAGAATTAAAAAACAAAATTTTAAGGGGTCCACTACAAAAAATAAATATTTTAGTGAATGTTTGAATTAGCCATAAATTAAATGGTTAACCATATTAGAATAGATAATTGAAAGAATTTTTTCGATTGCAAAGATAGAAATGTTGAAAATTCGTAAAATTCCAAGGCTGGACTGCATTTTCCGCCTTAGCAACTCCCTTAGCAACGTATATTTGGATGCAAAAACTGCTTAATTTTCCATGTTGCGCACATTTTCTCCCGCACCACCTCTCCCTAAATGAAATTTTATTATATTTTAAAACATTAAGAGTGAATTGATTGGTGCGTGGGTAGTCATGTGACCGGTCTTGAGGCATATGTGATATTGTTTATTTTGGTTTAAGTTAGCGAGAGAAGTTTTGCAACGGGCGGCCGCTTTTGATGGAAATCAAACTGCTTTTAATTTAGTAGGGCTAAGTTTCCACATTGCCGTGTTTCACAGTTGGCGAGGACATCATTAAGACCAATGACCCGATCCCTGGTCCTGTAAAAGAATATACAGGATCCTTTGGCTTTGTTGCTAACGAGGGAGGCTGTGACGGTAGGAAACTGGTAGCATCCGCCATTGTTGTTAAACATAAACACGACCCTAGAGCCGAAAGTGTAGAAGAAAATATTTTTTTTAAACTTAGAATAATGAGTTAAAGTGTGCAATCTCTCGCTCAGGGTGTATTTGGAGTTCCCTTTTCGACTTGCGGTTTTAGTTAGGTATTATTTACCCCAGTTGATAAAATCGGGCTACGGCTCGTGTCAGTTTTGGCTACGACTAGGCATCATGCTCTATATAGGTCTTTTTTTGCCGGGTGATGCATACGGCATGTGTTTATGCACTAGTACTGTGTATGTATACACTAATAACAATCCCCGTGCCACCAATTTGCGCGCCAATTCGTATGTCCCTTTGACATTCTTCTCCAATGTAAAAAACAACATGACGATATCAACAAGAACACTCGCAAAAACTATAAACAGTAAAATTCTAATCACTTCGTGACGATCAGTCCTTTGCTACTCAAGTCTAAAGTTTTGTAGATGAAATAAATATATTACGAAACCTATCCGTGTAATCGTAAACTACAAGCGTGTGAACAGTTTCGTCACACCATTTTAGACTTTTTGTTATACCCAAAGCAAACAAGTCTAAGGTATACAGAATATACATTATATATCCACTGAGAATAAAGTAATAATGGCAATTCAAGCCGAGGAAGAAATTCGTCCTTGTTCCCGCAGCTAAATATAATCCACCGAAAATTGTGTAAACAGAGATACAATTGTCATTAAATCGTCCACCCTTGTCACAAACGAATGACTTAGACCCAAAGAATATAACCTGACATCGAAATGAAATGGTTAAGACCAAGAAAAAGAAATGAAAAGTAGGGCATAACTTACAAGACTGGAGCTTTTTAAACAGTTATATATCTTTATCGGACTGTCTATTGTTGTTTTGGCGCTATTATCTTATTAATAATTAGAAAGTTTAACTTTAAAGCCGTTTTTCTCAAAAGCCGATTCCTGATATTGCGCGCAGGATATCTCAAAAAGTATTTAAGCTATCTTGATCAAATTTTCAGCGCTAACAGTATATACATTTCTCTTGGAGATGAAGCAAAATAATTGAATTATTTTCAATTGTAATGAAATAGTAATAGTTTTAGTGAGAGCAATTGTACACATTTCTAGTATTCAGACTGCCAAACTTTTATTATGGCTCCTATGTCAATAGTTCTGCTACACCTCCTAGACAATGTTGCTTGTGACTAAATAGAAGTTACTCCAGGTTTTTATCATTATTATTTATCTAGTTATCATGTTTATAAAAATACGCTCTTTTCACCATGGGGGGTGTCATATCATGGTAACTATGGCAACAATGCATTGCAACAACATCTTTTTTTAGTCAGACTAACTCACCCAACAACCAGGTATAAGTAGATTTTAATTATATTAAAAAGAAAAGAGGAAATTTTTTTGGTAGTGGACCCCCTTAAATTTTAAATAAATGAGTTTTAAAAAGTGTTTTAAATATCTATAACCAACCATACATATAAATATAATTATATAAATATCTCCCTCGTATATTTATTACAGAAAATAACTCGTTGTTTTGTGGGCAAACAAGACCTCTACAATTAAGAAATATATTTGGTTGCAATGCCTGTTGAGAATATTGTTACATAAATCCCAAACCGCAGTGTAGTGATTATCACGTACGCTTAACACGCGTAAGGTCCCCGGTTTGAAACCACTGGAGCTAAATATACCATATCTTGCAGCAATAAAGATTGTATTTGGTGATATGAATCGAGCAACTTCTTTTCGTACTTGATAACAGAAATAAAAATTTCTAAGATATTTCTATGCTCTGCAATTCTCATTTTATTTTTTAGATAAAGGATACTTTTATATTTTTTAGATAAAGGATGATACGTGCGGGAATTTAACACCGGTCCTCAGCACGACAGCTAGACACAAATCATAAAACTAACGTGAAAATTCCAGATACAGAAGATATCGTATCCTTCCCAATAAACATCAGAATAACTGAATAATTTTCTCCGCAAATGATGATCAGATCCTAACAAAATTCCATTTTAGCCATTGCATGTTAATTTAATGCATTCAGTCTATCAAAAATGTCAGATTGCCCCACAGACATTACATTATAGGTGGTATTCCATGATCATGTTAAGAGTGTTTACAACGGATAGAAGAATGAGTTTTTAACTCCTGAGATCAAATAAATCACATATTAAAGGCACGATTATATACGTGGATTCGAAGCAATAAAATTGACTGTCATAGACAATTTGTTAGCAAATTCTTTAGAATTCCAAAGCAAGCATAATTCGATGATTTCTAAAGTATGAATTGTTTCCGTAGTGTAGTGGTTATCACGTACGCCTAACACGCGTAAGGTCCCCGGTTCGAAACCGGGCAGAAATATCAGTGAGTTAATTTTGGAAATCATAATATGTAACTCAATTTTTTTGCAATGTGATCCCAAATTTTTATTTTATTGTGTAACATTTTTGTACTGTAGAATTATTTTCACTTTGAACTCGTTCAATATAATAACACAAGGATATAGTATAATAATAATAATTACAGTTTTTATTACGTATTTTGACATACTCAATGCATTTAAAAATACATCAATAGATAGCTCGTAAAATACTCTAGAAATAATTAAAGCATTCGACCTACAAAGAAGAAAGAAAACAAAATTTAAAAAACAAAATTTATAATATTAAAGAAATGAGTTTTCAAAAGTGTTTGAAATATAGATAATCAACCATACATATAAATATAATTATATATACTACTTTTTATTGAATAGTGTAATATTTCCCTGTATATTTTTTACATAAAATAAATCCGTTGTTTAGTAGCCAGTAACAATTTTCTTCATAGCTTATATAAAACAAGACCTCTACAATTAAGAAACATATCTGGTTTGCAATACCTGTTGACAATATATGTTACATAATTCCCAAAACTTGTGAACTGTTTCCGTAGTGTAGTGGTTATCACGTACGCCTAACACGTGTAAGGTCCCCGGTTCGAAACCGGGCGGAAACATCAGTGAGTTCATTTTGGAAATCATAATATGTAACTCAATTTGTTTGCAATGTGATCCCAAATTTTTATTTTATTGTGTAATATTTTTGTACTGTAGAATTATTTTTCACTTTGAACTCGTTCAATATAATAACACAAGGATATAGTATAATAATAATAATTACAGTTTTTATTACGTATTTTGACATCCTCAATGCATTTACAAATACAACAATATTTAGCTCGTAAAATACTCCAGAAACAATTAAAGCATTCGACCTATAAAAAGAAACAAAGGAGAATTAAAAAACAAAATTTTAAGGGGTCCACTACAAAAAATAAATATTTTAATGAATTTTTGAATTAGCGTTTTAATTTCTTCATAGCTTATATAAAACAAGACCTCTACAATTAAGAAATATATCTGGTGCAATACCTGTTGAAAATATATGTTACATAATTCCCAAATCTTGTCAACTGTTTCCGTAGTGTAGTGGTTATCACGTACGCCTAACACGCGTAAGGTCCCCGGTTCGAAACCGGGCGGAAACATCGATGAGTCCCTTTTGGAAATGATAATATGTAACTAAATGTTGTTGCAATGTGATCCCCCCTATTTTTATTTTATTGTGTAATATTTTTGTACTGTAGAATTATTTTTCACTTTGAACACGTTCAATATAATAACACAAGGATATAGTATAATAATAATAATTACAGTTTTTATTACGTATTTTGTCATCCTCAATGCATTTAAAAATACATCAATAGATAGCTCGTAAAATACTCTAGAAATAATTAAAACATTCGACATACAAAGAAGAAAGAAAACAAAATTTAAAAAACAAAATTTTTAATATTAAAGAAATGAGTTTTCAAAAGTGTTTGAAATATAGATAATCAACCATACATATCAATATAATTATATATACTACTTTTTATTAAATAGTGTAATATATCCCTGTATATTTTTTACATAAAATAAATCCGTTGTTTAGTAGGCAGTAACAATTTTCTTCATAGCTTATATAAAACAAGACCTCTACAATTAAGAAACATATCTGGTTTGCAATACCTGTTGAGAATATGTTACATAATTCCCAAGTATTGTCAACTGTTTCCGTAGTGTAGTGGTTATCACGTACGCCTCACACGCGTAAGGTCCCCGGTTCGATCCCGGGCGGAAACATCACGGAGTTCATTTTGGAAATCATAATATGTAACTCAATGTTGTTGCAATGTGATCCCAAATATATTTTTTTTATTGTGTAATATTTTTGTACTGTAGAATTATTTTCACTTTGAACTCGTTCAATATAATAACACAAGGATATAGTATAACAATAATAATTATAGTTTTTCTTACGTATTTTGACATACTCAATGCATTTAAAAATACATCAATAGATAGCTTGTAAAATACTCTAGAAATAATTAAAGCATTCGACCTACAAAGAAGAAAGAAAACAAAATTTAAAAAACTACATTTTTATGAATATATGAATATATGAATAGTCAGATTTTCACTATATGAATAGTGAGGACTATTATATTATATAGATTTCTATAGATATTTTAACTTTTAACTTTTAATATAGGATTTTTACTATTGACATCTGATAGTTTTAGTTAGTAAATTAGTTAAATTGATTAATCTTTGTAAAAGTTGCGCAATTCAGTGTAAAACTGCAAGGTAACTTATTAAATAATCTATCTATCTATCTTTCTATCTATCACGAACACGTTCAATATAATAACACAAGGATATAGTTTAATAATAATAATAACAGTTTTTATTACGTATCTTGACATCCTCAATGCATTTACAAATACAACAATATTTAGCTCGTAAAATACTCCAGAAACGATTAAAGCATTCGACCTATAAAAAGAAAGAAAGGAGAATTAAAAAACAAAATTTTAAGGGGTCCACTACAAAAAATAAATATTTTAGAGAATTTTTGAATTAGCCTTTTAATTTCTTCATAGCTTATATAAAACAAGACCTCTACAATTAAGAAATATATCTGGTGCAATACCTGTTGAGAATATATGTTACATAATTCCCAAATCTTGTCAATTGTTTCCGTAGTGTAGTGGTTATCACGTACGCCTAACACGCGTAAGGTCCCCGGTTCGAAACCGGGCGGAAACATCAGTGAGTTCATTTTGGAAATCATAATATGTAACTCAATTTTTTTGCAATGTGATCCCAAATTTTTATTTTATTGTGTAATATTTTTGTACTGTAGAATTATTTTCACTTTGAACTCGTTCAATATAATAACACAAGGATATAGTATAATAATAATAATTACAGTTTTTCTTACGTATTTTGACATACTCAATGCATTTAAAAATACATCAATAGATTGCTCGTAAAATACTCTAGAAATAATTAAAACATTCGACATACAAAGAAGAAAGAAAAAAAAATTAAAAAAAAAAATTTTTTAATATTAAAGAAATGAGTTTTCAAAAGTGTTTGAAATATAGATAATCAACCATACATATCAATATAATTATATATACTACTTTTTATTAAATAGTATAATATATCCCTGTATATTTTTTACATAAAATAAATCCGTTGTTTAGTAGGCAGTAACAATTTTCTTCATAGCTTATATAAAACAAGACCTCTACAATTAAGAAACATATCTGGTTTGCAATACCTGTTGAGAATATGTTACATAATTCCCAAGTATTGTCAACTGTTTCCGTAGTGTAGTGGTTATCACGTACGCCTCACACGCGTAAGGTCCCCGGTTCGATCCCGGGCGGAAACATCACGAAGTTCCTTTTGGAAATCATAATATGTAACTCATTGTTGTTGCAATGTGATCCCAAATATATATTTTTTATTGTGTAATATTTTTGTACTGTAGAATTATTTTCACTTTGAACACGTTCAATATAATAACACAAGAATATAGTATAATAATAATAATTACAGTTTTTATTACGTATTTTGACATACTCAATGCATTTACAAATACATCAATAGATAGCTCGTAAAATACTCTAGAAACAATTAAAGCATTCGACCTACAAAGAAGAAAGAAAACAAAATTTAAAAAACAAAATTTTTAATGTTAAAGAAATGAGTTTTCAAAAGTGTTTGAAATATAGATAATCAACCATACATATAAATATAATTATATATACTACTTTTTATTAAATAGTGTAATATTTCCCTGTATATTTTTTACATAAAATAAATCCGTTGTTTAGTAGGCAGTAACAATTTTCTTCATAGCTTATATAAAACAAGACCTCTACAATTAAGAAACTATGTTACATAATTCCCAAATGTTGTCAACTGTTTTCGTAGTGTAGTGGTTATCACGTACGCCTAACACGCGTAAGGTCCCCGGTTCGAAACCGGGCGGAAACATCAGTGAGTTCATTTTGGAAATCATAATATGTAACTCAATTTTTTTGCAATGTGATCCCAAATTTTTATTTTATTGTGTAATATTTTTGTACTGTAGAATTATTTTCACTTTGAACTCGTTCAATATAATAACACAAGGATATAGTATAACAATAATAATTACAGTTTTTCTTACGTATTTTGACATACTCAATACATTTAAAAATACATCAATAGATAGCTTGTAAAATACTCTAGAAATAATTAAAGCATTCGACCTACAAAGAAGAAAGAAAACAAAATTTAAAAAACTACATTTTTATGAATATATGAATATATGAATAGTGAGATTTTCACTATATGAATAGTGAGGACTATTATATTATATAGATTTCTATAGATATTTTAACTTTTAACTTTTAATATAGGATTTTTACTCTTGACATCTGATAGTTTTAGTTAGTAAATTAGTTAAATTGATTAATCTTTGTAAAAGTTGCGCAATTCAGTGTAAAACTGCAAGGTAACTTATTAAATAATCTATCTATCTATCTATCTCGAACACGTTCAATATAATAACACAAGGATATAGTATAATAATAATAATTACAGTTTTTATTACGTATCTTGACATCCTCAATGCATTTACAAATACAACAATATTTAGCTCGTAAAATACTCCAGAAACAATTAAAGCATTCGACCTATAAAAAGAAAGAAAGGAGAATTAAAAAACAAAATTTTAAGGGGTCCACTACAAAAAATAAATATTTTAGTGAATTTTTGAATTAGCCTTTTAATTTCTTCATAGCTTATATAAAACAAGACCTCTACAATTAAGAAATATATCTGGTGCAATACCTGTTGAGAATATATGTTACATAATTCCCAAATCTTGTCAACTGTTTCCGTAGTGTAGTGGTTATCACGTACGCCTAACACGCGTAAGGTCCCCGGTTCGAAACCAGGCGGAAACATCACGGAGTTGCTTTTGGAAATGATAATATGTAACTAAATGTTGTTGCAATGTGATCCCCCCTATTTTTATTTTATTGTGTAATATTTTTGTACTGTAGAATTATTTTTAACTTTGAACTCGTTCAATATAATAACACAAGAATATAGTATAATAATAATAATTACAGTTTTTCTTACGTATTTTGACATACTCAATGCATTTAAAAATACATCAATAGATAGCTCGTAAAATACTCTAGAAATAATTAAAGCATTCGACCTACAAAGAAGAAATAAAACAAAATTTTAAAAACAAAATTTTAAATATAAAATAAATGTGTTTTCAAAAGTGTTTGAAATATAGATAATCAACCATACATATAAATATAATTATATATACTACTTTTTATTAAATAGTGTAATATTTTCCTGTATATTTTTGACATAAAATAAATCCGTTGTTTAGTAGGCAGTAACAATTTTCTTCATAGCTTATATAAAACAAGACCTCTACAATTAAGAAACATATCTGATTTGCAATACCTGTTGAGAATATGTTACATAATTCCCAAGTATTGTCAACTGTTTCCGTAGTGTAGTGGTTATCACGTACGCCTCACACGCGTAAGGTCCCCGGTTCGATCCCGGGCGGAAACATCACGGAGTTCCTTTTGGAAGTCATAATATGTAACTCAATTTTTTGCAATGTGATCCCAAATATATTTTTTTTATTGTGTAATATTTTTGTACTGTAGAATTATTTTCACTTTGAACTCGTTCAATATAATAACACAAGAATATAGTATAATAATAATAATTACAGTTTTTATTACGTATTTTGACATACTCAATGCATTTACAAATACATCAATAGATAGCTCGTAAAATACTCTAGAAACAATTACAGCATTCGACCTACAAAGAAGAAAGAAAACAAAATTTAAAAAACAAAATTTTAAATATTAAAGAAATGAGTTTTCAAAAGTGTTTGAAATATAGATAATCAACCATACATATAAATATAATTATATATACTACTTTTTATTAAATAGTGTAATATTTCCCTGTATATTTTTTACATAAAATAAATCCGTTGTTTAGTAGGCAGTAACAATTTTCTTCATAGCTTATATAAAACAAGACCTCTACAATTAAGAAACATATCTGGTTTGCAATACCTGTTGAGAATATATGTTACATAATTCCCAAATATTGTCAACTGTTTCCGTAGTGTAGTGGTTATCACGTACGCCTAACACGCGTAAGGTCCCCGGTTCGAAACCGGGCGGAAACATCAGTGAGTTCATTTTGGAAATCATAATATGTAACTAAATGTTGTTGCAATGTGACCCCAAATTTTTATTTTATTGTGTAATATTTTTGTACTGTAGAATTATTTTTCACTTTGAACACGTTCAATATAATAACACAAGGATATAGTATAATAATAATAATTACAGTTTTTATTACGTATTTTGACATCCTCAATGTATTTACAAATACAACAATATTTAGCTCGTAAAATACTCCAGAAAAAATTAAAGCATTCGATCTATAAAAAGAAAGAAAGGAGAATTAAAAAACAAAATTTTAAATTTTAAATAAATGAGTTTTAAAAAGTGTTTTAAATATAGATAACCAACCATACATATAAATATAATTATATATACTAATGTTTTATTAAATTGTGTAATATCTCCCTCGTATATTTATTACAGAAAATAACTCCGTTGTTTTGTGGGCAAACAAGACCTCTACAATTAAGAAATATATTTGGTTGCAATGCCTGTTGAGAATATTGTTACATATATCCCAAACTTGTCATCTGTTTGCAAATTATTTTGTTATTACGTTCAATATAATAACACAAGAATATAGTATAATAATAATAATTACAGTTTTTATTACGTATTTTGACATACTCAATGCATTTACAAATACATCAATAGATAGCTCGTAAAATACTCTAGAAACAATTAAAGCATTCGACCTACAAAGAAGAAAGAAAACAAAATTTAAAAAACAAAATTTTTAATATTAAATAAATGAGTTTTCAAAAGTGTTTGAAATATAGATAATCAACCATACATATAAATATAATTATATATTCTACTTTTTATTAAATAGTGTAATATTTCCCTGTATATTTTTTCGTAAAATAAATCCGTTGTTTAGTAGGCAGTAACAATTTTCTTCACAGCTTATATAAATAATAATAATTACAGTTTTTCTTACGTATTTTGACATACTCAATGCATTTAAAAATACATCAATAGATAGCTCGTAAAATACTCTAGAAATAATTAAAGCATTCGACCTACAAAGAAGAAAGAAAACAAAATTTAAAAAACAAAATTTTAAATATTAAAGAAATGAGTTTTCAAAAGTGTTTGAAATATAGATAATCAACCATACATATAAATATAATTATATATACTACTTTTTATTAAATAGTGTAATATTTCCCTGTATATTTTTTACATAAAATAAATCCGTTGTTTAGTTGGCAGTAACAATTTTCTTCATAGCTTATATAAAACAAGACTTCTACAATTAAGAAACATATCTGGTTTGCAATACCTGTTGAGAATATATGTTACATAATTAGTGGTTATCACGTACGCTTAACACGCGTAAGGTCCCCGGTTCGAAACCGGGCGGAAACATCAGTAAGTTCATAAAAATCATAATATGTAACTCAATTTTTTTGCAATGTGATCCCAAATTTTTATTTTATTGTGTAATATTTTTGTACTGTAGAATTATTTTCACTTTGAACTCGTTCAATATAATAACACAAGGATATAGTATAATAATAATAATTACATTTTTTATTACGTATTTTGACATCCTCAATGCATTTACAAATAAAACAATATTTAGCTCGTAAAATACTCCAGAAACAATTAAAGCATTCGACCTATAAAAAGAAAGAAATGAGAATTAAAAAACATTAAAAGAAACAAAATTAAAAACAAAAATTTTAAGGGGTCTACTACAAAAAATAAATATTGAAGTGCATTTTTGAATTAGCCATAAATTAAATGGTTAACCATATTAGAATAGATAATTGAAAGAATTTTTTCGATTGCAAAGATAGAAATGTTGAAAATCGTAAAATTCCAAGGCTGGACTGCATTTTCCGCCTTAGCAACTCCCTTAGCAACGTATATTTGGATACAAAAACTGCTTAATTTTCCATGTTGCGCACATTTTCTCCCGCACCACCTCTCCCTAAATGAAATGTTATTATATTTTAAAACATTAAGAGTGAATTGATTGGTGCGTGGGTAGTCATGTGACCGGTCTTGAGGCATATGTGATATTGTTTATTTTGGTTTAAGTTAGCGAGAGAAGTTTTGCAACGGGCGGCCGCTTTTGATGGAAATCAAACTGCTTTTAATTTAGTAGGGCTAAGTTTCCACATTGCCGTGTTTCACAGTTGGCGAGGACATCATTAAGACCAATGACCCGATCCCTGGTCCTGTAAAAGAATATACAGGATCCTTTGGCTTTGTTGCTAACGAGGGAGGCTGTGACGGTAGGAAACTGGTAGCATCCGCCATTGTTGTTAAACATAAACACGACTCTATAGCCGAAAGTGTAGAAGAAAAGATTTTTTTTAAACTTAGAATAATGAGTTAAAGTGTGCAATCTCTCGCTTATGGTGTATTTGGAGTTCCCTTTTCGACTTGCGGTTTTAGTTAGGTATTATTTACCCCAGTTGATAAAATCGGGCTACGGCTCATGTCAGTTTTGGCTACGACTAGGCATAATGCTCTATATAGGTCTTTTTTTACCGGGTGATGCATACGGCATGTGTTTATGTATAATGAACTAGTACTGTGTATGTATACACTAATAACAATCCCCGTGCCACCAATTTGCGCGCCAATTATTATGTCCCTTTGACCTTCTTCTCCAATGTAAAACAACAACATGACGATATCAACAAGAACACTCGCAAAAACTATAAACAGTAAAATTCTAATCACTTCGTGACGATCAGTCCTTTGCTACTCAAGTCGAAAGTTTTGTAGATGAAATAAATATATTACGAAACCTATCCGTGTAATCGTAAACTACAAGCGTGCGAACAGTTTCGTCACACCATTTTAGACTTTTTGTTATACCCAAAGCAAACAAGTCTAAGGTATACAGAATATACATTATATATCCACTGAGAATAAAGTAAAAATGGCAATTCAAGCCGAGGAAGAAATGCGTCCTTGTTCCCGCAGATAAATATACTCCACCGAAAATTGTGTAAACAGAGATACAATTGTCATTAAATCGTCCACCCAAAGAATATAACCTGACATCGAAATGAAATGGTTAAGACCAAGAAAAAGAAAAGAAAAGTAGGGCATAACTTATAAGACTGGAGCTTTTTAAACAGTTATATATCTTTATTGGACTGTCTATAGTTGTTTTGGCGCTATTATCTTATTAATAATTAGAAAGTTTAACTTTAAAGCCGTTTTTCTCAAAAGCCGATTCCTGATATTGCGCGCAGGATATCTCAAAAAGTATTTAAGCTATCTTGATCAAATTTTCAGCGCTAACAGTATATACATTTCTCTTGGAGATGAAGCAAAATAATTGAATTATGTTCAATTGTAATGAAATAGTAATAGTTTTAGTGAGAGCAATTGTACACATTTCTAGTAATGGCTCCTATGTCAATAGTTCTGCTACACCTCCTAGACAATGTTGTTTGTGACTAAATAAAAGTTACTCCAGGTTTTTATCATTATTATTTATCTAGTTATCATGTTTATAAAAATACGCTCTTTTCACCATGGGAGTGTCATATCATGGTAACTATGGCAACAATGCATTGCAACAACATCTTTTTTTAGTCAGACTAACTCACCCAACAACCAGGTATAAGTAGATTTTAATTATATTAAAAAGAAAAGAGGAAATTTTTTTGGTAGTGGACCCCCTTAAATTTTAAATAAATGAGTTTTAAAAAGTGTTTTAAATATAGATAACCAACCATACATATAAATATAATTATATATATATCTCCCTCGTATATTTATTACAGAAAATAACTCGTTGTTTTGTGGGATAACAAGACCTCTACAATTAAGAAATATATTTGGTTGCAATGCCTGTTGAGAATATTGTTACATAAATCCCAAACCGCAGTGTAGTGATTATCACGTACGCTTAACACGCGTAAGGTCCCCGGTTTGAAACCACTGGAGCTAAATATACTATATCTTGCAGCAATAAAGATTGTATTTGGTGATATGAATCGAGCAACTTCTTTTCGTACTTGATAACAGAAATAAAAATTTCTAAGATATTTCTATGCTCTGCAATTCTCATTTTATTTTTTAGATAAAGGATACTTTTATATTTTTTAGATAAAGGATGATACGTGCGGGAATTTAACACCGGTCCTCAGCACGACAGCTAGACACAAATCATAAAACTAACGTGAAAATTCCAGATACAGAAGATATCGTATCCTTCCCAATAAACATCAGAATAACAGAATAATTTTCTCCGCAAATGATGATTAGATCCTAACAAAATCCATTTTAGCCATTGCATGTTAATTTAATGCATTCAGTCTATCAAAAATGTCAGATGGCCCCACAGACATTACATTATAGGTGGTATTGCATGATCATGTTAAGAGTGTTTACAACGGATAGAAGAATGTGTTTTTTAACTCCTGAGATCAAATAAATCACATATTAAAGGCACGATTATATACGTGGATTCGAAGGAATAGGATTGATTGTCATAGACAATTAGTTACCGATTCTTTAGAAATCCAAAGCACACATAATTTTTCGATGACTTGTCAAGCGTTGTTTCCGTAGTGTAGCGGTTATCACATGCGCTTTACACGCGCAAGGTCCCCGGTTCGAACCCGGGTGGAAACATGTGGGAGTTCATTTTTGAAATCATGATAATGTGATCCTTCATTTTGCATTTTATTGTGTAATATTTTTGTACTTGTATAATTATTTTTCACTTTGAACACCTTCAATATAATATCACAAGTATACAGTATAATAATAATAAGTACAATTTTTATTACGTATTTTGGCATCTCAATGCGTTTACAAATAGAACAATAGATAACTCGCAAAATTCTCTAGAAATAATTAAAGCATTCGACCTATAAAGAAGTAAGAAAGAAAAATAAATAAAATAACATTTTTAATTTTAAACAAATGAATTTATAAAGGTGTTTTAAATATAGATAACCAACCACACATATTAATATAATTATATATACTACTTTCTGATTAAATAGTGTAATATTTTCCCCGTATTGTTATTACAGAATAACTCCGTTATTTAGTTGGCAGTAACAATTCTCTCCATAGCTTATATAAAACAAGAACTCTACAATTAAGAAAATATATTTCGTTGCAATGCCTGTTGAGAATATATGTTACATAATTCCCAAGTATTGTCATCTGTTTCTGTAGTGTAGTGGTTATCACGTACGCTTAACACGCGTAAGGTCCCCGATTCGAAACCGCGAGGAAACAATTTTTACATGAAGAAAAATTTTACAACCACGGGAGATAAATATATTATATCTTACAGCAATAAAGATTGTATTTGGTATTATCTAACAACCTCTTTCCATACTTTATAAGAGAAAAAATTCTAAAAATAGATATATTATATGGGCTGAAATACTCAATTTATTTTGTAAAGAAAGGATAACTTCTTCAGCGTGACAGAATAATTGTACCTCTAATGAGGGAATTCCATCTTAGCCATTGCATGTTAATTTCATGCAAAACGGCTATTGCCTCACATTCATTAGATTATTGTTGGAGTTGCAGCGTTGTTTGAGTGTCTTTACGACGCATTGGGGCATGTGTTTCAACTCCTGAGATAAATTCAATTATTTATTATTGGCAAGATTTCAAACGTACATTCGAAGCAATAAAATTGACTGTCATAGACAATTTGTTACCAAATTCTTTAGAATTCCAAAGCAAGCATAATTCGATGATTTCTAAAGTATGAATTGTTTCCGTAGTGTAGTGGTTATCACGTACGCCTCACACGCGTAAGGTCCCCGGTTCGATCCCGGGCGGAAATATCACGGAGTTCCTTTTGGAAATCATAATATGTAACTCAATGTTGTTGCAATGTGATCCCCAATTATTTTTTTATTACGTTCAATATAATAACACAAGAATTTAGTATAATAATAATAATTACAGTTTTTATTACGTATTTTGACATACTCAATGCATTTACAAATACATCAATAGATAGCTCGTAAAATACTCTAGAAACAATTAAAGCATTCGACCAACAAAGAAGAAAGAAAACATAATTTAAAAAACAAAATTTTTAATATTAAAGAAATGAGTTTTCAAAAGTGTTTGAAATATAGATAATCAACCATACATATAAATATAATTATATATACTACTTTTTATTAAATAGTGTAATATTTCCCTGTATATTTTTCATTAAATAAATCCGTTGTTTAGTAGGCAGTAACAATTTTCTTCACAGCTTATATAAAACAAGACCTCTACAATTAAGAAACATATCTGGTTTGCAATACCTGTTGAGAATATATGTTACATAATTCCCAAATATTGTCAACTGTTTCCGTAGTGTAGTGGTTATCACGTACGCCTAACACGCGTAAGGTCCCCGGTTCGAAAACGGGCGGAAACATCAGTGAGTTAATTTTGGAAATCATAATATGTAACTCAATTTTTTTGCAATGTGATCCGAAATTTTTTTTTTATTGTGTAATATTTTTGTACTGTAGAATTATTTTCACTTTGAACTCGTTCAATATAATAACACAAGGATATAGTATAATAATAATAATTACAGTTTTTCTTACGTATTTTGACATACTCAATGCATTTAAAAATACATCAATAGATAGCTCGTAAAATACTCTAGAAATAATTAAAGCATTCGACCTACAAAGAAGAAAGAAAACAAAATTTAAAAAACAAAATTTTAAATATTAAAGAAATGAGTTTTCAAAAGTGTTTGAAATATAGACAATCAACCATACATATAAATATAATTATATATACTACTTTTTATTAAATAGTGTAATATTTCCCTGTATATTTTTTACATAAAATAAATCCGTTGTTTAGTAGGCAGTAACAATTTTCTTCATAGCTTATATAAAACAAGACTTCTACAATTAAGAAACATATCTGGTTTGCAATACCTGTTGAGAATATATGTTACATAATTCCCAAATATTGTTAACTGTTTCCGTAGTGTAGTGGTTATCACGTACGCCTAACACGCGTAAGGTCCCCGGTTCGAAACCGGGCGGAAACATCAGTAAGTTCATTTTGGAAATCATAATATGTAACTCAATTTTTTTGCAATGTGATCCCAAATTTTTATTTTATTGTGTAATATTTTTGTACTGTAGAATTATTTTCACTTTGAACTCGTTCAATATAATAACACAAGGATATAGTATAATAATAATAATTACAGTTTTTATTACGTATTTTGACATCCTCAATGCATTACAAATACAACAATATTTAGCTCGTAAAATACTCCAGAAACAATTAAAGCATTCGACCTATAAAAAGAAAGAAAGGAGAATTAAAAAAAAAATTTTAAGGGGTCCACTACAAAAAATAAATATTTTAGTGAATTTTTGAATTAGCCATAAATTAAATGGTTAACCATATTAGAATAGATAATTGAAAGAATTTTTTCGATTGCAAAGATAGAAATGTTGAAAATTCGTAAAATTCCAAGGCTGGACTGCATTTTCCACCTTAGCAACTCCCTTAGCAACGTATATTTGGATGCAAAAACTGCTTAATTTTCCATGTTGCGCACATTTTCTCCCGCACCACCTCTCCCTAAATGAAATTTTATTATATTTTAAAACATTAAGAGTGAATTGATTGGTGCGTGGGTAGTCATGTGACCGGTCTTGAGGCATATGTGATATTGTTTATTTTGGTTTAAGTTAGCGAGAGAAGTTTTGCAACGGGCGGCCGCTTTTGATGGAAATCAAACTGCTTTTAATTTAGTAGGGCTAAGTTTCCACATTGCCGTGTTTCACAGTTGGCGAGGACATCATTAAGACCAATGACCCGATCCCTGGTCCTGTAAAAGAATATACAGGATCCTTTGGCTTTGTTGCTAACGAGGGAGGCTGTGACGGTAGGAAACTGGTAGCATCCGCCATTGTTGTTAAACATAAACACGACCCTAGAGCCGAAAGTGTAGAAGAAAAGATTTTTTTTAAACTTAGAATAATGAGTTAAAGTGTGCAATCTCTCGCTTTGGTGTATTTGGAGTTCCCTTTTCGACTTGCGGTTTTAGTTAGGTATTATTTACCCCAGTTGATAAAATCGGGCTACGGCTCATGTCAGTTTTGGCTACGACTAGGCATAATGCTCTATATAGGTCTTTTTTTGCCGGGTGATGCATACGGCATGTGTTTATGTATAATGAACTAGTACTGTGTATGTATACACTAATAACAATCCCCGTGCCACCAATTTGCGCGCCAATTCTTATGTCCCTTTGACCTTCTTCTCCAATGTAAAACAACAACATGACGATATCAACAAGAACACTCGCAAAAACTATAAACAGTAAAATTCTAGTCACTTCGTGACGATCAGTCCTTTGCTACTCAAGTCGAAAGTTTTGTAGATGAAATAAATATATTACGAAACCTATCCGTGTAATCGTAAACTACAAGCGTGTGAACAGTTTCGTCACACCATTTTAGACTTTTTGTTATACCCAAAGCAAACAAGTCTAAGGTATACAGAATATACATTATATATCCACTGAGAATAAAGTAAAAATGGCAATTCAAGCCGAGGAAGAAATGCGTCCTTGTTCCCGCAGATAAATATACTCCACCGAAAATTGTGTAAACAGAGATACAATTGTCATTAAATCGTCCACCCTTGTCACAAACGAATGACTTAGACCCAAAGAATATAACCTGACATCGAAATGAAATGGTTAAGACCAAGAAAAAGAAAACAAAAGTAGGGCATAACTTATAAGATTGGAGCTTTTTAAACAGTTATATATCTTTATTGGACTGTCTATTGTTGTTTTGGCGCTATTATCTTATTAATAATTAGAAAGTTTAACTTTAAAGCCGTTTTTCTCAAAAAACGATTCCTGATATTGCGCGCAGGATATCTCAAAAAGTATTTAAGCTATCTTCATCAAATTTTCAGCGCTAACAGTATATACATTTCTCTTGGAGTTGAAGCAAAATAATTGAATTATGTTCAATTGTAATGAAATAGTAATAGTTTTAGTGAGAGCAATTGTACACATTTATAGTAATGGCTCCTATGTCAATAGTTCTGCTACACCTCCTAGACAATGTTCTTTGTGACTAAATAAAAGTTACTCCAGGTTTTTATCATTATTATTTATCTAGTTATCATGTTTATAAAAATACGCTCTTTTCACCATGGGGGGTGTCATATCATGGTAACTATGGCAACAATGCATTGCAACAACATCTTTTTTTAGTCAGACTAACTCACCCAACAACCAGGTATAAGTAGATTTTAATTATATTAAAAAGAAAAGAGGAAATTTTTTTGGTAGTGGACCCCCTTAAATTTTAAATAAATGAGTTTCAAAAAGTGTTTTAAATATAGATAACCAACCATACATATAAATATAATTATATATATATCTCCCTCGTATATTTATTACAGAAAATAACTCGTTGTTTTGTGGGCTAACAAGACCTCTACAATTAAGAAATATATTTGGTTGCAATGCCTGTTGAGAATATTGTTACATAAATCCCAAACCGCAGTGTAGTGATTATCACGTACGCTTAACACGCGTAAGGTCCCCGGTTTGAAACCACTGGAGCTAAATATACTATATCTTGCAGCAATAAAGATTGTATTTGGTGATATGAATCGAGCAACTTCTTTTCGTACTTGATAACAGAAATAAAAATTTCTAAGATATTTCTATGCTCTGCAATTCTCATTTTATTTTTTAGATAAAGGATACTTTTATATTTTTTAGATAAACGATGAATGCGGGAATTTAACACCGGTCCTCAGCACGACAGCTAGACACAAATCATAAAACTAACGTGAAAATTCCAGATACAGAAGATATCGTATCCTTCCCAATAAACATCAGAATAACAGAATAATTTTCTCCGCAAATGATGATTAGATCCTAACAAAATCCATTTTAGCCATTGCATGTTAATTTAATGCATTCAGTCTATCAAAAATGTCAGATGGCCCCACAGACATTACATTATAGGTGGTATTGCATGATCATGTTAAGAGTGTTTACAACGGATAGAAGAATGTGTTTTTAACTCCTGAGAAAAATAAATCACATATTAAAGGCACGATTATATACGTGGATTCGAAGGAATAGGATTGATTGTCATAGACAATTAGTTACCGATTCTTTAGAAATCCAAAGCACACATAATTTTTCGATGATTTGTCAAGCGTTGTTTTCCGTAGTGTAGCGGTTATCACGTGCGCTTATCACGTGCGCTTTACACGCGCAAGGTCCCCGGTTCGAACCCGGGTGGAAACATGTGGGAGTTCTTTTTGGAAATCATGATAATGTGATTGCATTTTATTGTGTAATTTTTTGTACTTGTATAATTATTTTTCACTTTGAACACCTTCAATATAATATCACAAGTATACAGTATAATAATAATAAGTACAGTTTTTATTACGTATTTTGGCATCTCAATGCGTTTACAAATAGAACAATAGATAACTCGCAAAATCTCTAGAAAGAATTAAAGCATTCGACCTATAAAGAAGCAAGAAAGAAAAATAAATAAAATAACATTTTTAATTTTAAACAAATGAATTTATAAAGGTGTTTTAAATATAGATAACCAACCACACATATTAATATAATTATATATACTACTTTCTGATTAAATAGTGTAATATTTTTCCCGTATTGTTATTACAGAATAACTCCGTTATTTAGTTGGCAGTAACAATTCTCTCCATAGCTTATATAAAACAAGAACTCTACAATTAAGAAAATATATTTCGTTGCAATGCCTGTTGAAAATATATGTTACATACTTCCCAAGTATCGTCATCTGTTTCTGTAGTGTAGTGGTTGTCACGTACGCTTAACACGCGTAAGGTCCCCGATTCGAAACCGCGAGGAAACAATTTTTACATGAAGAAACATTTTACAACCACGGGAGATAAATATATTATATCTTACGGCAATAAAGATTGTATTTGGTATTATCTAACAAACTCTTTCCATACTTTATAAGAGAAAAAATTCTAAAAATAGATATATTATATGGGCTGAAATACTCAATTTATTTTGTAAAGAAAGGATAACTTGGTTTTGCCGTCAGAGAATTAAACACTGGTCTTCAGCGTGACAGAATAATTGTACCTCTAATGAGGGAATTTCATCTTAGCCATTGCATGTTAATTTCATGCAAAACGGCTATTGCCTCACATTCATTAGATTATTGTTGGAGTTGCAGCGTTGTTTGAGTGTCTTTACGACGCATTGGGGCATGTGTTTCAACTCCTGAGATAAATTCAATTATTTATTATTGGCAAGATTTCAAACGTACATTCGAAGCAATAAAATTGACTGTCATAGACAATTTGTTACCAAATTCTTTAGAATTCCAAAGCAAGCATAATTCGATTATTTCTAAAGTATGAATTGTTTCCGTAGTGTAGTGGTTAAGGTCCCCGGTTCGATCCTGGGCGGAAACATCACGGAGTTCCTTTTGGAAATCATTTACATAAAATAAATCCGTTGTTTAGTAGGCAGTAACAATTTTCTTCGTAGCTTATATAAAACAAGACCTCTACAATTAAGAAACATATCTGGTTTGCAATACCTGTTGAGAATATATGTTACATAATTCCCAAATATTGTCAACTGTTTCCGTAGTGTAGTGGTTATCACGTACGCCTAACACGCGTAAGGTCCCCGGTTCGAAACCGGGCGGAAACATCAGTGAGTTAATTTTGGAAATCATAATATGTAACTCAATTTTTTTGCAATGTGATCCGAAATTTTTTTTTTATTGTGTAATATTTTTGTACTGTAGAATTATTTTCACTTTGAACTCGTTCAATATAATAACACAAGGATATAGTATAATAATAATAATTACAGTTTTTCTTACGTATTTTGGCATACTCAATGCATTTAAAAATACATCAATAGATAGCTCGTAAAATACTCTAGAAATAATTAAAGCATTCGACCTACAAAGAAGAAAGAAAACAAAATTTACAAAACAAAATTTTAAATATTAAAGAAATGAGTTTTTAAAAGTGTTTGAAATATAGAAAATCAACCATACATATAAATATTATTATATATACTACTTTTTATTAAATAGTGTAATATTTCTTTGTATATTTTTTACATAAAATAAATCCGTTGTTTAGTAGGCAGTAACAATTTTCTTCATAGCTTATATAAAACAAGACCTATACAATTAAGAAACATATCTGGTTTGCAATACCTGTTGAGAATATATGTTACATAATTCCCAATTATTGTCAACTGTTTCCGTAGTGTAGTGGTTATCACGTACGCCTAACACGCGTAAGGTCCCCGGTTCGAAACCGGGCGGAAACATCAGTGAGTTCATTTTGGAAATCATAATATGTAACTCAATTTTTTTGCAATGTGATCCCAAATTTTTATTTTATTGTGTAATATTTTTGTACTGAAGAATTATTTTCACTTTGAACTCGTTCAATATAATAACACAAGGATATAGTATAATAATAATAATTACAGTTTTTCTTACGTATTTTGACATCCTCAATGTATTTACAAATACAACAATATTTAGCTCGTAAAATACTCCAAAAAAAATTAAAGCATTCGATCTATAAAAAGAAAGAAAGGAGAATTAAAAAACAAAATTTTAAATTTTAAATAAATGAGTTTTAAAAAGTGTTTTAAATATAGATAACCAACCATACATATAAATATAATTATATATACTAATGTTTTATTAAATTGTGTAATATCTCCCTCGTATATTCATTACAGAAAATAACTCCGTTGTTTTGTGGGCAAACAAGACCTCTACAATTAAGAAATATATTTGGTTGCAATGCCTGTTGAGAATATTGTTACATATATCCCGAACTTGTCATCTGTTCCCGCAGTGTAGTGGTTATTACGTACGCTTGACACGCGTAAGGTCCCGGTTCGAAACCACTGGAGCTAAATATACTATATCTTGCAGCAATAAAGATTGTATTTGGTGATATGAATCGAGCAACTTCTTTTCGTACTTGATAACAGAAATAAGAATTTCTAAGAAATTTCTATGCTCTGCAATTCTCATTTTATTTTTTAGATAAAGGATATATATGTTATTTACCGGCTGGGAGGTCCGTACTGGAAAAATATTTTCCCGAAGTCTCAGAAGCGAGGACTGAGGGAAAATATTTTTCCAGTACGGACCGACCAAAACGGTAAATAACGTGTTTATTTTTTTCGAGCAAAGTCAAAAAAATTGCAATTTTTTGGCGCGAAAAGTTGCGAGAGGTCCGTACTGGTGTGATACGGACCTCGTACTCAGCCAATCAAAAGGCTCTATTTTAGTTACGGACCTGAGTTACGGACCTCAAAAAAAATAAACTTTTATATTTTTTAGATAAAGGATGATACGTGCGAGAATATAACACCGGTCTTCAGCACGACAGCTAGACACAAATCATAAAACTAACGTGAAACTTCCAGATACAGAAGATATCGTATCCTTCCCAATAAACATCAGAATAACAGAATAATTTTCTCCGCAAATGATGATTAGATCCTAACAAAATGCCATTTTAGCCATTGCATGTTAATTTTATGCAGTCAGTCTATCAAAAATGTCATATTGCCCCACAGACATTACATTATAGGTGATATTGCATGATTATGTTAAAAGTGTTTACAACGGATAGAAGAATGTGTTTTTAACTCCTGAGATCAAATAAATCACATATTAAAGGCGGATTGATTGTCATAGACAATTAGTTACCGATTCTTTAGAAATCCAAAGCACACATAATTTTTCGATGATTTGTCAAGCGTTGTTTCCGTAGTGTAGCGGTTATCACGTGCGCTTTACACGCGCAAGGTCCCCGGTTCGAACCCGGGTGGAAACATGTGGGAGTTCTTTTTTGAAATCATGATAATGTGATCCTTCATTTTGCATTTTATTGTGTAATATTTTTGTACTTGTATAATTATTTTTCACTTTGAACACCTTCAATATAATATCACAAGTATAGAGTATAATAATAATAAGTACAGTTTTTATTACGTATTTTGGCATCTCAATGCGTTTACAAATAGAACAATAGATAACTCGCAAAATTCTCTAGAAATAATTAAAGCATTCGACCGATAAAGAAGTAAGAAAGAAATATAAATAAAATAACATTTTTAATTTTAAACAAATGAATTTATAAAGGTGTTTTAAATATAGATAACCAACCACACATATTAATATAATTATATATACTACTTTCTGATTAAATAGTGTAATATTTTCCCCGTATTGTTATTACAGAATAACTCCGTTATTTAGTTGGCAGTAACAATTCTCTCCATAGATTATATAAAACAAGAACTCTACAATTAAGAAAATATATTTCGTTGCAATGCCTGTTGAGAATATATGTTACATAATTCCCAAGTATTGTCATCTGTTTCTGTAGTGTAGTGGTTATCACGTACGCTTAACACGCGTAAGGTCCCCGATTCGAAAGAAAAATTTTACAACCACGGGAGATAAATATATTATATCTTACAGCAATAAAGATTGTATTTGGTATTATCTAACAATCTCTTTCCATACTTTATAAGAGAAAAAATTCTAAAAATAGATATATTATATGGGCTGAAATACTCAATTTATTTTGTAAAGAAAGGATAACTTGGTATTGCCGTCAGAGAATTAAACACTGGTCTTCAGCGTGACAGAATAATTGTACCTCTAATGAGGGAATGCATCTTAACCATTGCATGTTAATTTCATGCAAAACGGCTATTGCCTCACATGCATTAGATTATTGTTGGAGTTGCAGCGTTGTTTGAGTGTCTTTACGACGCATTGGGGCATGTGTTTCAACTCCTGAGATAAATTCAATTATTTATCATTGGCAAGATTTCAAACGTACATTCGAAGCAATAAAATTGACTGTCATAAACAATTTGTTACCAAATTCTTTAGAATTCCAAAGCAAGCATAATTCGATGATTTCTAAAGTATGAATTGTTTCCGTAGTGTAGTGGTTATCACGTACGCCTCACACGCGTAAGGTCCCCGGTTCGATCCCGGGCGGAAACATCACGGAGTTCCTTTTGGAAATCATAATATGTAACTCAATGTTGTTGCAATGTGATCCCCAATTATTTTTTTATTACGTTCAATATAATAACACAAGAATATAGTATAATAATAATAATTACAGTTTTTATTACGTATTTTGACATACTCAATGCATTTACAAATACATCAATAGATAGCTCGTAAAATACTCTAGAAACAATTAAAGCATTCGACCTACAAAGAAGAAAGAAAACAAAATTAAAAAAACAAAATTTTTAATATTAAAGAAATGAGTTTTCAAAAGTCTTTGAAATATAGATAATCAACCATACATATAAATATAATTATATATACTACTTTTTATTAAATAGTGTAATATTTCCCTGTATATTTTTTACATAAAATAAATCCGTTGTTTAGTAGGCAGTAACAATTTTCTTCACAGCTTATATAAAACAAGACCTCTACAATTAAGAAACATATCTGGTTTGCAATACCTGTTGAGAATATATGTTACATAATTCCCAAATATTGTCAACTGTTTCCGTAGTGTAGTGGTTATCACATACGCCTAACACGCGTAAGGTCCCCGGTTCGAAACCGGGCGGAAACATCAGTAAGTTCATTTTGGAAATCATAATCAATTCATGTGATCCCAAATTTTTATTTTATTGTGTAATATTTTTGTACTGTAGAATTATTTTCACTTTGAACTCGTTCAATATAATAACACAAGGATATAGTATAATAATAATAATTACTGTTTTTATTACGTATTTTGACATCCTCAATGCATTTACAAATATAACAATATTTAGCTCGTAAAATACTCCAGAAACAATTATAGCATTCGACCTATAAAAAGAAAGAAAGGAAAATTAAAAAACAAAATTTTAAGGGGTCCACTACAAAAAATAAATATTTTAGTGAATTTTTGAATTAGCTATAAATTAAATGGTTAACCATATTAGAATAGATAATTGAAAGAATTTTTTCGATTGCAAAGATAGAAATGTTGAAAATTCGTAAAATTCCAAGGCTGGACTGCATTTTCCGCCTTAGCAACTCCCTTAGCAACGTATATTTGGATGCAAAAACTGCTTAATTTTCCATGTTGCGCACATTTTCTCCCGCACCACCTCTCCCTAAATGAAATTTTATTATATTTTAAAACATTAAGAGTGAATTGATTGGTGCGTGGGTAGTCATGTGACCGGTCTTGAGGCATATGTGATATTGTTTATTTTGGTTTAAGTTAGCGAGAGAAGTTTTGCAACGGGCGGCCGCTTTTGATGGAAATCAAACTGCTTTTAATTTAGTAGGGCTAAGTTTCCACATTGCCGTGTTTCACAGTTGGCGAGGACATCATTAAGACCAATGACCCGATCCCTGGTCCTGTAAAAGAATATACAGGATCCTTTGGCTTTGTTGCTAACGAGGGAGGCTGTGACGGCAGGAAACTGGTGGCATCCGCCATTGTTGTTAAATATAAACACGACCCAAGAACCGAAAGTGTAGAAGAAAATATTTTTTTTAAACTTAGAATAATGAGTTAAAGTGTGCAATCTCTCGCTTAGGGTGTATTTGGAGTTCCCTTTTCGATTTGCGGTTTTAGTTAGGTATTATTTACCCCAGTTGATAAAATCGGGCTACGGCTCATGTCAGTTTTGGCTACGACTAGGCATAATGCTCTATATAGGTCTTTTTTTGCCGGGTGATGCATACGGCATGTGTTTATGTATAGTGAACTAGTACTGTGTATGTATACACTAATAACAATCCCCGTGCCACCAATTTGCGCGCCAATTCTTATGTCCCTTTGACCTTCTTCTCCAATGTAAAACAACAACATGACGATATCAACAAGAACACTCGAAAAAACTATAAACAGTAAAATTCTAATCACTTCGTGACGATCAGTCCTTTGCTACTCAAGTCGAAAGTTTTGTAGATGAAATAAATATATTACGAAACCTATCCGTGTAATCGTAAACTACAAGCGTGTGAACAGTTTCGTCACACCATTTTAGACTTTTTGTTATACCCAAAGCAAACAAGTCTAAGGTATACAGAATATACATTATATATCCACTGAGAATAAAGTAAAAATAGCAATTCAAGCCGAGGAAGAAATGCGTCCTTGTTCCCGCAGATAAATATACTCCACCGAAAATTGTGTAAAACAGAGATACAATTGTCATTAAATCGTCCACCCTTGTCACAAACGAATGACTTAGACCCAAAGAATATAACCTGACATCGAAATGAAATGGTTAAGACCAAGAAAAAGAAAAGAAAAGTAGGGCATAACTTATAAGACTGGAGCTTTTTAAACAGTTATATATCTTTATTGGACTGTCTATTGTTGTTTTGGCGCTATTATCTTATTAATAATTAGAAAGTTTAACTTTAAAGCTGTTTTTCTCAAAAGCCGATTCCTGATATTGCGCGCAGGATATCTCAAAAAGTATTTAAGCTATCTTGATCAAATTTTCAGCGCTAACAGTATATACATTTCTCTTGGAGATGAAGCAAAATAATTGAATTATGTTCAATTGTAATGAAATAGTAATAGTTTTAGTGAGAGCAATTGTACACATTTCTAGTAATGGCTCCTATGTCAATAGTTCTGCTACACCTCCTAGACAATGTTGTTTGTGACTAAATAAAAGTTACTTCAGGTTTTTATCATTATTATTTATCTAGTTATCATGTTTATAAAAATACGCTCTTTTCACCATGGGAGTGTCATATCTTGGTAACTATGGCAACAATGCATTGCAACAACATCTTTTTTTAGTCAGACTAACTCACCCAACAACCAGGTATAAGTAGATTTTAATTATATTAAAAAGAAAAGAGGAAATTTTTTTGGTAGTGGACCCCCTTAAATTTTAAATAAACGAGTTTTAAAAAGTGTTTTAAATATAGATAACCAACCATACATATAAATATAATTATATATATATCTCCCTCGTATATTTATTACAGAAAATAACTCGTTGTTTTGTGGGCTAACAAGACCTCTACAATTAAGAAATATATTTGGTTGCAATGCCTGTTGAGAATATTGTTACATAAATCCCAAACCGCAGTGTAGTGATTATCACGTACGCTTAACACGCGTAAGGTCCCCGGTTTGAAACCACTGGAGCTAAATATACTATATCTTGCAGCAATAAAGATTGTATTTGGTGATATGAATCGAGCAACTTCTTTTCGTACTTGATAACAGAAATAAAAATTTCTAAGATATTTCTATGCTCTGCAATGCTCATTTTATTTTTTAGATAAAGGATACTTTTATATTTTTTAGATAAAGGATGAATGCGGGAATTTAACACCGGTCCTCAGCACGACAGCTAGACACAAATCATAAAACTAACGTGAAAATTCCAGATACAGAAGATATCGTATCCTTCCCAATAAACATCAGAATAACAGAATAATTTTCTCCGCAAATGATGATTAGATCCTAACAAAATCCATTTTAGCCATTGCATGTTAATTTAATGCATTCAGTCTATCAAAAATGTCAGATGGCCCCACAGACATTACATTATAGGTGGTATTGCATGATCATGTTAAGAGTATTTACAACGGATAGAAGAATGTGTTTTTAACTCCTGAGATCAAATAAATCACATATTAAAGGCATTATTATATACGTGGATTCGAAGGAATAGGATTGATTGTCATAGACAATTAGTTACCGATTCTTTAGAAATCCAAAGCACACACAATTTTTCGATTATTTGTCAAGCGTTGTTTCTGTAGTGTAGCGGTTATCACATGCGCTTTACACACGCAAGGTCCCCGGTTCGAACCCGGGTGGAAACATGTGGGAGTTCTTTTTGGAAATCATGATAATGTGATTGCATTTTATTGTGTAATTTTTTGTACTTGTATAATTATTTTTCACTTTGAACACCTTCAATATAATATCACAAGTATACAGTATAATAATAATAAGTACAGTTTTTATTACGTATTTTGGCATCTCAATGCGTTTACAAATAGAACAATAGATAACTCGCAAAATTCTCTAGAAAGAATTAAAGCATTCGACCTATAAAGAAGTAAGAAAGAAAAATAAATAAAATAACAATTTTAATTTTAAACAAATGAATTTATAAAGGTGTTTTAAATATAGATAACCAACCACACATATTAATATAATTATATATACTACTTTCTGATTAAATAGTGTAATATTTTTCCCGTATTGTTATTACAGAATAACTCCGTTATTTAGTTGGCAGTAACAATTCTCTCCATTGCTTATATAAAACAAGAACTCTACAATTAAGAAAATATATTTCGTTGCAATGCCTGTTGAAAATATATGTTACATAATTCCCAAGTATTGTCATCTGTTTCTGTAGTGTAGTGGTTATCACGTACGCTTAACACGCGTAAGGTCCCCGATTCGAAACCGCGAGGAAACAATTTTTACATGAAGAAAAATTTTACAACCACGGGAGATAAATATATTATATCTTACAGCAATAAAGATTGTATTTGGTATTATCTAACAAACTCTTTCCATACTTTATAAGAGAAAAAATTCTAAAAATAGATATATTATATGGGCTGAAATACTCAATTTATTTTGCAAAGAAAGGATAACTTGGTTTTGCCGTCAGAGAATTAAACACTGGTCTTCAGCGTGACAGAATAATTGTACCTCTAATGAGGGAATGCCATCTTAACCATTGCATGTTAATTTCATGCAAAACGGCTATTGCCTCACATGAATTAGATTATTGTTGGAGTTGCAGCGTTGTTTGAGTGTCTTTACGACGCATTGGGGCATGTGGTTCAACTCCTGAGATAAATTCAATTATTTATTATTGGCAAGATTTCAAACGTACATTCGAAGCAATAAAATTGACTGTCATAGACAATTTGTTACCAAATTCTTTAGAATTCCAAAGCAAGCATAATTCGATGATTTCTAAAGTATGAATTGTTTCCGTAGTGTAGTGGTTATCACGTACGCGTCACACGCGTAAGGTCCCCGGTTCGATCCCGGGCGGAAACATCACGGAGTTCCTTTTGGAAATCATTTACATAAAATAAATCCGTTGTTTAGTAGGCAGTAACAATTTTCTTCGTAGTTTATATAAAACAAGACCTCTACAATTAAGAAACATATCTGGTTTGCAATACCTGTTGAGAATATATGTTACATAATTCCCAAATATTGTCAACTGTTTCCGTAGTGTAGTGGTTATCACGTACGCCTAACACGCGTAAGGTCCCCGGTTCGAAACCGGGCGGAAACATCAGTGAGTTAATTTTGGAAATCATAATATGTAACTCAATTTTTTTGCAATGTGATCCCAAATTTTTTTTTTATTGTGTAATATTTTTGTACTGTAGAATTATTTTCACTTTGAACTCGTTCAATATAATAACACAAGGATATAGTATAATAATAATAATTACAGTTTTTCTTACGTATTTTGACATACTCAATGCATTTAAAAATACATCAATAGATAGCTCGTAAAATACTCTAGAAATAATTAAAGCATTCGACCTACAAAGAAGAAAGAAAACAAAATTTAAAAAACAAAATTTTAAATATTAAAGAAATGAGTTTTAAAAAGTGTTTGAAATATAGATAATCAACCATACATATAAATATAATTATATATACTACTTTTTATTAAATAGTGTAATATTTCCCTGTATATTTTTTACATAAAATAAATCCGTTGTTTAGTAGGCAGTAACAATTTTCTTCATAGCTTATATAAAACAAGACCTATACAATTAAGAAACATATCTGGTTTGCAATACCTGTTGAGAATATATGTTACATAATTCCCAATTATTGTCAACTGTTTCCGTAGTGTAGTGGTTATCACGTACGCCTAACACGCGTAAGGTCCCCGGTTCGAAACCGGGCGGAAACATCAGTGAGTTCATTTTGGAAATCATAATATGTAACTCAATTTTTTTGCAATGTGATCCCAAATTTTTATTTTATTGTGTAATATTTTTGTACTGAAGAATTATTTTCACTTTGAACTCGTTCAATATAATAACACAAGGATATAGTATAATAATAATAATTACAGTTTTTCTTACGTATTTTGACATACTCAATGTATTTACAAATACAACAATATTTAGCTCGTAAAATACTCCAAAAAAAATTAAAGCATTCGATCTATAAAAAGAAAGAAAGGAGAATTAAAAAACAAAATTTTAAATTTTAAATAAATGAGTTTTAAAAAGTGTTTTAAATATAGATAACCAACCATACATATAAATATAATTATATATACTAATGTTTTATTAAATTGTGTAATATCTCCCTCGTATATTCATTACAGAAAATAACTCCGTTGTTTTGTGGGCAAACAAGACCTCTACAATTAAGAAATATATTTGGTTGCAATGCCTGTTGAGAATATTGTTACATATATCCCGAACTTGTCATCTGTTTCCGCAGTGTAGTGGTTATTACGTACGCTTGACACGCGTAAGGTCCCGGTTCGAAACCACTGGAGCTAAATATACTATAGCTTGCAGCAATAAAGATTGTATTTGGTGATATGAATCGAGCAACTTCTTTTCGTACTTGATAACAGAAATAAGAATTTCTAAGATATTTCTATGCTCTGCAATTCTCATTTTATTTTTTAGATAAAGGATACTTTTATATTTTTTAGATAAAGGATGATACGTGCGAGAATATAACACCGGTCTTCAGCACGACAGCTAGACACAAATCATAAAACTAACGTGAAAATTCCAGATACAGAAGATATCGTATCCTTCCCAATAAACATCAGAATAACAGAATAATTTTCTCCGCAAATGATGATTAGATCCTAACAAAATGCCATTTTAGCCATTGCATGTTAATTTTATGCAGTCAGTCTATCAAAAATGTCATATTGCCCCACAGACATTACATTATAGGTGATATTGCATGATTATGTTAAGAGTGTTTACAACGGATAGAAGAATGTGTTTTTAACTCCTGAGATCAAATAAATCACATATTAAAGGCACGATTATATACGTGGATTCGAAGGAATAGGATTGATTGTCATAGACAATTAGTTACCGATTCTTTAGAAATCCAAAGCACACATAATTTTTCGATGATTTGTCAAGCGTTGTTTCCGTAGTGTAGCGGTTATCACGTGCGCTTTACACGCGCAAGGTCCCCGGTTCGAACCCGGGTGGAAACATGTGGGAGTTCTTTTTTGAAATCATGATAATGTGATCCTTCATTTTGCATTTCATTGTGTAATATTTTTGTACTTCTATAATTATTTTTCACTTTGAACACCTTCAATATAATATCACAAGTATACAGTATAATAATAATAAGTACAGTTTTTATTACGTATTTTGGCATCTCAATGCGTTTAAAATAGAACAATAGATAACTCGCAAAATTCTCTAGAAATAATTAAAGCATTCGACCTATAAAGAAGTAAGAAAGAAAAATAAATAAAATAACATTTTTAATTTTAAACAAATGAATTTATAAAGGTGTTTTAAATATAGATAACCAACCACACATATTAATATAATTATATATACTACTTTCTGATTAAATTGTGTAATATTTTCCCCGTATTGTTATTACAGAATAACTCCGTTATTTAGTTGGCAGTAACAATTCTCTCCATAGCTTATATAAAACAAGAACTCTACAATTAAGAAAATATATTTCGTTGCAATGCCTGTTGAGAATATATGTTACATAATTCCCAAGTATTGTCATCTGTTTCTGTAGTGTAGTGGTTATCACGTACGCTTAACACGCGTAAGGTCCCCGATTCGAAACCGCGAGGAAACAATTTTTACATGAAGAAAAATTTTACAACCACGGGAGATAAATATATTATATCTTACAGCAATAAAGATTGTATTTGGTATTATCTAACAACCTCTTTCCATACTTTATAAGAGAAAAAATTCTAAAAATAGATATATTATATGGGCTGAAATACTCAATTTATTTTGTAAAGAAAGGATAACCTGGTATTGCCGTCACAGAATTAAACACTGGTCTTCAGCGTGACAGAATAATTGTACCTCTAATGAGGGAATGCATCTTAACCATTGCATGTTAATTTCATGCAAAACGGCTATTGCCTCACATGCATTCGATTATTGTTGGAGTTGCAGCGTTGTTTGAGTGTCTTTACGACGCATTGGGGCATGTGTTTCAACTCCTGAGATAAATTCAATTATTTATCATTGGCAAGATTTCAAACGTACATTCGAAGCAATAAAATTGACTGTCATAAACAATTTGTTACCAAATTCTTTAGAATTCCAAAGCAAGCATAATTCGATGATTTCTAAAGTATGAATTGTTTCCGTAGTGTAGTGGTTATCACGTACGCCTCACACGCGTTAGGTCCCCGGTTCGATCCCGGGCGGAAACATCACGGAGTTCCTTTTGGAAATCATAACATGTAACTCAATGTTGTTGCAATGTGATCCACAATTATTTTTTTATTACGTTCAATATAATAACACAAGTATATAGTATAATAATAATAATTACAGTTTTTATTACGTATTTTGACAAACTCAATGCATTTACAAATACATCAATAGATAGCTCGTAAAATACTCTAGAAACAATTAAAGCATTCGACCTACAAACAAGAAAGAAAACAAAATTAAAAAAACAAAATTTTTAATATTAAACAAATGAGTTTTCAAAAGTGTTTGAAATATAGATAATCAACCATACATATAAATATAATTATATATACTACTTTTTATTAAATAGTGTAATATTTCCCTGTATATTTTTTACATAAAATAAATCCGTTGTTTAGTAGGCAGTAACAATTTTCTTCACAGCTTATATAAAACAAGACCTCTACAATTAAGAAACATATCTGGTTTGCAATACCTGTTGAGAATATATGTTACATAATTCCCAAATATTGTCAACTGTTTCCGTAGTGTAGTGGTTATCACATACGCCTAACACGCGTAAGGTCCCCGGTTCGAAACCGGGCGGAAACATCAGTGAGTTAATTTTGGAAATCATAATACGTAACTCAATATTTTTGCAATGTGATCCCAAATTATTTTTTTTATTGTGTAATATTTTTGTACTGTAGAATTATTTTCACTTTGAACTCGTTCAATATAATAACACAAGGATATAGTATAATAATAATAATTACAGTTTTTATTACGTATTTTGACATACTCAATGCATTTAAAAATACATCAATAGATAGCTCGTAAAATACTCTAGAAATAATTAAAGCATTCGACCTACAAAGAAGAAAGAAAACAAAATTTAAAAAACAAAATTTTAAATATTAAAGAAATGAGTTTTCAAAAGTGTTTGAAATATAGATAATCAACCATACATATAAATATAATTATATATACTACTTTTTATTAAATAGTGTAATATTTCCCTGTATATTTTTTACATAAAATAAATCCGTTGTTTAGTAGGCAGTAACAATTTTCTTCATAGCTTATATAAAACAAGACTTCTACAATTAAGAAACATATCTGGTTTGCAATACCTGTTGAGAATATATGTTACATAATTCCCAAATATTGTCAACTGTTTCCGTAGTGTAGTGGTTATCACGTACGCCTAACACGCGTAAGGTCCCCGGTTCGAAACCGGGCGGAAACATCAGTGAGTTAATTTTGGAAATCATAATATGTAACTCAATTTTTTTGCAATGTGATCCCAAATTTTTTTTTTATTGTGTAATATTTTTGTACTGTAGAATTATTTTCACTTTGAACTCGTTCAATATAATAACACAAGGATATAGTATAATAATAATAATTACAGTTTTTCTTACGTATTTTGACATACTCAATCCATTTAAAAATACATCAATAGATAGCTCGTAAAATACTCTAGAAATAATTAAAGCATTCGACCTACAAAGAAGAAAGAAAACAAAATTTAAAAAACAAAATTTTAAATATTAAAGAAATGAGTTTTCAAAAGTGTTTGAAATATAGATAATCAACCATACATATAAATATAATTATATATACTACTTTTTATTAAATAGTGTAATATTTCCCTGTATATTTTTTACATAAAATAAATCCGTTGTTTAGTAGGCAGTAACAATTTTCTTCATAGCTTATATAAAACAAGACTTCTACAATTAAGAAACATATCTGGTTTGCAATACCTGTTGAGAATATATGTTACATAATTCCCAAATATTGTCAACTGTTTCCGTAGTGTAGTGGTTATCACGTACGCCTAACACGCGTAAGGTCCCCGGTTCGAAACCGGGCGGAAACATCAGTAAGTTCATTTTGGAAATCATAATATGTAACTCAATTTTTTTGCAATGTGATCCCAAATTTTGAGGCATATGTGATATTGTTTATTTTGGATTAAGTTAGCGAGAGAAGTTTTGCAACGGGCGGCCGCTTTTGATGGAAATCAAACTGCTTTTAATTTAGTAGGGCTAAGTTTCCACATTGCCGTGTTTCACAGTTGGCGAGGACATCATTAAGACCAATGACCCGATCCCTGGTCCTGTAAAAGAATATACAGGATCCTTTGGCTTTGTTGCTAACGAGGGAGGCTGTGACGGTAGGAAACTGGTAGCATCCGCCATTGTTGTTAAACATAAACACGACCGTAGAGCCGAAAGTGTAGAAGAAAAGATTTTTTTTAAACTTAGAATAATGAGTTAAAGTGTGCAATCTCTCGCTTATGGTGTATTTGGAGTTCCCTTTTCGACTTGCGGTTTTAGTTAGGTATTATTTACCCCAGTTGATAAAATCGGGCTACGGCTCATGTCAGTTTTGGCTACGACTAGGCATAATGCTCTATATAGGTCTTTTTTTGCCGGGTGATGCATACGGCATGTGTTTATGATTAATGAACTAGTACTGTGTATGTATACACTAATAACAATCCCCGTGCCACCAATTTGCGCGCCAATTCTTATGTCCCTTTGACCTTCTTCTCCGATGTAAAACAACAACATGTCGATATCAACAAGAACACTCGCAAAAACTATAAACAGTAAAATTCTAATCACTTCGTGACGATCAGTCCTTTGCTACTCAAGTCGAAAGTTTAGTAGATGAAATAAATATATTACGAAACCTATCCGTGTAATCGTAAACTACAAGCGTGTGAACAGTTTCGTCACACCATTTTAGACTTTTTGTTATACCCAAAGCAAACAAGTCTAAGGTATACAGAATATACATTATATATCCACTGAGAATAAAGTAAAAATGGCAATTCAAGCCGAGGAAGAAATGCGTCCTTGTTCCCGCAGATAAATATACTCCACCGAAAATTGTGTAAACAGAGATACAATTGTCATTAAATCGTCCACCCTTGTCACAAACGAATGACTTAGACCCAAAGAATATAACCTGACATCGAAATGAAATGGTTAAGACCAAGAAAAAGAAAAGAAAAGTAGGGCATAACTTATAAGACTGGAGCTTTTTAAACAGTTATATATCTTTATTGGACTGTCTATTGTTGTTTTGGCGCTATTATCTTATTAATAATTAGAAAGTTTAACTTTAAAGCCGTTTTTCTCAAAAGCCGATTCCTGATATTGCGCGCAGGATATCTCAAAAAGTATTTAAGCTATCTTGATCAAATTTTCAGCGCTAACAGTATATACGTTTCTCTTGGAGATGAAGCAAAATAATTGAATTATGTTCAATTGTAATGAAATAGTAATAGTTTTAGTGAGAGCAATTGTACATATTTCTAGTGATGGCTCCTATGTCAATAGTTCTGCTACACCTCCTAGACAATGTTGTTTGTGACTAAATAAAAGTTACTCCAGGTTTTTATCATTATTATTTATCTAGTTATCATGTTTATAAAAATACGCTCTTTTCACCATGGGAGTGTTATATCTTGGTAACTATGGCAACAATGCATTGCAACAACATCTTTTTTTAGTCAGACTAACTCACCCAACAACCAGGTATAAGTAGATTTTAATTATATTAAAAAGAAAAGAGGAAAATTTTTTGGTAGTGGACCCTCTTAAATTTTAAATAAACGAGTTTTAAAAAGTGTTTTAAATATAGATAACCAACCATACATATAAATATAATTATATATATATCTCCCTCGTATATTTATTACAGAAAATAACTCGTTGTTTTGTGGGCTAACAAGACCTCTACAATTAAGAAATATATTTGGTTGCAATGCCTGTTGAGAATATTGTTACATAAATCCCAAACCGCAGTGTAGTGATTATCACGTACGCTTAACACGCGTAAGGTCCCCGGTTTGAAACCACTGGAGCTAAATATACTATATCTTGCAGCAATAAAGATTGTATTTGGTGATATGAATCGAGCAACTTCTTTTCGCACTTGATAACAGAAATAAAAATTTCTAAGATATTTCTATGCTCTGCAATTCTCATTTTATTTTTTAGATAAAGGATACTTTTATATTTTTTAGATAAAGGATGAATGCGGGAATTTAACACCGGTCCTCAGCACGACAGCTAGACACAAATCATAAAACTAACGTTAAAATTCCAGATACAGAAGATATCGTATCCTTCCCAATAAACATCAGAATAACAGAATAATTTTCTCCGCAAATGATGATTAGATCCTAACAAAATCCATTTTAGCCATTGCATGTTAATTTAATGCATTCAGTCTATCAAAAATGTCAGATGGCCCCACAGACATTACATTATAGGTGGTATTGCATGATCATGTTAAGAGTGTTTACAACGGATAGAAGAATGTGTTTTTAACTCCTGAGATCAAATAAATCACATATTAAAGGCGGATTGATTGTCATAGACAATTATTTACCGATTCTTTAGAAATCCAAAGCACAAATAATTTTTCGATGATTTGTCAAGCGTTGTTTTCCGTAGTGTAGCGGTTATCACGTGCGCTTTACACGCGCAAGGTCCCCGGTTCGAACCCGGGTGGAAACATGTGGGAGTTCTTTTTGGAAATCATGATAATGTGATTGCATTTTATTGTGTAATTTTTTGTACTTGTATAATTATTTTTCACTTTGAACACCTTCAATATAATATCACAAGTATACAGTATAATAATAATAAGTACAGTTTTTATTACGTATTTTGGCATCTCAATGCGTTTACAAATAGAACAATAGATAACTCGCAAAATTCTCTAGAAATAATTAAAGCATTCGACCTATAAAGAAGTAAGAAAGAAAAATAAATAAAATAACATTTTTAATTTTAAACAAATGAATTTATAAAGGTGTTTTAAATATAGATAACCAACCACACATATTAATATAATTATATATACTACTTTCTGATTAAATAGTGTAATATTTTTCCCGTATTGTTATTACAGAATAACTCCGTTATTTAGTTGGCAGTAACAATTCTCTCCATAGCTTATATAAAACAAGAACTATACAATTAAGAAAATATATTTCGTTGCAATGCCTGTTGAAAATATATGTTACATAATTCCCAAGTATTGTCATCTGTTTCTGTAGTGTAGTGGTTATCACGTACGCTTAACACGCGTAAGGTCCCCGATTCGAAACCACGAGGAAACAATTTTTACATGAAGAAAAATTTTACAACCACGGGAGATAAATATATTATATCTTACAGCAATAAAGATTGTATTTGGTATTATCTAACAAACTCTTTCCATACTTTATAAGAGAAAAAATTCTAAAAATAGATATATTATATGGGCTGAAATACTCAATTTATTTTGTAAAGAAAGGATAACTTGGTTTTGCCGTCAGAGAATTAAACACTGGTCTTCAGCGTGACAGAATAATTGTACCTCTAATGAGGGAATGCCATCTTAACCATTGAATGTAAATTTACATGCATTACTCACATGCATTAGATTATTGTTGGAGTTGCAGCGTTGTTTGAGTGTCTTTACGACGCATTGGGGCATGTGTTTCAACTCCTGAGATAAATTCAATTATTTATTATTGGCAAGATTTCAAACGTACATTCGAAGCAATAAAATTGACTGTCATAGACAATTTGTTATCAAATTCTTTAGAATTCCAAAGCAAGCATAATTCGATGATTTCTAAAGTATGAATTGTTTCCGTAGTGTAGTGGTTATCACGTACGCCTCACACGCGTAAGGTCCCCGGTTCGATCCCGGGCGGAAACATCACGGAGTTCCTTTTGGAAATCATTTACATAAAATAAATCCGTTGTTTAGTAGGCAGTAACAATTTTCTTCGTAGCTTATATAAAACAAGACCTCTACAATTAAGAAACATATCTGGTTTGCAATACCTGTTGAGAATATATGTTACATAATTCCCAAATATTGTCAACTGTTTCCGTAGTGTAGTGGTTATCACATACGCCTAACACGCGTAAGGTCCCCGGTTCGAAACCGGGCGGAAACATCAGTGAGTTAATTTTGGAAATCATAATATGTAACTCAATATTTTTGCAATGTGATCCCAAATTATTTTTTTTATTGTGTAATATATTTGTACTGTAGAATTATTTTCACTTTGAACTCGTTCAATATAATAACACAAGGATATAGTATAATAATAATAATTACAGTTTTTCTTACGTATTTTGACATACTCAATGCATTTAAAAATACATCAATAGATAGCTCGTAAAATACTCTAGAAATAATTAAAGCATTCGACCTACAAAGAAGAAAGAAAACAAAATTTAAAAAACAAAATTTTAAATATTAAAGAAATGAGTTTTCAAAAGTGTTTGAAATATAGATAATCAACCATACATATAAATATAATTATATATACTACTTTTTATTAAATAGTGTAATATTTCCCTGTATATTTTTTACATAAAATAAATCCGTTGTTTAGTAGGCAGTAACAATTTTCTTCATAGCTTATATAAAACAAGACTTCTACAATTAAGAAACATATCTGGTTTGCAATACCTGTTGAGAATATATGTTACATAATTCCCAAATATTGACAACTGTTTCCGTAGTGTAGTGGTTATCACGTACGCCTAACACACGTAAGGTCCCCGGTTCGAAACCGGGCGGAAACATCAGTAAAATGGAAATCAAACTGCTTTTAATTTAGTAGGGCTAAGTTTCCACATTGCCGTGTTTCACAGTTGGCGAGGACATCATTAAGACCAATGACCCGATCCCTGGTCCTGTAAAAGAATATACAGGATCCTTTGGCTTTGTTGCTAACGAGGGAGGCTGTGACGGTAGGAAACTGGTAGCATCCGCCATTGTTGTTAAACATAAACACGACCCTAGAGCCGAAAGTGTAGAAGAAAAGATTTTTTTTAAACTTAGAATAATGAGTTAAAGTGTGCAATCTCTCGCTTAGGGTGTATTTGGAGTTCCCTTTTCGACTTGCGGTTTTCGTTAGGTATTATTTACCCCAGTTGATAAAATCGGGCTACGGCTCATGTCAGTTTTGGCTACGACTAGGCATAATGCTCTATATAGGTCTTTTTTTGCCGGGTGATGCATACGGCATGTGTTTATGTATAATGAACTAGTACTGTGTATGTATACACTAATAACAATCCCCGTGCCACCAATTTGCGCGCCAATTCTTATGTCCCTTTGACCTTCTTCTCCAATGTAAAACAACAACATGACGATATCAACAAGAACACTCGCAAAAACTATAAACAGTAAAATTCTAATCACTTCGTGACGATCAGTCCTTTGCTACTCAAGTCGAAAGTTTTGTAGATGAAATAAATATATTACGAAACCTATTCGTGTAATCGTAAACTACAAGCGTGTGAACAGTTTCGTCACACCATTTTGGACTTTTTGTTATACCCAAAGCAAACAAGTCTAAGGTATACAGAATATACATTATATATCCACTGAGAATAAAGTAAAAATGGCAATTCAAGCCGAGGAAGAAATGCGTCCTTGTTCCCGCAGATAAATATACTCCACCGAAAATTGTTGATAGTTATGTTTCTGGTTGATAATGCTTTCGATAATAATACATAATTTACACTTGATATCTTACAATTGAAATGTCAATACATCGTCCATGCGATAAGGAAGAACAACAACTTAGAACTTCATGTAATACTAATTATAGTCCAACATTACGTAATACTAGAATGTCAACACTCCCACTTAATGTGTATCATAATTAGTGTTATAACTCTTTAAATATAGAAATAGAATGTTCTTCGTCTTTCTTAAAACTAGATCTCTTTAACATTCAACATGTCTCTAAACTTCTGAAAAGTTTGTCTTGGTAGACTCTTCGTCATAATGTCAGCTAACATCTGATCTGTACTGCAGTATTTCACATTGATAGATTTGTCGTTGACTTTCTCACGAACAAAATGATAAGCTATGTCAATGTGTTTAGTGCGGTTGTGGAATCGTGGATTTTTAGATAATTCAATTGCTCCTTGATTATCTTCGTTCATAATAGATGGTTGATCTTGCTTTTCTCCGATATCATTCAGTAATCTTCTTAGCCACACGAGTTCTTGTGTTGCATGACTAAGCGCCACATATTCGGCTTCGGTTGTAGATCTGCTAACACAGGGTTGTCTTTTGCTGCACCAGCTTATAGTTGATCCATTGATCTGGAATGCATATCCAGATGTTGATCTTCTTGTATCTACGTCATTTGCCCAATCTGCATCTGAATAACCAATTATAGAACATCTTGTGCTTTTGCCTTCAAACACTAGACCGTAGTTGACAGTACCTTTGATATACCTTAAGACTCTTTTTGCACCGACCCAATGTTCTTTGCTTGGTTTCGTCATGAACTTTGATAATATGCTAACAGCGGAGGCAAGATCTGGTCGAGTTGCGGTTGTCACATAGGTTAAACATCCTATGAGCTTCTGGTATTCGTTAGTATTTGTGGGATTTTCGTCTTCTGGCAATTCTTGAAAATGCTTTCCAGGCTCTAGAGCAGTTGACACAGGTTTGCATTGTTCCATACCAAATCGCTTTAAAATACCTTCCGAATATTTGGATTGACTGATCGTCATCTTTCCTCTTTCTCTATCTCTTTTAATCAGCATTCCGAGAACGTGTTTCACTTCCCCCATATCCTCAATCTTGAACTTCAAACCGATTAATTTCTTTTCTTCTTTTAGCATGGATGGATCATTGGAGAATAGTAGGATATCATCGACATAAATGGATAAAATAACAAACTTGATAATTCCATTTTGATCTTTGACAGATTTCATATACAAACATGAATCAGATTTCATTTGTTTGTATCCATTCGACTTTAGAAATGTGTCAATAGCATTGTTCCAGCATCTCGCAGATTGTTTTAGTCCATAGATGCTTTTCTTGAGCTTGCAGACATGGTTTGGATATACCTCGCTAACATAACCGTCCGGTTGTCGCATGTATATTTCTTCCTCTTAGTTTCCTTGTAAGAATGCTGTTTTCACGTCCATTTGGTGGACTTCCCAATTCTTGGCATTTGACAGAGCAAGTAATGATCGAATCGTTGTATTCCGTACCACTGGTGAAAATTACGGTGGCCCATAACTGTCACGCCAAAAAACTTTAATCCACGCCAAAAAACTTTAAGTCACGCCAAAAAACTTTAATCCACGCCAAAAAACTTTAATCCACGCCAAAAAACTTTAATCCGCGCCAAAAAACTTTAATCCGCGCCAAAAAACTTTAATCCGCGCCAAAAAACTTTAATCCACGCCAAAAAACTTTAATCCACGCCAAAAATCTTTAATTTAGAGTACACCAAGTAACACCAATATTAGGATACACCGCTGGACATACGGCTCAACCGTGATTGGCGAGATAAACGTTTTACTGTTGTATAATAGACGCTGTCTCATCCCTATGGCGCAGCAAGCTGGACAAATCGATGTTGTGTCTACTTGATGAGGACAGTATACCTTTGAAGTGATGATCAACCTTTGAACTGATGATCGACCTTTGAAGTGATGACCCACCTTTGAAACGATGATCGACCTTTGAAGTGATAATAGGCCCGGGTACATCATGTTAGGGCCATATAGTGGTTTAGTACCGTCATATAGTGGATCAGGCACTATATAATCAATCCACCTACATTAGGTCCCTTACCTTACTTATCCGTTTACACGATCCATTGGTCTCCCTTGTCATCCCTCGCTCCAGCCCACTTTAAGCCTCCCTTAGATCTAGCATCCCTTAGACACATTTCAGGGGTGCAACTAGGAATTTTCGAGAACAGGGGTCCATGATTGCTATTAGGGCAAAGTTACTTTAGCGTCCGCATTTTAGGCTTTTTTATAGGTGGAATGCTTTAAATTAATATAAAACATATTCGTAAAAATGAGGGCAAAGAGATTGTCTTTAGGAAAAGGGCAGGGGTCGCGACCACCCCCACATCCCCCCTAGTTGCGCCCCTGCATTTAACCCACCTTACACCCACTTAGACTCCCTTGGACCCTTGTAGCCTCCATTGGACCCTCTTAGCCTCTCTTACACCCATTTAGCATCTCTTAGACCCACTTAGCATCCCTTACACCCACTTAGCCTCCCTTAGACCTACTTAGCATCCCTTAGACCCACTTAGCATCCCTTACACCCACTTAGCATCCCTTACACCCACTTAGCATCCCTTAGACCCACTTAGCATCCCTTACATCTACTTAGCCTCCCTTAGACACTCTTAGACCCACTTGACCCACTTAGCCTACCATAGATCCACTTAGCATCCCTTACACCCACTTAGCCTACCATAGACCCACTTAGTATCCCTTACACCCACTTAGCATCCATTACACCCAGTAATTAGCAACTTAGCCTCCCTTAGACTTACACCCACTTAGACTCCCTTAGACCCTTGTAGCCTCCATTGGACCCTCTTAGCCTCTCTTACACCCATTTAGCATCTCTTAGACCCACTTAGCATCCCTTACACCCACTTAGCCTCCCTTAGACCTACTTAGCATCCCTTAGACCCACTTAGCCTACCATAGACCCACTTAGCATCCCTTACACCCACTTAGCCTACCATAGACCCACTTAGTATCCCTTACACCCACTTAGCATCCATTACACCCACTTAGCATCCCTTACACCTACTTAGCCTCCCTTACACCCACCATCCCCTACGCCCACTTAGCCTACCATAGACCCACTTAGCATCCCTTACACCCACTTAGCCTACCATAGACCCACTTAGTATCCCTTACACCCACTTAGCATCCATTACACCCACTTAGCATCCCTTACACCTACTTAGCCTCCCTTACACCCACCATCCCCTACGCCCACTTAGCCTACCATAGACCCACTTAGCATCCCTTACACCCACTTAGCCTACCATAGACCCACTTAGTATCCCTTACACCCACTTAGCATCCATTACACCCACTTAGCATCCCTTACACCTACTTAGCCTCCCTTACACCCACCATCCCCTACGCCCACTTAGCCTACCATAGACCCACTTAGCATCCCTTACACCGGCACTATATAATCAATCCACCTACATTAGGTCCCTTACCTTACTTATCCGTTTACACGATCCATTAGTCTCCCTTGTCATCCCTCGCTCCAGCCCACTTTAAGCCTCCCTTAGATCTAGCATCCCTTACATCCACTTAGCCTCCCTTAGACACATTTAACCCACCTTACACCCACTTAGACTCCCCTCGTAGCCTCTATTGGACCCTCTTAGCCTCACTTAGCCTCCCTTAGACACTCTTAGACCCACTTAGACCTACTTAGCCTCCCTTAGACATATTTAACCCACCTTACACCCAATTAGACTCCCCTCGTAGCCTCTATTGGACCCTCTTAGCCTCACTTAGCCTCCCTTAGACACTCTTAGACCCACTTAGACCTACTTAGCCTCCCTTAGACACATTTAACCCACCTTACACCCAATTAGACTCCCTTAGACCCAATCTTACATTTAGCCTCCCTTAGAACCCATTTAACCTACTTTACACCCACTTAGACTCCCTTAGACCCTCGTAGCCTCCATTGGATACTCTTAAAAGGATCCAAGGGTGTAAGGGAGGCTAAGTGGGTGTAAAGTAGGTTAAATGGGTCTAAGGGAGGCTAAATGTAAGAGTGGGTCTAATGGATGCTAAGTGGGTGTAAGGGAGGCTAAGTAGGCGTAAGGGATGCTAAGTGGGTGTAAGGGATGCTAAGTGGGTCTATGGTAGGCTAAGTGGGTGTAGGGGATGGTGGGTGTAAGGGATACTAAGTGGGTCTATGGTAGGCTAAGTGGGTGAGTGGGTGAAGTGGGTCTAAGAGTGTCTAAGGAAGGCTAAGTTGGTGTAAGGGATGCTAAGTGGGTGTAAGGGATACTAAGTGGGTTGTAAGGGATGCTAAGTTGGTCTAAGGGAGGCTAAAGTGGGTCTAAGGGAGGCTAAGTAGGTGTAAGGGATGCTAAGTGGGTGTAAGGGATGCTAAGTGGGTGTAATGGATGCTAAGTGGGTGTAAGGGATACTAAGTGGGTCTATGGTAGGTAAGTGGGTGAGTGGGTGAAGTGGGTCTAAGAGTGTCTAAGGAAGGCTAAGTTGGTGTAAGGGATGCTAAGTGGGTGTAAGGGATACTAAGTGGGTTGTAAGGGATGCTAAGTTGGTCTAAGGGAGGCTAAAGTGGGTCTAAGGGAGGCTAAGTAGGTGTAAGGGATGCTAAGTGGGTGTAAGGGATGCTAAGTGGGTGTAATGGATGCTAAGTGGGTGTAAGGGATACTAAGTGGGTCTATGGTAGGTAAGTGGGTGAGTGGGTGAAGTGGGTCTAAGAGTGTCTAAGGGAGGCTAAGTAGGTGTAAGGGATGCTAAGTGGGTGTAAGGGATGCTAAGTGGGTGTAAGGGATGCTAAGTGGGTGTAAGGGATGCTAAGTGGGTCTAAGGGAGGATAAGTAGGTGTAAGGGATGCTAAGTGGGTGTAAGGGATGCTAAGTGGGTGTAAGGGATGCTAAGTGGGTCTAAGGGAGGTTAAGTGGGTCTAAGAGATGCTAAATGGGTGTAAGAGAGGCTAAGAGGGTCCAATGGAGGCTACGAGGGTCTAAGGGAGTCTAAGTGGGTGTAAGTCTAAGGGAGGCTAAGTTGCTAATTAGTGGGTGTAATGGTGCTAAGTGGGTCTAAGAGTGTCTAAGGGAGGCTAAGAGGTAGAGGCTACAAGGGTCTAAGGGAGTCTAAGTGGGTGTAAGGTGGGTTAAATGCAGGGGCGCAACTAGGGGGGATGTGGGGGTGGTCGCGACCCCTGCCCTTTTCGTAAAGACAATCTCTTTGCCCTCATTTTTACGAATATGTTTTATATTAATTTAAAGCATTCAACCTATAAAAAAGCCTAAAATGCGGACGCTAAAGTAACTTTGCCCTAATAGCAATCATGGACCCCTGTTCTCGAAAATTCCTAGTTGCACCCCTGAAATGTGTCTAAGGGATGCTAGATCTAAGGGAGGCTTAAAGTGGGCTGGAGCGAGGGATGACAAGGGAGACCAATGGATCGTGTAAACGGATAAGTAAGGTAAGGGACCTAATGTAAGTGGATTGATTATATAGTGCCTTTTCCACTATATGACGGTACTAAACCACTATATGGCCCTAACATGATGTACCCGGGCCTATTATCACTTCAAAGGTCGATCATCGTTTCAAAGGTGGGTCATCACTTCAAAGGTCGATCATCAGTTCAAAGGTTGATCATCACTTCAAAGGTATACTGTCCTCATCAAGTAGACACAACATCGATTTGTCCAGCTTGCTGCGCCATAGGGATGAGACAGCGTCTATATACAACAGTAAAACGTTTATCTCGCCAATCACGGTTGAGCCGTATGTCCAGCGGTGTATCCTAATATTGGTGTTAAAAATTAAAGATTTTTGGCGTGACTTAAAGATTTTTGGCGTGGATTAAAGTTTTTTGGCGTGGATTAAAGTTTTTTGGCGCGGATTAAAGTTTTTTGGCGCGGATTAAAGTTTTTTGGCGCGGATTAAAGTTTTTTGGCGTGGATTAAAGTTTTTTGGCGTGGATTAAAGTTTTTTGGCGTGACTTAAAGTTTTTTGGCGTGGATTAAAGTTTTTTGGCGTGACAGTTATGGGCCACCGTAGAAAATACCTCATAGTAGTAGTCGAGCTTTATATCGTTGTACACAGCCATTTTCATCTCTCTTTACTTTGAAAACCCATTTGCTGCCGATAACATGCTTGCCTTCAGGCAACGAAACAAGTTCCCAGGTGTCATTTTCACTCAGGGAATTAAATTCTGAATCAGTCGCTTGTTTCCATTCTGTTGAATATTCTCCAGAGAAAGCTTCATCAAGATTAATTGGTTCGTTGATGTCAGCAGTTATATCGTCTGCTATGTAGCATTCCTCATCGAATCTATTAGGTGGTCTTCGTATTCTCCATTCACCAACGTTTCGAACTTCATTCATAAACGTCTCTTCGAGGGTTGCTCCCACTGGCTGGTCATCAGCTGGTTGGTTTCGTTCAGCATTCTCTGTAACTCTTTGTTCAGGAACTTCGTCTTGATCTTGATTTCCGTTAGCAGGAATTTCTTCAATCGTTAATGGAACATCATGATCAGCATGATCATCAAAGTTTGCTGAACTTTGAACATCAAAGTCATGAAATTTCTTCTCTAGAAATATGACATCACGACTGCGAGCAAATTTGCGAGAAACAGGATCGTATAACTTATATCCTTTCACACCCTCCGGATACCCCACGAAAATCGACTTTCTAGATTTTGCGTCCAGCTTCTTTCTCTGATTGTCGGGAATATGCATGTATGTAACACATCCGAATACGCGTAAATTGGACACATCAGGTTTCTTCTCGAACAAGCATTCGTACGGAGTGATACCATTTAAAGCCGTCGTTGGGCTGCGGTTTCGCACGTAAACCGAGGTATTGGCCGCTTCGGCCCAGAATTTGTTTGGCATCTGTGCATGGGATAACATGGATCGTGTTGACTCTACGATCGTACGGTTCATTCTTTCCGCTACACCGTTCTGTGCTGGATTGTATGGTACGCTTAATTGATGAACAATACCATTATTCTTCAGGAAAGACTCAAATTCTTTCGAGGAATATTCTCCTCCATTGTCGGAACGTAGAATCTTGATTGGTTTTCCAGTAACGTTCACAGCATAATTGTGGAACTCTTTGAACTTTTCAAAGACTTCGCTCTTATTCTTCATGAAATAAACAAACGTGTACCGTGAGTAGTCGTCGATGAAGGTTACATAATATCGTGATCCACCAAGTGAAGATACGGACATTGGACCGCAGACGTCGCTATGAATAAGTTCAAATGGTTTACTAGCACGATAATCAGCAGTCTTCGGATAAGGACAGCGATGTTGCTTCCCTTTTGTGCATGCTTCACAGAATCTTCATCAGAATCTTCTTGCTTACACCGTCCGTTCCACTTACCATATTTTCGTCAATAAGTTTGTTCACATTGTTCATTCCCAGGTGTCCAAACCTACAGTGCCATAAATACCGATCTGTTTCAGGTTGTTGCTTGGCAACGTTCGCATGCTCTTTCACAATCTTCAAGACGTATAACTTTCCTTGGATCTCTCCCTGAGCTAGAATCTTTGAATTCCGAGAAATTTCACATCTGTTCTCTTTAAAGGTAACAGTTGCGCCACGCTTTACCATTGCATTGACTGATAGCAAGTTTTTTTCTAACTCTGGTAGGTACAAAACTTCTTGCAATGCTATTTGTTTAGTATGGTTATCCACAGCAGCTTTCACATGATAGGTCCCTTTTCCATATGCAGGGATTGATCTATTATCACCGAGATTCACAGTACATGGTTTCTTGAATTCCACGTAGTTGGTCAGACGATTTCTTTCAGACGTCATGAGTTGAGTTGCGCCAGAGTCGATAATCCATCCACATCTATCATCATCCATAGATGTATATAATGCTTCTTCATCAGGATTATCTTGCTCACTTTTCTCCTGAGCACGGTGAGCAGATCCTTTGCCTTTGCTTTGATTACCATCTCGTTGTGGATTATTACTTCGTTTGGGACAGTCACGAGCAAAGTGTCCTCGCTCTTTACAGTTGTGACAGGTTCCATTGAATTTCCGACCAAACTTAACTTCATTTCCTTTGTTATTTCGCTCTTTTGGCTCATATCTTCTTCTGTTGTGTGATCGTTGAGCAGAATATGCATCTTCAATTTTCTTCGAATCAGAAATTCTATCAGCATCATTCAACAACATAGCTTTCGCCTTGTCAAAAGTGACATTCTCCTCTCCAACAGCATCTAACGCGGTAATGAGTGGCTTGAATTCATCCGGGAGGCTTCCAAGTAAGGTCATAGCTAGTTCTCCGTCATTAATATTTGCACCCATTTCTTTTAGCTGGTCATGAAAGGACTTCAGATGATTTATATGCTCCAGCATATTTCCACCACTTTCAAATTTACTCGAATAATATTTTTGGCGTAGTCTTACAATCTGAGATATTGAGATTCTAGCAAACTGGCTCTTCAGGGCATCCCATGCCTCTTTAGCCGTAGTTGTGTTCCTGACATGAATTTGTTGGTCGGTTTCTACCCCCAAACAAATGTACGTCCACGCCTTTTTCGAAGCAGACTTATATACTTGCTTTACCTGTGCAGACGCATCTTCGGCAGGAACCTCAGCTGAATCATCAACATGCCCGAATAAATCTAAACTCTCAAGATATAGGCGCATATTAAATGTCCAGTCGCGATAGTTTGCTCCATTTAGCTTCTGAATCTTAAAATCCGTTGTCAACGCCATTTTCGCCATTTTGAATGCGTTCGTGTTAATCCATAGTTAATCCGTCATTAAAAAGATACATCACAACATTTCAACCGCTTCAGGCACATTGTGAAATGTCCTGGGCCCATAACCTGTTGATATTTATGTTTCTGGTTGATAATGCTTTCGATAATAATACATAATTTACACTTGATATCTTACAATTGAAATGTCAATACATCGTCCATGCGATAAGGAAGAACAACAACTTAGAACTTCATGTAATACTAATTATAGTCCAACATTACGTAATACTAGAATGTCAACAAAAATTGTGTAAACAGAGATACAATTGTCATTAAATCGTCCACCCTTGTCACAAACGAATGACTTTGACCCAAAGAATATAACCTGACATCGAAATGAAATGGTTAAGACCAAGAAAAAGAAAAGAAAAGTAGGGCATAACTTATAAGACTGGAGCTTTTTAAACAGTTATATATCTTTATTGGACTGTCTATTGTTGTTTTGGCGCTATTATCTTATTAATAATTAGAAAGTTTAACTTTAAAGCCGTTTTTCTCAAAAGCCGATTCCTGATATTGCGCGCAGGATATCTCAAAAAGTATTTAAGCTATCTTGATCAAATTTTCAGCGCTAACAGTATATACATTTCTCTTGGAGATGAAGCAAAATAATTGAATTATGTTCAATTGTAATGAAATAGTAATAGTTTTAGTGAGAGCAATTGTACACATTTCTAGTAATGGCTCCTATGTCAATAGTTCTGCTACACCTCCTAGACAATGTTGTTTGTGACTAAATAAAAGTTACTCCAGGTTTTTATCATTATTATTTATCTAGTTATCATGTTTATAAAAATACGCTCTTTTCACCATGGGAGTGTCATATCTTGGTAACTATGGCAACAATGCATTGCAACAACATCTTTTTTTAGTCAGACTAACTCACCCAACAACCAGGTATAAGTAGATTTTAATTATATTAAAAACAAAAGAGGAAATTTTTTTGGTAGTGGACCCCCTTAAATTTTAAATAAATGAGTTTTAAAAAGTGTTTTAAATATAGATAACCAACCATACATATAAATATAATTATATATATATCTCCCTCGTATATTTATTACAGAATATAACTCGTTGTTTTGTGGACTAACAAGACCTAAACAAATAAGAAATATATTTGGTTGCAATGCCTGTTGAGAATATTGTAACATAAATCCCAAACCGCAGTGTAGTGATTATCACGTACGCTTAACACGCGTAAGGTCCCCGGTTTGAAACCACTGGAGCTAAATATACTATATCTTGCAGCAATAAAGATTGTATTTGGTGATATGAATCGAGCAACTTCTTTTCGTACTTGATAACAGAAATAAAAATTTCTAAGATATTTCTATGCTCTGCAATTCTCATTTTTGTTTTTTAGAAAAAGGATACTTTTATATTTTTTAGATAAAGGATGAATGCGGGAATTTAACACCGGTCCTCAGCACGACAGCTAGACACAAATCATAAAACTAACGTGAAAATTCCAGATACAGAAGATATCGTATCCTTCCCAATAAACATCAGAATAACAGAATAATTTTCTCCGCAAATGATGATTAGATCCTAACAAAATCCATTTTAGCCATTGCATGTTAATTTAATGCATTCAGTCTATCAAAAATGTCAGATGGCCCCACAGACATTACATTATAGCATGATCATGTTAAGAGTGTTTACAACGGATAGAAGAATGTGTTTTTAACTCCTGAGATCAAATAAATCACATATTAAAGGCACGATTATATACGTGGATTCGAAGAAATAGGATTGATTGTCATAGACAATTAGTTACCGATTCTTTAGAAATCCAAAGCACACATAATTTTTCGATGATTTGTCAAGCGTTGTTTCCGTAGTGTAGCGGTTATCACGTGCGCTTTACACGCGCAAGGTCCCCGGTTCGAACCCGGGTGGAAACATGTGGGAGTTCTTTTTGGAAATCATGATAATGTGATTTTTTGTACTTGTATAATTATTTTTCACTTTGAACACCTTCAATATAATATCACAAGTATAGAGTATAATAATAATAAGTACAGTTTTTATTACGTATTTTGGCATCTCAATGCGTTTACAAATAGAACAATAGATAACTCGCAAAATTATCTAGAAAGAATTAAAGCATTCGACCTATAAAGAAGTAAGAAAGAAAAATAAATAAAATAACATTTTTAATTTTAAACAAATGAATTTATAAAGGTGTTTTAAATATAGATAACCAACCACACATATTAATATAATTATATATACTACTTTCTGATTAAATAGTGTAATATTTTCCCCCTATTGTTATTACAGAATAACTCCGTTATTTAGTTGGCAGTAACAATTCTCTCCATAGCTTATATAAAACAAGAACTCTACAATTAAGAAAATATATTTCGTTGCAATGCCTGTTGAGAATATATGTTACATAATTCCCAAGTATTGTCATCTGTTTCTGTAGTGTAGTGGTTATCACGTACGCTTAACACGCGTAAGGTCCCCGATTCGAAACCGAGAGGAAACAATTTTTACATAAAGAAAAATTTTACAACCACGGGAGATAAATATATTATATCTTACAGCAATAAAGATTGTATTTGGTATTATCAAACAAACTCTTTCCATACTGTATAAGAGAAAAAATTCTAAAAATAGATATATTATATGGGCTGAAATACTCAATTTATTTTGTAAAGAAAGGATAACTTGGTTTTGCCGTCAGAGAATTAAACACTGGTCTTCAGCGTGACAGAATAATTGTACCTCTAATGAGGGAATGCCATCTTAACCATTGCATGTTAATTTCATGCAAAACGGCTATTGCCTCACATGCATTAGATTATTGTTGGAGTTGCAGCGTTGTTTGAGTGTCTTTACGACGCATTGGGGCATGTGTTTCAACTCCTGAGATAAATTCAATTATTTATTATTGGCAAGATTTCAAACGTACATTCGAAGCAATAAAATTGACTGTCATAGACAATTTGTTACCAAATTCTTTAGAATTCCAAAGCAAGCATAATTTTTGGATGATTTCTAAAGTATGAATTGTTTCCGTAGTGTAGTGGTTATCACGTACGCCTCACACGCGTAAGGTCCCCGGTTCGATCCCGGGCGGAAACATCACGGAGTTCCTTTTGGAAATCATTTACATAAAATAAATGCGTTGTTTAGTAGGCAGTAACAATTTTCTTCGTAGCTTATATAAAACAAGACCTCTACAATTAAGAAACATATCTGGTTTGCAATACCTGTTGAGAATATATGTTACATAATTCCCAAATATTGTCAACTGTTTCCGTAGTGTAGTGGTTATCACGTACGCCTAACACGCGTAAGGTCCCCGGTTGGAAACCGGGCGGAAACATCAGTGAGTTAATTTTGGAAATCATAATATGTAACTCAATTTTTTTGCAATGTGATCCCAAATTTTTTTTTTATTGTGTAATATTTTTGTACTGTAGAATTATTTTCACTTTGAACTCGTTCAATATAATAACACAAGGATATAGTATAATAATAATAATTACAGTTTTTCTTACGTATTTTGACATACTCAATGCATTTAAAAATACATCAATAGATAGCTCGTAAAATACTCTAGAAATAATTAAAGCATTCGACCTACAAAGAAGAAAGAAAACAAAATTTAAAAAACAAAATTTTTAATATTAAAGAAATGAGTTTTCAAAAGTGTTTGAAATATAGATAATCAACCATACATATAAATATAATTATATATACTACTTTTTATTAAATAGTGTAATATTTCCCTGTATATTTTTTACATAAAATAAATCCGTTGTTTAGTAGGCAGTAACAATTTTCTTCATAGCTTATATAAAACAAGACCTATACAATTAAGAAACATATCTGGTTTGCAATACCTGTTGAGAATATATGTTACATAATTCCCAATTATTGTCAACTGTTTCCGTAGTGTAGTGGTTATCACGTACGCCTAACACGCGTAAGGTCCCCGGTTCGAAACCGGGCGGAAACATCAGTGAGTTCATTTTGGAAATCATAATATGTAACTCAATTTTTTTGCATTGTTATCCCAAATTTTTATTTTATTGTGTAATATTTTTGTACTGAAGAATTATTTTCACTTTGAACTCGTTCAATATAATAACACAAGGATATAGTATAATAATAATAATTACAGTTTTTCTTACGTATTTTGGCATCCTCAATGTATTTACAAATACAACAATATTTTGCTCGTTAAATACTCCAAAAAAAATTAAAGCATTCGATCTATAAAAAGAAAGAAAGGAGAATTAAAAAACAAAATTTTAAATTTTAAATAAATGAGTTTTAAAAAGTGTTTTAAATATAGATAACCAACCATACATATAAATATAATTATATATACTAATGTTTTATTAAATTGTGTAATATCTCCCTCGTGTATTCATTACAGAAAATAACTCCGTTGTTTTGTGGGCAAACAAGACCTCTACAATTAAGAAATATATTTGGTTGCAATGCCTGTTGAGAATATTGTTACATATATCCCGAACTTGTCATCTGTTTCCGCAGTGTAATGGTTATTACGTACGCTTGACACGCGTAAGGTCCCGGTTCGAAACCACTGGAGCTAAATATACTATATCTTGCAGCAATAAAGATTGTATTTGGTGATATGAATCGAGCAACTTCTTTTCGTACTTGATAACAGAAATAAGAATTTCTAAGATATTTCTATGCTCTGCAATTCTCATTTTATTTTTTAGATAAAGGATACTTTTATATTTTTTAGATAAAGGATGATACGTATCCTTCCAATAAACATCAGAATAACAGAATAATTTCCTCCGCAAATGATGATTAGATCCTAACAAAATGCCATTTTAGCCATTGCATGTTAATTTTATGCAGTCAGTCTATCAAGAATGTCATATTGCCCCACAGACATTACATTATAGGTGATATTGCATGATTATGTTAAGAGTGTTTACAACGGATAGAAGAATGTGTTTTTAACTCCTGAGATCAAATAAATCACATATTAAAGGCACGATTATATACGTGGATTCGAAGGAATAGGATTGATTGTCATAGACAATTAGTTACCGATTCTTTAGAAATCCAAAGCACACATAATTTTTCCATGATTTGTCAAGCGTTGTTTCCGTAGTGTAGCGGTTATCACGTGCGCTTTACACGCGCAAGGTCCCCGGTTCGAACCCGGGTGGAAACATGTGGGAGTTCTTTTTTGAAATCATGATAATGTGATCCTTCATTTTGCATTTTATTGTGTAATATTTTTGTACTTGTATAATTATTTTTCACTTTGAACACCTTCAATATAATATCACAAGTATACAGTATAATAATAATAAGTACAGTTTTTATTACGTATTTTGGCATCTCAATGCGTTTACAAATAGAACAATAGATAACTCGCAAAATTCTCTAGAAAGAATTAAAGCATTCGACCTATAAAGAAGTAAGAAAGAAAAATAAATAAAATAACATTTTTAATTTTAAACAAATGAATTTATAAAGGTGTTTTAAATATAGATAACCAACCACACATATTAATATAATTATATATACTACTTTCTGATTAAATAGTGTAATATTTTCCCCGTATTGTTATTACAGAAAAACTCCGTTATTCAGTTGGCAGTTACAATTCTCTCCATAGCTTATATAAAACAAGAACTCTACAATTAAGAAAATATATTTCGTTGCAATGCCTGTTGAGAATATATGTTACATAATTCCCAAGTATTGTCATCTGTTTCTATAGTGTAGTGGTTATCACGTACGCTTAACACGCATAAGGTCCCCGATTCGAAACCGCGAGGAAACAATTTTTACATGAAGAAAAATTTTACAACCACGGGAGATAAATATATTATATCTTACAGCAATAAAGATTGTATTTGGTATTATGTAACAACCTCTTTCCATACTTTATAAGAGAAAAAATTCTAAAAATAGATATATTATATGGGCTGAAATACTCAATTTATTTTGTAAAGAAAGGATAACTTGGTTTTGCCGTCAGAGAATTAAACACTGGTCTTCAGCGTGACAGAATAATTGTACCTCTAATGAGGGAATGCATCTTAACCATTGCATGTTAATTTCATGCAAAATGGCTATTGCCTCACATGCATTAGATTATTGTTGGAGTTGCAGCGTTGTTTGAGTGTCTTTACGACGCATTGGGGCATGTGTTTCAACTCCTGAGATAAATTAAATTATTTATCATTGCAAGATTTCAAACGTAGATTCGAAGCAATAAAATTGACTGTCATAAACAATTTGTTACCAAATTCTTTAGAATTCCAAAGAAAGCATAATTCGATGATTTCTAAAGTATGAATTGTTTCCGTAGTGTAGTGGTTATCACGTACGCCTCACACGCGTAAGGTCCCCGGTTCGAACCCGGGCGGAAACATCACGGAGTTCCTTTAGGAAATCATAATATGTAACTCAATGTTGTTGCAATGTGATCCCCAATTATTTTTTTATTACGTTCAATATAATAACACAAGAATATAGTATAATAATAATAATTACAGTTTTTATTACGTATTTTGACATACTCAATGCATTTAAAAATACATCAATAGATAGCTCGTAAAATACTCTAGAAATAATTAAAGCATTCGACCTACAAAGAAAAAAGAAAACAAAATTAAAAAAACAAAATTTTTAATATTAAAGAAATGAGTTTTCAAAAGTGTTTGAAATATAGATAATCAACCATACATATAAATATAATTATATATACTACTTTTTATTAAATAGTGTAATATTTCCCTGTATATTTTTTACATAAAATAAATCCGTTGTTTAGTAGGCAGTAACAATTTTCTTCATAGCTTATATAAAACAAGAGCTCTACAATTAAGAAAATATATTTCGTTGCAATGCCTGTTGAGAATATATGTTACATAATTCCCAAGTATTGTCATCTGTTTCTGTAGTGTAGTGGTTATCACGTACGCTTAACACGCGTAAGGTCCCCGATTCGAAACCGCGAGGAAACAATTTTTACTTGAAGAAAAATTTTACAACCACGGGAGATAAATATAATATTATATCTTACAGCAATAAAGATTGTATTTGGTATTATCTAACAACCTCTTTCCATACTTTATAAGAGAAAAAATTCTAAAAATAGATATATTATATGGGCTGAAATACTCAATTTATTTTGTAAAGAAAGGATAACTTGGTTTTGCCGTCAGAGAATTAAACACTGGTCTTCAGCGTGACAGAATAATTGTACCTCTAATGAGGGAATGCCATCTTAACCATTGCATGTTATTTCATGCAAAACGGCTATTGCCTCACATGCATTAGATTATTGTTGGAGTTGCAGCGTTGTTTGAGTGTCTTTACGACGCATTGGGGCATGTGTTTCAACTCCTGAGATAAATTAAATTATTTATTATTGGCAAGATTTCAAACGTACATTCGAAGCAATAAAATTGACTGTCATAGACAATTTGTTACCAAATTCTTTAGAATTCCAAAGCAAGCATAATTCGATGATTTCTAAAGTATGAATTGTTTCCGTAGTGTAGTGGTTATCACGTACGCCTCACACGCGTAAGGTCCCCGATTCGAAACCGCGAGGAAACAATTTTACATGAAGGAAAATTTTATAAGCACGGGAGATATATATATTATATTTACAGCAATAAAGATTGTATTTGGTGATATGAATCGAGCAACTTCTTTTCGTACTTGATAATAGAAATAAAAATTTCTAAGAGATACTCTGTGCTCTGCAATTCTCATTTTATTTTTTAGATAAAGGATACGTGCGAGAATTGAATACCGGTCTTGAACATGACAGCCAGACACACAAATCATAACACTAACGTGAAAATTCCAGATACACAAGATCTGCTTAATTATTTGCTCATAGAATCCTTCCAAATAAACATCAGAATAACAGAACAATTTTAAGCAAATGATGATTAGATCCCAACAAAATTCCATTTAAGCCATGTCAATTTTAGGCAGCCAGACTATCAAAAATGTTAGATTGCCTCACATGCATTACAATATAGATGGTATTGCTTGGTTGTGTTAAGTGTGTTTACAACGGATAGAAGAATGTCCATTTAACTCCTGAGATCAAACAAATCACATATTAAAGGCACGATTGTGAACGTGGATTCGAAGGAATAGGATTGATTGTCAGGACAATTAGTTACCAGATTCTTTAGAAATCCAAAGCACACATAATTTTTCGATGATTTCTGAAGTATTGTTTCCGTAGTGTAGTGGTTATCACGTGCGCTTTACACGCGCAAGGTCCCCGGTTCGAACCCGGGTGGAAACATGTGGAAGTTCTTTTTGGAAATCATGATAATGTGATCCTTCATTTTGCATTTTTTTGTGTAATATTTTTGTACTTGTATAATTATTTTTCATTTTGAACACGTTCAATATAATATCACAAGTAATAATAATAATAATATAATCATATTTAAACAGGTTAACTTGTTCAGTATAGGAATATACTGCTATCAATCAAGGACCTGTGTTTACACAATATATCATATACTAAAAATCTAAAAAAGACTACTAATTATATTAAATTGTATATAAACATACAATGTTTAAAAATCCATGGACTAAAAAGTTTGTTAAAATTTCAGTTTATACCATATTGTCCTAAACATTTAGATCAATCAAATTAAGATTAATTTTAAAATGAAGGATAGAGGTCTCCATTTTCATATCATTTGGTAGGCTGTTAAAAATTTTTGCTCCATAAAATGCAAATGTTTTCCTTCCAGATTCACATCGGACTCTCGGTAAAACCAAGTTCTTATTATTGCTTCGAGTGTTCCTTGTGTTATGTGTTTTTGTAAAATAATCGTTGTTAACCGATGGCACCAAGCCATTTAAACACTTAAAAACATCCACAGCACAATTTCTATTACGAATATGTTGAATTGTGGGAAACTGCACGGAGTTACTTTGCCCATTTACAATTTTCAGAGCTCTAGTTTGTATGTTTTCAAGCTCTAGTTTGTATGTTTTTTTCCTCGAATCTGCGATGTGAAGAGCATAACCGGTAGAATGATAACTTTATAAATGGTTTTAGCCGTATATGGATTTATGTTATGACGTATACGACTTAACAAATTTGTTCTCGATGAAGCCTTTTTGATGACCTTGTTGAGGTGGTCAGCAAAAGTTAGGCTTTTATCCATAATAACACCTAAATACTCATAAAAAGTCGACTATGTAATACTAACACCGTTCATTCTGATTTCCATTGATTTTACTTTGGAGGTTCTCTGATGTGTACCAAATAACATGCACTCAGTCTTTGTCTTCTTTAAATTTACAATCAAGTTATTTTCCCCAAGCCAGTTAGCGATTGAAGCAAGGTCGTCATTTAGATGTTGTTCAATTTGCTCACACACTTTTCCAGCAGTATAGAGTACCGTGTCGTCTGCATAAAGAATATGTTCACATTGCTTCAGAACAGTTCCCATATCTTTAATCAAAATAACAAACAGAAGGGGTCCCAAAATAGAACCTTGGGGAACGCCGCATGGAATATGCTGGGTTTCGGATCTATGACCATCGTATTGGACGAATTGTTTCCTATCAAACAGATAGCTTTCAAACCACATCAGTTCTTTATTCCATATTCCGTACAAAGGTAATTTTGATAGAATCCTGGAATGATCCACGGTATCGAACGTCTTCCTAAGGTCTAGAAATACTGCTCCCGTCATCAATCCCTTGTCCATGTTTAGTCTGATAGAATCCGCCAAGATAGTAACAGCATGTTGCGTTGAGGATCTTTCCCTGAACCCAAATTGTCTCTCTGACAGGAGTTTATTTGCGTCCAGGTACGAATATAACTGTTTGTACACTACTCGCTCAAGCACCTTTGAAAATACTGGCAATACTGGTATAGGTCTATAATTATCCATCACACATTTTCCTCCGGATTTGTATACAGGTGTTACCTTTGCACATTTCTCGCTTGATGGAAACACAGACTCCTCCAAGCTACGATTAATCAAATAAGTCAGAGAGGTCGCAATTTCTGATGCACCGTCCACTATTAATGGTATAGGGATATCATCACAACCAGAAGACTTTTTTCTTTTTAATTTCTTTAAAATAGTTTGAACTTCATTGTAATTTGTTTCTCTAAATCTTAAGATATCATCATTTGGGTTTACACTCTTCTGTAGCTTTTTATGATCATCGTTTCGCCATATGGGATTAACTAACTGCGGCAGTGATTCTTGTAATTTCTTGCCAATACAGGTGAAATATGAACAAAACTCGTTCGCTATCACTTTCTTTTCGGAAACATTTTCGCCATTTATTTCAAAAGCTTTACAAGGCTTTTCTCTTCCAGTTTTTGTCGGAAAAATACGTTTTATTTGATTCCAAAATTCATTTGGTCTATTTATATTTTCCCTTAGGACAGACCTGGTGTAATTTGCTTTACTGTTTCTGATCATACGAGTTACTATGTTTCTCAAGTGTCGATATGTAGACCAGTGAAATTCTTTACCGGACTTTCGGGCTTTTCTTAAATAGTGATCTCGTTCGTTTATTTTCGCTTTTATCTCACTGCTCAGCCATGGACAGTCTCTCCCTCTGATTTTTTCTCGATAAAAGGGACATGTTTATCAATCACTGATTTCAAAATATTCTTAAACCGGTCCCACGCATTTTCCAAGTTAACTTCATGCACAATTGCTTCCCATGATTGATTATGCAAATCTTCAATAAAACACTGTTTATTGTAATTTGCATAGTTTCTCTTAAAGTGCCTATATCACTTGTGGGATCTTTACATATTTATAGTAATTGGAACATTCTAAGAAGATTTGTACTATATCTTCTCAGGCGAAAATTTCATCTTCATGGACTTTTTTGCAGTTAAAGTTACCGGATATGACATCAAAGGAGGAATTGCAAATCAGTTTTCTTTTGTTTCTTGCTTCAAAAATTCCTCCTTTGATGTCATATCCGGTAACTTTAACTGCAAAAAAGTCCATGAAGATGAAATTTTCGCCTGAGAAGATATATTACAAATCTTCTTAGAATGTTCCAATTACTATAAATATGTAAAGATCCCACAAGTGATATAGGCACTTTAAATATTGTTCTATGCGGGAATTTGTGATTATTTTTCTTTATAATAGTACGGTGGCCCATAACTGTCACGCCAAAAAACTTTAATCCACGCCAAAAAACTTTAAGTCACGCCAAAAAACTTTAATCCACGCCAAAAAACTTTAATCCACGCCAAAAAACTTTAATCCGCGCCAAAAAACTTTAATCCGCGCCAAAAAACTTTAATCCGCGCCAAAAAACTTTAATCCACGCCAAAAAACTTTAATCCACGCCAAAAATCTTTAATTTAGAGTACACCAAGTAACACCAATATTAGGATACACCGCTGGACATACGGCTCAACCGTGATTGGCGAGATAAACGTTTTACTGTTGTATAATAGACGCTGTCTCATCCCTATGGCGCAGCAAGCTGGACAAATCGATGTTGTGTCTACTTGATGAGGACAGTATACCTTTGAAGTGATGATCAACCTTTGAACTGATGATCGACCTTTGAAGTGATGACCCACCTTTGAAACGATGATCGACCTTTGAAGTGATAATAGGCCCGGGTACATCATGTTAGGGCCATATAGTGGTTTAGTACCGTCATATAGTGGATCAGGCACTATATAATCAATCCACCTACATTAGGTCCCTTACCTTACTTATCCGTTTACACGATCCATTGGTCTCCCTTGTCATCCCTCGCTCCAGCCCACTTTAAGCCTCCCTTAGATCTAGCATCCCTTAGACACATTTCAGGGGTGCAACTAGGAATTTTCGAGAACAGGGGTCCATGATTGCTATTAGGGCAAAGTTACTTTAGCGTCCGCATTTTAGGCTTTTTTATAGGTGGAATGCTTTAAATTAATATAAAACATATTCGTAAAAATGAGGGCAAAGAGATTGTCTTTAGGAAAAGGGCAGGGGTCGCGACCACCCCCACATCCCCCCTAGTTGCGCCCCTGCATTTAACCCACCTTACACCCACTTAGACTCCCTTGGACCCTTGTAGCCTCCATTGGACCCTCTTAGCCTCTCTTACACCCATTTAGCATCTCTTAGACCCACTTAGCATCCCTTACACCCACTTAGCCTCCCTTAGACCTACTTAGCATCCCTTAGACCCACTTAGCATCCCTTACACCCACTTAGCATCCCTTAGACCCACTTAGCATCCCTTAGACCCACTTAGCATCCCTTACATCTACTTAGCCTCCCTTAGACACTCTTAGACCCACTTGACCCACTTAGCCTACCATAGATCCACTTAGCATCCCTTACACCCACTTAGCCTACCATAGACCCACTTAGTATCCCTTACACCCACTTAGCATCCATTACACCCAGTAATTAGCAACTTAGCCTCCCTTAGACTTACACCCACTTAGACTCCCTTAGACCCTTGTAGCCTCCATTGGACCCTCTTAGCCTCTCTTACACCCATTTAGCATCTCTTAGACCCACTTAGCATCCCTTACACCCACTTAGCCTCCCTTAGACCTACTTAGCATCCCTTAGACCCACTTAGCCTACCATAGACCCACTTAGCATCCCTTACACCCACTTAGCCTACCATAGACCCACTTAGTATCCCTTACACCCACTTAGCATCCATTACACCCACTTAGCATCCCTTACACCTACTTAGCCTCCCTTACACCCACCATCCCCTACGCCCACTTAGCCTACCATAGACCCACTTAGCATCCCTTACACCCACTTAGCCTACCATAGACCCACTTAGTATCCCTTACACCCACTTAGCATCCATTACACCCACTTAGCATCCCTTACACCTACTTAGCCTCCCTTACACCCACCATCCCCTACGCCCACTTAGCCTACCATAGACCCACTTAGCATCCCTTACACCCACTTAGCCTACCATAGACCCACTTAGTATCCCTTACACCCACTTAGCATCCATTACACCCACTTAGCATCCCTTACACCTACTTAGCCTCCCTTACACCCACCATCCCCTACGCCCACTTAGCCTACCATAGACCCACTTAGCATCCCTTACACCGGCACTATATAATCAATCCACCTACATTAGGTCCCTTACCTTACTTATCCGTTTACACGATCCATTAGTCTCCCTTGTCATCCCTCGCTCCAGCCCACTTTAAGCCTCCCTTAGATCTAGCATCCCTTACATCCACTTAGCCTCCCTTAGACACATTTAACCCACCTTACACCCACTTAGACTCCCCTCGTAGCCTCTATTGGACCCTCTTAGCCTCACTTAGCCTCCCTTAGACACTCTTAGACCCACTTAGACCTACTTAGCCTCCCTTAGACATATTTAACCCACCTTACACCCAATTAGACTCCCCTCGTAGCCTCTATTGGACCCTCTTAGCCTCACTTAGCCTCCCTTAGACACTCTTAGACCCACTTAGACCTACTTAGCCTCCCTTAGACACATTTAACCCACCTTACACCCAATTAGACTCCCTTAGACCCAATCTTACATTTAGCCTCCCTTAGAACCCATTTAACCTACTTTACACCCACTTAGACTCCCTTAGACCCTCGTAGCCTCCATTGGATACTCTTAAAAGGATCCAAGGGTGTAAGGGAGGCTAAGTGGGTGTAAAGTAGGTTAAATGGGTCTAAGGGAGGCTAAATGTAAGAGTGGGTCTAATGGATGCTAAGTGGGTGTAAGGGAGGCTAAGTAGGCGTAAGGGATGCTAAGTGGGTGTAAGGGATGCTAAGTGGGTCTATGGTAGGCTAAGTGGGTGTAGGGGATGGTGGGTGTAAGGGATACTAAGTGGGTCTATGGTAGGCTAAGTGGGTGAGTGGGTGAAGTGGGTCTAAGAGTGTCTAAGGAAGGCTAAGTTGGTGTAAGGGATGCTAAGTGGGTGTAAGGGATACTAAGTGGGTTGTAAGGGATGCTAAGTTGGTCTAAGGGAGGCTAAAGTGGGTCTAAGGGAGGCTAAGTAGGTGTAAGGGATGCTAAGTGGGTGTAAGGGATGCTAAGTGGGTGTAATGGATGCTAAGTGGGTGTAAGGGATACTAAGTGGGTCTATGGTAGGTAAGTGGGTGAGTGGGTGAAGTGGGTCTAAGAGTGTCTAAGGAAGGCTAAGTTGGTGTAAGGGATGCTAAGTGGGTGTAAGGGATACTAAGTGGGTTGTAAGGGATGCTAAGTTGGTCTAAGGGAGGCTAAAGTGGGTCTAAGGGAGGCTAAGTAGGTGTAAGGGATGCTAAGTGGGTGTAAGGGATGCTAAGTGGGTGTAATGGATGCTAAGTGGGTGTAAGGGATACTAAGTGGGTCTATGGTAGGTAAGTGGGTGAGTGGGTGAAGTGGGTCTAAGAGTGTCTAAGGGAGGCTAAGTAGGTGTAAGGGATGCTAAGTGGGTGTAAGGGATGCTAAGTGGGTGTAAGGGATGCTAAGTGGGTGTAAGGGATGCTAAGTGGGTCTAAGGGAGGATAAGTAGGTGTAAGGGATGCTAAGTGGGTGTAAGGGATGCTAAGTGGGTGTAAGGGATGCTAAGTGGGTCTAAGGGAGGTTAAGTGGGTCTAAGAGATGCTAAATGGGTGTAAGAGAGGCTAAGAGGGTCCAATGGAGGCTACGAGGGTCTAAGGGAGTCTAAGTGGGTGTAAGTCTAAGGGAGGCTAAGTTGCTAATTAGTGGGTGTAATGGTGCTAAGTGGGTCTAAGAGTGTCTAAGGGAGGCTAAGAGGTAGAGGCTACAAGGGTCTAAGGGAGTCTAAGTGGGTGTAAGGTGGGTTAAATGCAGGGGCGCAACTAGGGGGGGATGTGGGGGTGGTCGCGACCCCTGCCCTTTTCGTAAAGACAATCTCTTTGCCCTCATTTTTACGAATATGTTTTATATTAATTTAAAGCATTCAACCTATAAAAAAGCCTAAAATGCGGACGCTAAAGTAACTTTGCCCTAATAGCAATCATGGACCCCTGTTCTCGAAAATTCCTAGTTGCACCCCTGAAATGTGTCTAAGGGATGCTAGATCTAAGGGAGGCTTAAAGTGGGCTGGAGCGAGGGATGACAAGGGAGACCAATGGATCGTGTAAACGGATAAGTAAGGTAAGGGACCTAATGTAAGTGGATTGATTATATAGTGCCTTTTCCACTATATGACGGTACTAAACCACTATATGGCCCTAACATGATGTACCCGGGCCTATTATCACTTCAAAGGTCGATCATCGTTTCAAAGGTGGGTCATCACTTCAAAGGTCGATCATCAGTTCAAAGGTTGATCATCACTTCAAAGGTATACTGTCCTCATCAAGTAGACACAACATCGATTTGTCCAGCTTGCTGCGCCATAGGGATGAGACAGCGTCTATATACAACAGTAAAACGTTTATCTCGCCAATCACGGTTGAGCCGTATGTCCAGCGGTGTATCCTAATATTGGTGTTAAAAATTAAAGATTTTTGGCGTGACTTAAAGATTTTTGGCGTGGATTAAAGTTTTTTGGCGTGGATTAAAGTTTTTTGGCGCGGATTAAAGTTTTTTGGCGCGGATTAAAGTTTTTTGGCGCGGATTAAAGTTTTTTGGCGTGGATTAAAGTTTTTTGGCGTGGATTAAAGTTTTTTGGCGTGACTTAAAGTTTTTTGGCGTGGATTAAAGTTTTTTGGCGTGACAGTTATGGGCCACCGTATAATAGCCCCAACTAAGTCATGATCACTAATGGAGTTGGCGCATGTTATATGTTTTAGCACATTATTTTCTTGAGTGGTTGCAATTATATCTATCAAAGTGCTGGAATTCTTTGTTATTCTCGTTGGCTTTTGTATTACTTGTTTTAACCCGTACAGTTTGATAAGCCGCTTTATTTCCTTATTGTCAGAGTTTTTCCTATAATTGACATTTAGATCCCCCATTATAATAGTTTCCTTGCCTTCAGAGACACAAGTGTCTAACATATCATCAAAAGTACATTCAAAGTCTGAGCTAAGTATGATGAAGTATTTGGAGGTCTATAAATTATGCCAATTAGGAGCGACCTTGAATTTTTAATGAAGATTTCGAGCCAAATTGCTTCGATATCCTCATTTTCCGGTAAATACGTACCAAAAATGAACAGATTTTGTGATTGGCTATATGGAACAAAAGTGATTAGGTTAGGACATTGGTTTCTTTGTGGTTGATTCTATTGTTTTATTGTTTTAATCAACCAATCACAAAACATGATAGTATAGGTAGGTGATGACCCCATTTTCTAAGTCCCGTCGTCTCTGCCAACCAACCTTCACCAGTTTTTCTATCCTTTCTTATAAGCGTATAGCCGTCAACTTTCAATTCTTGATCCGAAATCCCCTAATGTAAATGTGTTTCAGTAATCCCTAAGATGTCAAATTTGTTTTTCGTTTCTTTCATCATTAAGTCGACAAATGTAAGTTTATTTAGAAGGCCATTTATATTTTGATGGAAACCTTAAATCCTTTTGCTTTCAGGAATAAATTTACGTCGGTATAAGGGCTTTCCGTAGGTAACATTGTTGAGCCATCTTGCTGTTGTATGCCAATTGTGTTTACACAATGGCGACAAAGCAGCTTTTCTTGTCCAAACTCAAATTCATCCACAAGGCATTTCAAATGTGAATCCCTATCACAGGCAAAGCAACGCTCAGAACTCTGATTCTTTCGTATCAATTTGTTACAGCTATACAACATGTTGTTCGTGGACCATGACAAGTCTCTATATCACCACAAAGGATAAGCACTAAGCAGCGTAATCAGAGCACCATATGGCCGACGGCCCATACTAAGTTTCTTTTGAAGCTTGTACGCCCAAATTGATGTATTTATTCGGGAAGACCGAACATCTTGCACATATTCACCATTAAACGAGTAACATACCGAATTTGCACTGGCAAATGATGGCCTTTTGACATTTGTAAGAATAATAATCAGCAGAGCGAAATTCACTGCGACCGCCATCTGTATTATATAAATGTGATATATAGTATACAGTATAATAATAATAATTACAGTTTTTATTATGTACTTTGGCATCTTTACGCATTTACAAATAGAGCAATAAATAGCTCGTAAAATTGTCTAGAAACAATTAAAGCATTCGACCGATAAAGAAGAAAGAAAGGAAAATAAATAAAATAAAATTTTAAATACATGAGTTTATAAAGGTGTTTTAAATATAGATAACCAACCACACATATTAATATAATTATATATACTACTTTCTGATTAAATAGTGTAATATTTTTCCCGTATTGTTATTACAGAAATAACTCCGTTGTTTAGTTGGCAGTAACAATTTTTTCCATAGCTTATATAAAACAAGAACTCTACAATTAAGAAATATATTTGGTTGCAATGCCTGTTGAGAATATATGTTACATAATTCCCAAGTATTGTCATCTGTTTCCGTAGTGTAGTGGTTATCACATACGCTTAACACGCGTAAGGTCCCCGGTTCGAAACCGCGCGGTTTCGAACAATTTTTACATGAAGAAAAATTTTTACATGAAGAAAAATTTTAAATCCACGTGAGATAAATATATTATATCTTACAGCAATAAAGATTGTATTTGGTATTATGAATCTAACAACTTCTTTCCATACTTGATAAGAGAAAAAATTCTAAAAATAGATATATGATATGGGCTGCAATACTCAATTTATTTTGTGAAGAAAGGATAACTTGATTTTTCCGTCAGAGAATTAAACACTGGTCTTCAGCGTGACTACTTGTACCTCTACGTGACTACTACGTGACTACTTGTACCTCTAATGAGGGAATTCCATCTTAATTTCATGCAAAACGGCTATTGCCTCACATTAGATTATTGTTGGAGTTGCAGCGTTGTTTGAGTCTCTTTACGACGCATTGGGGCATGTGTTTCAACTCCTGAGATAAATTAAATTATTTATCAATGGCAAGATTGCGAACGTGCATTCGAAGCAATAGAATTGACTGTCATAGACAATTAGTTACCAAATTCTTTCGACTCCAAAGCAAGCATAATTTTTGGATGATTTCTCAAGTATTAATTGTTTCCGTAGTGTAGTGGTTATCACGTACGCCTCACACGCGTAAGGTCCCCGGTTCGATCCCGGGCGGAAACATCACGGAGTTCCTTTTGGAAATCATAATATGTAACTCAATGTTGTTGCAATGTGATCCCCAATTTTTATTTTATTGTGTAATATGTTTGTACTGTAGAATTATTTTCACTTTGAACACGTTCAATATAATAACACAAGAATATAGTTTATAAAATAACATGCACAAAACAAGCGCTCTGATTGGTCAATACCCGTGTTTGGATCAGAGTATCCAAACACGGGAATTTTGAGGTCGATCTTGTACACACAAAAAGCAAATCATGCCGACCCATCATCGTTTTTAAACATTTATTAACATTCTATATATATGCACAATAACTATAAATAAAATATAGCAATCTTCTCTGTTAATTTTCACAAGATTTTACAAAAATTGGCCGAAATTTTTAAGTATTTAAAGTGAACAAAGCAACGCTAAAAGTGAACGAGAATTTCCATTTAATTTGTGAGGGCGACGTTTACGTTATTGAAAGTTTCAATAAAACCCCAAAACACAACACTTTTATAGATATAGTCCACCAAGAGAACATGGAAAAGGTGTAAAATTATGTTTATTTTACCTCTCGTCGGACAGGATATTCACGAAGAAACCATTCATTTTGTTCGTGTAGCCAACAAAAAATGACCGAACAACACTTCGACAGTGAGAGAAAACCACAAATAAAATATAGCAATCTTCCCTGTTAATTTTCACAATTGATTTTGCAAAAATAGGCCGAAATTATAAGTATTTAAAGTGGACAAAGTAACGCTAAAGCGAACGAGAATTCCCGTATAATTTGTGAGGGCGACGTTTACCTTATTGAAAGTTTCAATAAAACCCCAAAACACAACACTTTTTATAGATATAGTTCACCAAGAGAACATGGAAAAGGTGTAAAATATTTATTTTACCTCTCGTCGGGCAGGATATTCACGAAGAAACCATTCATTTTGTTCTTGCAGCCAACAAAAAATCACCGAACAACATTTCGATAGTGAGAGAAAACCACAAAAAAGATTCTGTGTTGCAGGATATAAAGGCTAGGCAAACTCACAACATCACTTTACATCTGCAGCAATCCAACATAAAGTTAAACGGTATATTTTCGCGATTAAATCCATCTGGAAATATCTTTTTCAGCATGTTTTCCTGATGTTTTTTACCACTTCAAATTATTTTTGGCTGTTGCTGTCGTCAGCATCATAAATCATAATAGGAAACCATCCATGATTGGCCGATTAGCTTAGAAGGACATGAAAGACCTCCCCTGATTGGTAGTTGACGGTTTTTGGGAGAATTGCAATGTTGATCTAATTATATTAATAACTTTTAGTGATATTTCTCTCTGGTTATTTTATAAAAGAAATACCTAATGGTTTTCCGTGTTTGGATACTCTGATCCAAACACTTGGGATGTTGCTCGACTTTCGAAAAGCTAAAAACACTCGCCTAGCGGCTCGTGTTTTTTACGCTTTTCTCAAGTCTCGCAACATCCCGCGTGTTTGGATCACAGTATCCAAACACGGAAAACCATTAGGTATTTCTTTAATAATAATAATAATTACAGTTTTATTACGTATTTTGACATACTCAATGCATTTACAAATACATCAATAGCATTCGACCTGCAAAGAAGAAAGAAAATGAAATTAAAAAAACAAAATTTTAAATATTAAAGAAATGAGTTTTCAAAACTGTTTGAAATATAGATAACCAACCATACGTATAAATATAATTATATATACTACTATTTTATTAAATTGTGTAATATCTCCCTCGTATATTTATTACAGGAAATAACTCCATTATTTTGTGTGCAAACAAGACCTCTACAATTAAGAAATATATTTGGTTGCAATGCCTGTTGAGAATATTGTTACATAAATCCCAAACTTGTCATCTGTTTCCGCAGTGTAGTGGTTATCACGCACGCTTAACACGCGTAAGGTCCCGGTTCGAAACCGCGAGGAAACAATTTTGCATGAAGTAAAATTTTATAACGACGGGAGCTAAATATACTATATCTTACAGCAATAAACATTGTATTTGGTGATATCAATCGAGCAACATCTTTTCGTACTTAATAACAGAAATAAACGTTTCTAAGATATTTCTATGCTCTGCAATTCTCATTTTATTTTTTAGATAAAGGATACTTTTATATTTTTTAGATAAAGGATACGTGCGAGAATTTAACACCGGTCTTCAGCACGACAGCTTAGACACAAATCATAAAACTAACGTGAAAATTCCAGATACAGAAGATCTGCTTATTTAATTGATCATCGTATCCTTCCCAATAAACATCAGAATAACAGAATAATTGTTTCCGCAAATGATGATTAGTTCCTAACAATTTAGCCATTGCATGTCAATTTTATGCAGCCAGGCTATAAAAAATGTCAGATAGCCCCACATGTATTACAATATATAGGTGATATTGCTTGATTATGTTAAGAGTGTTTCGGCACGATCTCTCGATTACTTTGCATGTGTTTTTCCAAAGTATTTAAAAAATATTGTACATCACGGGTAAAACAGCCGTAGAAAAAAAAACTTTTGGTTGTTTACTAAAACTAAACCTTACATAATCGTCATCACTTTTCACACTTATATATTAAATATTTATTAAATAGGAAAACACTAGCGTTAACGATTGAATAAAACTTATAAAATTCACAGATTTTTCCCATGAAACATTCAATAATTATTCTTGTTCAGTCACTTTAAATTTTTCCTCAGTAGTCTCGCCAATTTTTTCAACTGAAAAATAATCATGTAATGTCTCATGTTGTCGCTTTTCAGTTTTTTTATTAAACAAACTTACTAAATGAGCTAAATCTTTTTGCGAATACTTTAATTTTTTGTGATCTTCATTAATGTTCAGTCTTTTTTTTTTCTACAACAAAAGAAACACGATGGTTTTATTTTTTTATAATAATTTTTGAATCATTTTTCGTGTCTCCCAATGGTTTTTCTTCTTTAATCGCATCGATCCTGAGTCAGCATAATTAACAATAGGTTGTGTTATTGAATAATAAAATAATTGCGCGATATGGTGAATGTACCGTTATTAACGTGAGAAGTAGGTATCACACCAAATTCCCACGTTACTTCACGAAAACCGTATTTTTCGGTTCTAACATTTTGTACAGCTACCAGCCCCTCTTTTTTTGAAGACATAAGCCACAATTTTTCAGATCGATGAATACTTTTTATCATTCATTTTTGTTTCCAAAAAAATAGTAAAAGACGCGACCGTTATTCCCAAAAAATTAAATAACACCCATCGAGAGACACACGGACTTTTGATTTGAAAAAATTGTTTCACACTTTATTTATATGAATTCGTGTAATTCGATTTATATATTTATATGAACTAATAATGTTTTAAGATGTGTTTAATTTTTTCAAAGGTTCGATCCTGTGGGATATATTGTGGGCAATATCTACAATTAATATACGTGGATATTGATGTCTAAAATTTTTTACAAATTTAAATTTACGAAGCAACATATTTTTGATATTATAAAAGTATAAATGTTTTAGGTTGGCTTGTACTCTCTTGTACGCTAAATATCGTTTATGTGAATCTGTAAATAAAATAATACAATATTTTTCCTTTCAAAGTAATAAATGGGATCTCAATATAACTGATAAAAAAAAAAAAAAAAAATAATTATAAGTATTTACATAACTCAAGTATACCCTTGAACCAAACACAATCGTACAATACACTAATGGTTTCGGTGCTGCGCCATGTTTACCTAACAGAGGAGGTTCTTCTAGGCATTGACGTCATCGCTATCCTATATACAATAGACGATTTCAGCTAAAACAGATCTAAAGCGTGGGAAACATTAGCGCTCGCATACAATAGAGTCCCAAACCATTGAAATAATATATATATATTTCCTTTTGAAATTAATTTACAGATTTTTCATTTATTTTTGAAACCGGTGATAAACTAATGCCTTTTACAAACCAAAACTAAATTGTTCTTTCTTAAATTTAATATAAGTTCATGATATCGTTAATTTAGTCATGTGGGACAATCTGCGTCTTCAACGGCTTTGCATAATTGAGCTCTTTATCGTAGTGACAAAGATGTCCAACCAAAGCAGTTTCGTCTGTATTCGTATATGTTACATACATTCCTTTACACTGATGATGATTTTCCAGCTTGAAATAAAGGGCATGTATGAAACCATTATCCACAGGGTTTTTACGTTGAGATAATAATCGTACTGGTCGGTCATGAAGTAAATAATCATGAACTTGTTTGGAATAGACCTGAACCCATGCCATAATCAAAGGTGGAAGACGATCAAACGATTCCAACCATTATATAGAAAATTGTTCAAATGTACATCGCTATTTTCGAACGTAGACATCCTGTATTGACATTACCTACCATGAATAAATTTAATTCATTTCTGTAGTATGTCAATTGTCACCGGGTAATAACCCAATTTCCATATTAACCTGCAATAACAAGATTTAGATATGGAGCCAACTGTCAAAATGAATCGTAGGTCGTTTCAGGCATATTTTCCATGGAAGCGAGGCAAAAACCGGAAGTGATACTTTTAACTTATTTAGTATACGGTCATAATTATCCAAAATTGTCGTTTTTGTTCTTATTTCTTGTTTTTACATTCATATAATTCTATTTCACTTAACAAAGTGAAAACAAATTGGAGCGTTTTGGCAAATGGTACTAGTGAGGACAGTACCCAATCATGATAGTTCTTCCAATGTTAGAGGCCAGGTTTATATTCTTACTCGTTTATAACAACAAAGATTTATGCCAGTATGGCAGTTGAGGTTCCACAGTATCTAAAAAGCTTTAATACGCTAAAATTGGCAGCCATTTTGTATTTATAATTAGGGAGAAGTACAGTACATCTTACTCAATAAAGCACACACAAAGCAAAGCGAAGAAACGGAAACGCAAGATACTCCATCGTTCGACGACTGGCGTGAAGAAAGAATATCCGATTCACCACAGTTCCAATTCTGGCATATAACATTACAACTGGAACTACTCTATCTTGTTTTCGTGCGATCTATTCAAGAGTCAAATTTCAAATTACACATCGAAGCAATTCAAATATTAGCAGCTTGGTGCTTTGCCTTGAATCATACCCATTATTCCAAATGGCTTTCAGTTTATTTGAAAGATATGCTGTTTGTCGAAGAGAAACATCCAGATATAGCCGAGCAGTTTATGAACAATGGATTCACCGTGCAAAAAACATCAAGATGATTCTCCGCAATGGCAGTTGATCAAGCACACGAACAGATGCACTGGTGCTCTTCGTCGCAGGATGATTTCTGGACCAGAAGTTGCAAGGATTATTCAAGAGTTCGAATAAGATATGATGATTAATTTCCCCTGATAGAATGCCAGACCAAATAAAACATCATGAAGAGAAACGTGCCGTTCAGACACAATTTACCAATGATGTCGAAACATTAGCAGCTGTTATTGAAGAGATGGGAAATCCTTGATCTGTTTGTTCTTGACTCCAGGGACATAGCAGATGCTTTCGTCGTGGAAAAGGTGCACAATATTGAAGCTATTCGCAAGTATATACTGTACATATCCAAAAGTGGCCTCGAACGAGAAACAACAGATATATTCGCTAGAGAGTGATTGCGCACTTTTTTCAAGACTATTCATGTTTGCTTGGCAAACAAGAAACGGTGATTTAGATGCGTTCTTCAAATATGAAAACCAGGGGTGACCACCATCACTATCTCAATACGGATGTTTGCGTCTGCCGAACAGCAAATCAAACCTACTGCAGTGTATAGAAGGTGATGTTCTTCTATACATGGAATCTCCTCAAACTACAGAAGTCGCTATTATAGACGGTGCAGCTGCGATTCACATGTTAAAACCAGCACCCACGTCGAAAATGCTGAAAACGTGTTCACACCATACATTAAACAACAGTTACAGCACATCAAACGAGTGAATATAGTATGGGTTAATTGAGTACCGACAAGATAGTTTGAAAGAAACAACGAGAAACAAACGAGGAACAGGCGTCCGGAAAAGGCTTCAGTCATCAACACTACTGCCGAAGAACTGGGGATGATTTTCTACGAGTAAACGAAAACAAGATCGAGTTGTTTGCTAGTTTCTTGGCTAACCATGATCTCTACCATTAATGTAGAATGTGGAAAACATATTATAAGAGTAGTATAGAGAGTGGGGCTACGAGCTCACTTTGACACATTCGATGTTGAACGTGAATATAAGTACCAAAACATCGCCAAATTTACACCAAATCCCAAACCCCCAAAAATTCGATGTCGTTTCGGTAATTCTAGATTTATAACATGCATCAAATAAGACCACAAACCCGATTTATACGCTAATAATGTGACATTTCAATATTTTTACATGTTTTTAAAAAATAGAAAGTGTCGTTTCAAAAAAAGTAGAGTGTGGGACCCCAAGCGTTTTTCACATATCTGGAAAAATAGAAAATGACGAAGCGACACTTTCTATTTTTAGAGAAAAATGTGGGGCACGAGCTCAGACATTTTCACACAACACATTCAATGTTGAACGCGAATATAAATACCAAAACATCGCCAAATTTACACCAAATCCCAAACCCCCAAAAATTCGATGTCGTTTCGGTAATTCTAAATTTATAACATACATCAAATAAGACCACAAACCCGATTTATACGCTAGTAATGTGACATTTCAATATTTTTACATGTTTTTAAAAAATAGAGAGTGTTGTTTCACATTTTTTCGCATATTTAAAAAAAAAGAAAGTGTCGTTTCAACATTTTCACATATTTAAGAAATAGAAAGTGTCGTTTCAACATTTTCGCATTTTTGTTCAACAAACTACAACTACTGTTGTCTCAATTCATGCGCGAAAAAAAAACCACCAGATTTTCAAGTCTAGTGGTGATGTTTATCCAAATGGATAGCAAAATGGTGCTCTTTTGATTGGCTAACAACATTGACTAACAAATAGCCAACTATTTTACGAACTAGTCCGTTTGCTCACTACTCTCAGTGGTGTCTCTCACTACAATGTTTTTGTGGCCATACGCGTAGGAGTCGACACCGTTTTCTAAAAGGTACCGTTTATCATCAAAACAGGATAACGACACTTTATTAATTTCATAGCTACCAATCTGATGTTTGACACTTCTAATGGTCTTCATTGTGTGTCGCAATTGTTTCTGCTTAAGTAACACACTTTTGTAATCTTCGTGTCTGATCACTTTTTTAATTATATTTTTTCTAATACCTTTAGCGGTTTTCCCGCCACCTCCACCCTCTTTCAAATAGCTGTACATTTTACTGCGCAACCCAACGAACTCAACAATTGGCATCCCAGCGCACTCGTCCTTCATCTTCCCAATGACTTTCTTATTCTCTCTAAAAAAGAATGGGCTGTCTGCAGGATAGTCGCTATTGTCAAACTTTTCGCGCTCCATCATAAAGTCGGAATAAACGTCGTCAGTTTTGATTGAGTACAACAGACTGTCAGTGTCAGTGAAGTGCAATCTGCAGGTGTCGCTAGAGTACTTTTTCATAATGTAATTATAGTGAAAATCATACATCAGCGTTTTACTCAAGTCTAGTATGCACATACCCACATATGCAGGTCGATTTAGTGTCAGCGTTTCTTTAACTTTATGGACAGCGACTAAGTCCTCGCTAAATATTTTGCAAGACACGAACGTCGGCTTCGAGACGAGCTTTTCTAATTTCTTCGCAGTGGTTACTAATCTTACGTCCACGCGCTTCCTCAAATTTTCCATCGTTTTTCCGAACACACTGTTGTTCATCAACTTGAAGAAATCCTTCTCAAAAGCGTTCTTAGCCGCAGTTCTTTTGACTGTGTTAAAGTCAATGTACTTGCCTAACCACTTGGACTGGTCAAACTGCAGGACCCTGTGAATCTTATTGATTTTTAACCCAAGATCCATGTACAACTGCAGGTTTCCGTAGTGACACACATACTTTTTTTTGTCCATCAAATTAGTCACCAACTTCTTCACACCACCAACACTCACGTTAAACTTATTTTTTATTTTTGTGCAGTACTCCGACAACATGTCAACAGTTATCTCCATCTTCTCAGGAGCCAGCGGGTAATCGTTGTGTAGGTCATGCAAATGGGCTGGGTACTCCAAGTCGACTTCAAGCAGTAAACCTTTTTTACTATTGTTGTGATAGTCACGTAGATTAACCTTTTCTATTTCTTTCTCAGTCAACCACTTGAAGCCGCCTGTGGGTAGACTTCGACTCATTGCCCATCCGTACAAATTGTTAGCGTCAAGGTACATTAAATACTTCGACTCTTGTGCTTTATCGTACCCTTCCATGTATTTATTATTCGCCACACCATGTCTGTTGCATATGTAGCTCACACCACCACGCATACCTAATTCTACGAACTGGAACATGTCAATGTCGGACAATAATTCAAGTTCTACTCCAGTCATCTTTAACATGGCATCCCAAGCCAATCCGGGCGATGTGAAATAATGGCAAGGGTCTAATTTATACTCGCGATGACATGTCTTTCTAAAGTTCTCAAAAACGTCAGCGAGCAAGAGCACATCGCTTTTCAAATACAGGTCGTGATACCCACCCATACTCTCAACGTCGAAGTAGTCCCACACATCGATGGCGCGCTCGTACATTTCTTCCGTAATGTGCTCATCATTCAGAATGCTGTAGAAATCTTTTTTGGAGGGTAACTCGCTTTCGTCGAATTTTTCAAAGGAGTCCATATAATCGTAGGGATAGACCCCCTTTCTTGTCATAAGTGCCAACCCCTCGTCGCGAAACACTTCTGACGTGTATTTGAAAGAGTCCCTTGGTAGGTTCTTCACCAAGTTGTCTAGACCACTACTCATGAACTGAAAGCTGTCCAAGAACACCAAGTTTTTTCCAAGCATGAACGCCATGTACTTCTCCATGTTGTTCGGTATCACGTTAATGTCTTGACCAAACTTGCCAATCTCCTGCATGATGAAATGACTATCGTAGCCACGTAAGTTATGAAAGATCACAGGAATTTTATCGGTCAACTTAAAGTTCACGTTACACTGACGATGCGCGGACCCTCTGTACTTACCTGACACGTGACAGTGGTCTCTCACTCTAACGTCAGCGCTGGTGTACTCAACGCTACAAATATGACAACTCTTGGCCTCGTCAAAATTCTTCTTATCCTCATCAGTCAGCACCATCTCTTTGTTAAAGTGACTCTGAGATGTCTCTTTACAATATTCGACAATTTCTAACATCTCCCCAATGAACTTGTTAACCGCATTTTCACCGCGATACACTTTCACTGGCTTACTGTACTCGTTGTCGTAGCAACAAACTAATTTGTACCCATAACCGCAGTCAACGTGCCTCTGGTAGGCATTTGTGTAGCTACGCTCGCTTGATGGTGTTGCTGTGTGCACCTTCTGTGTGATAGCCTCAAAGTCTGCGTACACCACAAATGGTACGTTTAGCTGTCTACTAAAATTCTCGTATTTCACTTTCGTACCTTTTTGTGGCATTTTAATAGCTTGCTTCCCATTAATGACCAAACATACTTCCACATGGCGTTCAAGCACGTCCGCTCGGGTAAAACACTGCAAGCAATATCTACAAAAGTGTTTTCTAGCCTTGTTCTCTGTCTGGCGGTACATGAACTTGTTGAAGTCGCGAATGTACACATAATGCTTGTTGCCCACGTCGTTAGTTATCAACAATAGGTCCATATGGTCAGGGTACACCTCCTTAGAAACGTACACAGGGAAAGACTGCTTATTTTCGTACCCAAAAACATTTATGCTAATATCGTTAGCCTTTTCGATCTTGTTGTAATCTTTGAGTGCGACTGGGAAGTCAATTCCGTCATAATTCAACTCGCTGACATGGCTGGCGTACTTTGACGTTCTATCAGAGTTTTTTCCAACGGGAAACTTATGTGCTAGGTGACACCATCTAAAGCACTCGTTGTCACCATCGTTATTCACGTTTATCAAACCCTTCTTACTATTACGCAGCTCCTTCGGCAACGTAATGTAGCTACTCCCGTGCAAAGGTCTGTAAATAGCGATATTGACGTAATGTGCGTCTATTTTGTCGATAGTCCATCCAGACCCCTCAGATAACCACCCAGCTATCCGCGTTAAAATCTGTTCCGACCCACGACTGGCAACATCCTCAATATCACGCTCGTTAATGACGACAAACGTTCCGCTGTTAAAGTAGGCAGTTTTATATGTGGTCTTATCGAGCTCTAAAGCTTTCTCAAAAGTGACCTTAACTGTCTCTACCACTTTCATCCCATTGGTCTCGCCTAGCTCACGTCTCAAAAGGTTGATGACAGCGCTTCTACTACCATTCACCTGATTGATGTCTCTGTCGTTAACCACCTCGACTCCATAGGACCTTGTGAACCCTCTCAGCGCTCGATCCAACAGCCGTGGGTCTTCCTGATCTCTAACAAGACGGTTACGCACCCGACTACCAACGTTAACTCGCCTATTTGTCAGCGGGTTAAGAGTACTAGCGCTTGTCGTGTCGCTAAAAACACCGTCTCTAACAAGTTGGTTGTAGACTCGCCCACGAACATTGACTGCTCTACCTGTTAGCGGATTTACAACGGCTGCACCAGTTCTAGCGACGTCACCCATGGCTTCTATATACTACACTTGTTTTTTCCCCTAAACCACTCGTCGTAATAATTATCGCCACTTTCGCACCATCCCAGCTTTGGGTACACCACCCCAAACAGATTGTCGTCAAACTTCTCTTTAACCTTTCCATCTTTAAGGTCTGACACCTTCTTGAGTGTCTCGACTCGTCTTCTATGGCACAACCTAATAATGTAGTATCCGTATCTGCTGACGTTTCTACCCTTTATCAAATTACACGAGTACAATGCGTTGACAACTTTCAAGAAGTCTTCTTTTATCAACTCAAGGTGCTCACCCTTCACAATGTTCCGTAGTCTCCTCCCCATCCACCAAGACCGTTTGTGAACGCTTTTTGGTCGTGTGAGTCTCATGTCACTATAGCTCTGAACGTAACCCCATTCGATGTCGCCACACTTTGGACACACGTACCCACCGCAGTCACTTACGTTTTTCACAACGTCGCAATCCGAGCAGTAGTAAAACCTGGAGATGCCTCCACACTCAATTTGCGCCTCATTTACGATCTCGTCAATTGTCAAGCCGTAACTCATCTGCCTCATAAGTTTGTCCATCGCTTATACTACTCCAACATTTTTTTATCGAACCAACACCCACACCGCTATTCCACTACCCAAACCTAGCGCGCTAACAAACAACAATTGGTATTCCTTCATTTCCGCACTAGGTTGGTAGTAATCCGCAATCTTCGGGAGGTCAGTGAACACTCGTCCGCTGTACTGAATAGTCATTACGCTTCTAAGTTCTTCCAACGCGTGGTTTGTGTCATTGATGTCAGCATTAGCGTCAGAGAGCATTTGCCGTAGACGCTGGATCTTATCTTTCTTAGCGACTTCATTTTCATACCACACTTCTTTCGCACTGGCTAACTGTTCCAACGCATGGTTGTGTCTTTTCATCTCAGCTTCATAGCCTGAGTGATTAAACTTTGAAAACATAAAGCCAGCGCCTGCAAAAGCCACTGCGTTAAAAATCCCTCCAGCCACGACACTCACCATTAACTTACGTTGATTTGAATGGGTCTGTCGGTATCCACTTTTTCGATTGCATCCATTTTACTAACAGCGTTCCTGCACCAACAGCTGCAGCAAGTTTCACTGTGCCTTTCACTGTCTCTGGTGTTCCCAATGGTTCTCCCAAAGCCTTTTTAGAAATCATACTCACTACCACAGCGCCAGTCGTAACAAGTAGCGCGTCGTACAGTTCGTTCATAAGTTATTTTCGATCGATCGCAGCCATATACATTGTCGTGTGTTTTGTTCAAGAATCAAATGTGTCTAACGCTGGACGACGAGTTTTATGACTCTCTGACGCAGGTGCTGGTGCAGTACTCACAGGTTCTTTTTCACTGCTAATTGTATACCATAGCGAAGCACCAGCAATGATTACACCAAGTGTTCCAACAATGTAACCATAACCCCACTCACTACCCTGTTCTTCGTTGACTATCATTTCACGCATTTTCTTTTCTTTCGCAGCTTTCGATATCCTCTATTTTACCAGCAGCGACGCGTTTTGGGTCCTTTACCTTAACACTTTTCACATCAGCTGTGATCTTAGCGTCAACAGCCGTCTGTGAGTCTTCAACCATCTAGTACACTATCACGTGTTATCTTACTCACAGTTGACCTCACAGGTATCTCACAGTTGACCTCACAGGTATCTCACAGTCCCAGACCAAACGCACCAAAAAAGAGGGGCTTTTTTCTGGGAGTATAACATAATGACTCAAGACCGAGAGGTTAGCGAAGAAGTTATTGACCGCTTGCTGAGAACGGCCTTTGTCAGTGTGTCTACCCCACGAGTCGACAATGGACCCAACGTATTAAACGAGTACTTCTCAATATACAATCTGCTCGACCTCAGACGTGAAGAGGTGTTAACAAAACAGCCTATCCCCCAGGTCGACTGTGCGAGGCATCTTCACGACACTTGGATCGATCTTCGAGAAGATAGAGCCAAGGAGATTGCTGATAGATTAGCTAGCATAATCCCTGTGTGGTGTTACTCATCATTCAAGTACCTTATGTTAGCAAGTGATGTCTACTTGAACAACCCTAGTGGGTCCAACGGTACGTTACTCGGTAACTTCCTCCAAGTGTTCTTAGTGACCCTTATATGGAAACCATGCCCAACCAAAGCCAAAGCGTGGCTAGATCTCGCCGCGAACCGCAACGTTCACGTTTGCAAGGTTGGGTGTAAGGAAATACTAGGTGTGGACGATATCAGGGACCACGTACTCTCGCCCGCCCACAGACACTTTGCGAGAGACGAAAACGTGTACACCTGTCACCCATGCGGTGTGGTCACCAACGACCCACTGCATCGCTTGAGACACGAGAGCTCGAGGTCTCATCTTAAAAACTTAGAGCTTCAGCGGATATTTAACAACGAACAACAGTTGCCGCAACAGGAGAGAACATTTCTCTGGAGGTATAGTAATCATGAAGAAACTCGGTAAGCTAGAAATCGTGATTGGTCCCATGTTTGCAGGAAAAACAACAGAGACTCTTCGTAGGTTAATCACGTTAAGTAAATCAGGGCTCAAAGTCCTCTACATGAACAACACAGGTGACACTAGGCGAACTGACCACGCGTTCTCCACACATCGTCAGACCATTGTTGTTGGATCAGACAGTTTACCTGCGAAGTTAATCACCAACCTCCCGAGTTCTTCCGAGATAGCTGATTATGACGTCATTGGCATTGATGAGGGCCATTGGTACCCTGGTCTACTTCCAATTATTCGCGAATACATTAAAGCTGGCATTCACGTCATTATTTGTGGTCTCATAACAACAGAGCATTTAAAAAGACTTGGTGAACTTGACACGTTGTTCCCAATGGCAGACGACATCACATTTCTAAAAGCGCATTGCGTCGTTTGCCGTGACACTTACGGAACAACTGTTGACGCACCATTCAATTGGAGATATAATCCAGGACCATCGTTCGTTGGTGGTGCTGAGCAATACAGAGCAGTGTGCAGACGTCATCATCCTTCCACACAAAATTAAGGGTGTTCTCGGATACCCCACTTTTTTAAATTTAGACATTGGTCACATGAAGCGTCCAATGTACCGTAGAAACATTTTTTCACACAGTGGTCAGAAGGTTTGTGAAATAAAGAGAGAAATCTTCGCAGATATTTTTACCGAGTTAAAAAAACGTCTCTAAAAAACGCTAGAGCAGTTGTCGCTTCAAACATCGTCTCAACGACAAGAACGAGCGCTAACTCGACTCATTACTCGCTGTCTAAAAAGTCTCTTTACAATAGCGTCTCTCGTGGTTACTCAACGCTGCTTTATTTTTAAATTTACGAAAACACTGGAAACACTGAAACCCAACGTCAAAGAAATATTTTATTACCGTGGTAATAGCGTCGTCGTATGAGTCGCACAACAATGTTAGATAACCAGCGGACTTGTATCTGAGTAGCAGAGACTCCTGCTCTTTGGATGTCTTGCCTGTGCCACCTGGATTCTTGAACTCAATCACAAGTCCGCTATGCTGTCGGTTTGCGTTGGCAATAATCAAGTCAGGCGTTCCACGTTGGTAACCTTTTTTCCACGAGTTTATTCTTTTACTCGAAGTGTCTTGGTTTTCACCACAAGCGGCTATCAAAATAGCTTCTGGATAATATTTCCTAAGAAAACCAACGACTTTCGTGTGAAGGTCGAACTCAGTGATCATTTTAAACTGATTGTGTTTGAGACCGACGTCAGCTAAACCCTTTCTAATGCTTGGTAAGACTTCTGTGTGCACCCACCTTCCGAAGTGTTTCGCACGCTCCATTTTACTTGAGAACGTTAGTGAGTAGACTCCAAGTTCATTGATAAACGAGGCCTGTTCCATCTTCGTTTTACAGTCAGGTTCGACGTGGTCGTGTACTGCATCTTTTGGTTGAGCATAACCTAAAGCGCTCGCGACTTCTTTCGCTTTGAACCATATTTCACCGTTATTCACAGCCGTCGTGATTTGGTGGCCATCGAAATCGAATAGTTGAAGTGCTATGGAAGTCATCGCTATATAGTCCTCCACGAAAAAACTACTCGATGCGGGTGTAAGGTTTTTTATAGATCTGGTTTGTTGTGTACCAACGCATCAGGTGTGTTTCATTAGTCTTCGGTTTTCTACGTCGTCTGAAAAAGTTTCTAACGTTACGAACCAGCTTTCTAAACCAACCCATTTTAACTTAGGTCACGTCTCCTACCACTCCCACAGTGTCTGACTCTGGTAACATAATAGGTTTGCCGTAAGTCTTTTTAGACCTCATACCAATCTCAGCGTGGAGCTCGAGAGTAACGTCACCGCGACCAAACGATCCACCAGCTTTGAACATGTGGTCAGTCGTTTTGTTTATCTTATATATTTCACGTTCTTTTGAAATACATGCTCCCATTTACTTTATACCATATTCCTTCATCGTTTCTCCACCCATGATTATGATGTCTCGGTTTGTCATGTAACCACTCACAATTTTCACACCGTAGAATTCTATCAATGATGGGTATGCATAGGGTGCGAGTGGTATTCTTGGTCGATGTATTCCAAAAATCGTTCCATAGGGTGTGCCTATCTTTTTCATATTTGCTACGAAGTCCGAATCGGCTGACTTGACGTTGTTGACCCTGACGTGTGAATTGTCCATTTGCCAGTGTATTGATATCATATGCATTTTACTTATGTCAACGCCACTTGGAATAGTGCATATGCTCTCCATTGCTGGGATGCTACCACCATACGCGAGTCCATTAGCCATACCAGTCTTGTACCCTATGAACTTGTCCCACTGACCGTCGTCGTTTGATATAATTGTCTCCCAATTTGATCCAGCGGTTCTCATAGGCAACCTCACCACAACAAAAATAGAAAGATCACACCATTGCATACTGGGGCAGTTAAAATGGAGACCTGACTCAAGTGGGAGTGGTGTTAACACAGGTGATAGAAACTTTGGCTTACACTGCTGATGCCAACAATAGGACCATAAGCTGAGTTGTTTTGCACTAATTTGCTTGTTTCACCAATGGCTTTCACTTTGTTTGAACCATTGGTGTGAAATTCCACGTTTTTCAAGGCGTGTGTGCTAACGTTGAAGTCAAGCACAATGTTGTAGGACTGACTCTTGAGGAAACCTGATAGCAATTGCTCTAGAGTTCTTTTGTTGATGGTGTCTGAGTCATCGACTGGGTCTGCTACGTTTTTTATTGCCGAGCCTTGCATGTCTATTAGCCCAGACATCCTTCCACCGGTCACACTTAATTTGGGATCTTCGTCCAGATGTCTTTTCGTTCTCTTTAGTATTTTATCGTGAGGGTCGTCAGACTCATACCCATAGTTTAGACTCATTACTACTTCAAGGTGTATTTGGTTAGTAGATAGCCAGAGACTGCTGAGAACCCTAACACTATCGCCAACGTTGTCGTGTCTGACTCGCTTGTGGTGGTGGTAGGAAGTGGTGTCACATTTTCTTGGTAAACTTTTTTAGCCACCACATTCTCTTGGCGAACTTTTTTAGCCGCGTGATTCGTTGGCGCTACTAAGTTAGTCACCACATTTTCTTGGTGGACTTTTTTAGACACAGTCGTTGGTGTTGTCGCATTCAAGCGAGTGTTCACTCCAAATTTCATGGACTCTGTGGCAATCTTTAATAAGTTGTTGTACCCAGCGATTTTATTCTTGAGAATCACCACATTACTTGGCATCAACCACGTACTTGGTGACACTGCAAGATTTTGGACAACGTTGGTGTCTCTAATCGATTTATTCATGTTGAGAATCCATGTCGACACGTCATAGTTGATAACACTGTCAGAAAACAACTTGCGGAACTCTTGTTGGGTCTCTAGACTTCCTGCAGAACCACCAACGACTGATACACGTGTTCTCGCTTGCGCACCAAGTGTGGAGTACACAAAGGCCTCTATGCTTTGATTTAGATATTGCAGCCCAATGTTGGTAAAGCCGTCTGACAATCGCGCGACATATCGTTTGTAATCGTTATGGACGTCGTTGAGTGTGTAGACTCTGGATTCACCTGTTGTACCATCGCTCAGGACTTTATTCTGGTAGTAATGTTTTCTGGGGATCTTGGAAATCTTACCATACAATTCGGAAGCGTTGAATTCTCTACTTATTGATTTCATGGTCTCACCACCCTCCATTCTTCTGAGAAGTCTCCTAATGGTGAAGTACAAATGAAATCTCATCACACTTGTGACCACGGGGTGAACTTCTTGTGACACTGATAAATGTTGCAACGACACTCCACAACAGAAACTAGCACAATACGTCGCAAACACAACACGATAGTAAGATTCGTTGTCATCCCACTCTGATTTTGTCTTTGACGTGGTGATTTGTAAGACTGGTAGCTTTGACATGAAGTAGCTATCTTGGTTAACGAAGACTTTGAAGTTATTCACTGGATAATTCAACACGTTTTCTGTTGGGTAACCGTCCCAAAGCCCCCAGTGGTTCTTATGACCTTTTGGCAGTGGTTGGATAGTTCCACCACCTTGCCATATTATTGGGAACTTACTATTGTGTAGCCACTTCCACATGTTTTTATCATTTTTGAAGGTTGCGCTGGTTATGTCTGTGCTGAGGATGTCGTTGTTTCTGAAATACACATCGACACCTAGTATCTTACCATCTTGTGAAATATTTGGATAGAACTCGAATTTGCTTAAAGTGGCGTGAGGGTACTTTTTGATGAGGTCTGCCTTCGCGTCGTGCGTAGCCTTTGACGTGTTCGCCATCGCACGCTTGTAGTACTTTCCATAGTAGTTGTGAAGGGCTCTCTGCATATATAATATACCATATGTTACACATAACACATGCTACATTATATATGGTCAGGGTTGTAGTATTGATTAGAGGTCCAACGGAAACTGTGGATCTACCAGAGGCACTTTTGACGTTTGGCCCAGATCCTCACTTACTAGTGAAAAAAGCGACCATCTTTTGGGACTACGTTAACGTGGAGACCGGTGTGAATGATGAAATAAGTTACAACAGCAACAAACACGTTTTTGAGTCTGGGTACCACACTTTTAAAATGATTGCCGACGAATTGAGAGGATTAGGAGCTATCGAGCTAGTAGCCAACAAACACGATTCAAAGTGTGCGATAAGAACTGACCAACAATTAGAGCTGTTTAAATTTGGAGAGCTGTTAGGGTTCAGCGATAACACAACGATAACCACTAGTGGTTTGGTCAGCCCTAACGTTATGAACGTTAACAAAGGGTTGAAGTACGTACAAGTAGGTTGTAGCATTGTGAACAGACCTGAGAACATTGTTAATGGTAGCAAAAGCGAGGTTATCGTCGAGCTACCATTGACCACCACCCAACCACTGAAGAGCTCCGTTCAACAATTCTTCAATATTGAGTCGAAGGTGTCGATAAACAAAGGCGTTTTTACACAGCTAGTTTTTAACGTGACTGACCAAGACGGTAGTGGTGTCAATGTTGGTGACATATTGTTGGACTTGTATGCAACGCTTGAGTAGCTAACGTTAAACGTGCACTAAAGTAATGAGTCTAAACTATGGGCATGACTCTGGTGGTTACACTGAAAAGCGACGTGTAGACGACGGTCCTCAAAAGTTGACGGTGCTCATTGAAGGTGTGGAGAAAGTTGTGACCTTTGACTATAATGTAGTAGCCACACATGATAACCCACACATTATAGTTAAGACAGCCACTGTGTTTTGGAGCTATGATAATGTGGCGAGTAGTGATGATATTCGATTCATAGATATTAGATTAGGAGCACCATATCCAGGACTTGCGACAACTCGGTTGGGTGGGGGTCACTACGACTTCGACGCGTTGGTTAGAGCTCTACGACACGCGCTCAGGGAGGCTAATGTAGACTTCGTGGTGGAGAAACTGGTGGCCACAGGTAAAAGTAGGGTCAAAGTTCGGCGTATGAGGAATGGCGTCACCAACGTAGTAGAACTTAGGCTAGGTGGTATTGGGCTTTTGCTTGGTTTCGCGAAGGACGCAGGAATTTTATTAGATGCTAAGTGGCACGACAGTCCAAACAAGATTGACATGAACAGAGGTCTGAAGTATGTAGAGGTCTCGTGCGACGCTGTTGAGACGGAGAGCAATGTGGGCACTGATGGGAATCGTAGTGATGTGATCACAACATTGCCAATACCCACCGAGCAGTCTCTTGATGGAGGGATACAACGTTATGTATACGTTGACTCCAAGGTGAGAATTAAAAAAGGTATTTACTCAAGTATGACATTTCGTGTCAAACCAAACAATGGTGACGCTGACGTTGGCGCGGTGTTATTGGAACTGTATATTGTGTGAATTATATGGAGCTTGGTGTGGAAACAGAGCAAGGGTTGCGAGATATTTACTATAACCCCAAGACAGGGTTTAGTGGTGCAGAGAGGTTGTATCAAAGCGCATTAGGAGACGGATTGAAAGTAACTAGAAAAACAGTGAAAGAATGGTTGACCACGCAGGATACTTACACTAGGTACAAACCCATTGTGAGAAGACATAAGTTCCGTGCGACTTTTGTTGGATTTCTTGGTGAGGAGCTCCAAATGGACTTAGTGGACATGAGTAAGTATTCAAAACAGAATGGAGGGTACTATTGGATACTAACAGGCATTGAAATATTGAGTAGATACGCTTTTGGAATTGCAGTTTATAGAAAAGACACTAAGAGCATGACTGAGGCTGTTAGAAAGTTGTTGAGTGACTTTAAAGATCGGTTTGGAACCATGCCTAAGTTAGCGCAATTTGATGATGGACTTGAGTTCTACAATGTTGGGGTGAAAAGTTTGTTGAAAGAACGCGACGTTAAATATTTCAGCACTAAGAGCGATAAAAAGGCTGCTGTTGTCGAGCGTTTTAATAGAAGTCTGAAGAGCATTATGTGGAAGTACTTTTACACCCATGGAACTCACAAATGGATTGACGTTTTGGGTCAGTTTGTGAGCAATTACAATAGCAATGTGAATCGCAGCATTATGATGAAGCCGAAGGATGTCGATAAGTCAAATGAGGGCGAAGTGTGGACCACTTTGTTTGGTCACCAATTTGCGGACAATCCATTGCCAAAGTTTAGAGTTGGTGAGTCAGTGAGAATTAGTAAATACAAGAGTGTGTTCACAAAGGGCTATGAAGCCAACTTCACTGAAGAGCTGTTTAAAGTGGTGAAAGTTATTCGTGGTGATCCGAATGTGTATGAAATTGAGGATCACACCGGTGAACAGATTATTGGGAAATTTTACGAACAGGAATTATCGCTGGTTAGTAGGAAACATGGCGACGATGTGTACAGAGTTGAAAAGGTGTTGAAAAGAAAGAAAGTCATAGGGAAGAAGATGGCATTGGTCAAATGGTTGGGTTATGAGAGCAAACATAATTCGTGGATACCAGAAAGCGATATTCAAAATGTGAGCTAATGTAATATGGCTGAAGGAGGTGGGGAAGGTTACGACTACCACGAGATGAAGAGCTTCGAAGAGTACGATTTCGACACTAGTGAGCGATTAGAAGAGAAGCGTGCCGATTTCAAAAAGTTTATCAAAGACGCAAACGTTGAGTACACTGAGTACGACATGCCGGAAGACGTTCGTGTTAGTTACGATGACTATCAAGACCGCGTGAGGAGGATAACGAGTGTGCTAGACGCAAGGCGAGTTTGGCAAGAAGAGACGTCATTTATCGACACTGACGATGGTGAGACGGTAACAATAAGAAGAAGTCCCCGCGGTGGAGTTTGTTGAACAGGAGTCATATGGTGACGTCAATGACACAAGCTACAGTGCAGCTCTTGAAGTAAGGTCAGACGATCTTTATAGAAGAGTGGACGAGCTAAACGCGTTCAACAAAGAGATAAAAAAAAATCAAGTAAAAAGAGTCAAGCTAATAGATAAGAAAATACGTGAGTTGTATAAAAAAAAACTCGGTCACGACGACGCGTCAAGGGAAATAGTCAACAGATCATACGTGATGGACTCAGGGTCTATTCTTTTCAAACCGATAAATAAAGATGGTGAACGTGGGAGTCCTAAACTAATTCTAAAACCTGGAAAAAAAGGTTTGATCTACAGTAAAGACGCGAGTAGTAAAAATGCGATTGAGCAGTTCAAAAAGTTAGTTAGTCAAATCCCTGAGAATGCAGAAACAATAGTTGTCACAACAGAAGTGATCCCAGACGACTTCCCAGTAATTGAACCAAAAGTGGGCTATGATGACATACCTGGGCTATCACTAGACGAGAACCGTGAGCTGAATGGTGTGCTTAATCCAAGCGATAGTGTGGTGCCTGAGTCAAGAATAGGTGACGATGGTGCGCTGCAAGCACAAGCGGACCACTTTCAAGAAGCAATAAATACAACATCAGACAAACTAGACGATGAAGACGACGAAAGCATTAAATTTGTGTTGAGAGAGCGTGTTATAGGGCTTGAAGAAGCGAAAGATAGAACTATTGAGCAACGCAAAGTAGAGGAGGTTAGAGCGCAACAAGAAGTTGACATTGACAGGTTTCAGAGATTCAAGGAATGGGCTAAAGAGAATGTGGTTGGGTTGAGCGCTGTGGCAATTTCAGTGGCTGGGATTATAACAACTATTATTATCGCTGGGAGATCTGCTGTTATGAGAGGCGCTATGGCTACGAGGTCATTCGCACAAGCTGTTAAGAACGTGATAATGAAGATGGGTCCATGGGCTGTTGGGTTGGCTAACTTAGTTTACAATATGTTGACGTTGGGTGCGAAGGGTCTCGCTTGGTTGGCTCAAAATCTGTGCTCGGGTGCTCGCAGTGATACTTGTGTGGTTTGCCTATGATTATTACAAGCTAAAACGGTAGTGATAAAACATATGTAAAGTATATGAACGTCACGTCAGCAGAGTTGAGTCCTGGTTTTAGACGAGCGACCATGGGTGTCATAAAAGGGGCGAGAACGCAACACGTAATCACGTTGAACCCTAATAAGGCCAGTCCTGGCGAGGAACTCTACATTGACATACCGAAGCTCAAGGTTAGCAGCTGTTTGGTGCCTGGATCGTTGGGTCTAGTGTTCGACTTTAAGAATACGAACGCCAAAAGCTGGTTCTTGAATAATGTTAGCAAGTTGTTGGTCGAGAAACTTGTTGTGAGACTAGCTGGGGAAACTGTGTACGACAACAATGGGGAAAACTACACTGGTGTTTATCGTGACCTTTGGGAAAGTGTTACTGCGCGAGACCAAATGATTGACTACGGCGTTGGTGGTGAGAACTTGAGAAAGTTAATTTCTAAGGACGACAGTGGCGCGACAAGTGGGAACGTCGCTAAGGTTAGTGACGCACTGATGTTTGGTGTGATTGGGACGAAACAGCGGATAAAGCTTGGCAAGATCATGAATGACCACGGGTTGTACGCCCCTTTTAGCATGAACAACAACTTGCAGTATGTCATCACACTCCCGAAGGCCATAGACATCATGGTGGCGCAATCCAATCAAAGTGTGGGTGGGTAGACTCTGGAGAACCTCGAGCTTGAGTATGAAACGATCGATAACCAGGAGCTCGCTGATGAGATAGCGTTGGGTTACGCAAGTGGTCGTAGTTTGTCATACGAGCACGTTACATTGATGAAAACCACCGAATGGGATAAAGGTACGACCATTGTGAACGAGAACGTTAATCTACCAAGAAAAAGCATGAAGGCAATTGTGTTGCTATTCACGAATAAGGTGCGAGCAGACAGCGAGGAGTTTCTTTTCCCAAATATTGAGAGTGTTAGAGTCACAATTGAAGGTGTGCCAAATAGTGTGTACTCACAAGGCATCCCAAAGTCGAAGTTCTATGCAGAAGCGAAACGATTGTTTGGGTTGAGTGAAGAACACGCTCAGTTCATGACCATGCAGAAGTTCTATAAAGATGGTTTTGCGTTGGTCATCGACTTGAGGAGCGTCCAAGATAATTACAACGTCGCCACTGGTAAAAAAATTGTGAACACACAATCTGGCGTGCTTCTTGAGATCACTAAGAAAGCGACGACTGCGAACGTTATGTGCAGGGTGTTTGTGATGAGTGACGGACTGGTCAACTTCATGAACAATGGGTTGCAGTCAATCCAGTATTAAATCAAACGCAATTTAATGGAGACTCCGTTTAATATGTTAATCGTTGGTATGACAGCTTGTGGTAAGACACACTATTTGCTGGAAACATTGGAATCTGAGTATTGTGGTAAATTTGACTACATTGTGTTGATTTGTCCTACTTTCGAGTGGAACAAAGCGTACCAAGATTGGAAATATGTGCGTGACCCTGACGTGTTAGCGATAGACTGCACACAGGACAATGTCGACGCTGTTCTCAAGTGTGTAACAAACATTTTTAAAGGCACTAACACTCTAATTGTGTTAGACGACTGTGCGAGTTCTCAAGATGTCAAGAATAGGACTAGTCAATTGGTCAAGTTGGCTTTTAGTGCGCGACATTTTACGCTGAGCGTTATTGTCATCACACAACAACTGACGTCAATCGCGAAACCGTATAGAGAAAACATTAGTAAGCTTGTTTGTTTCTACTGTCCGAGCAGAAGTGATATGAAGGTTGTTATTGACGATTACCTTGGACACATTAGCAAAGAGGAAGCGTCGGCGATTGTGACCGCATTAAAAAATCATAAGTACGCTAGACTCGAAATCTCACTGCGCTATCCATACAGTCACGAAGTTGTTATTCCGCAATAAAATATGGGTATAAGTAATAGCGTGATGGTGAAACGCAAAAGTGAAGAAAACCCCACGATTGAGGAATTAGTTGAGGAGACTGATGGTACTTCGACTGTGGAAGACGACATTGACGCTAGGAGAGCTGAACTTGTTAGATTGTCTGGTGATGGTGTGGTAAGCCAATCTGAAGCGTATATTAAACTAGGTCCCAAGGACAGTGCAAAGTTTTATAGAATTATGTATCATATATATTAAATAAAACACTAGTAGCATAACGCATGACACAAATTAAGTTTAATGCTATGCAGGATTAAAGATTGCTTGCTTATAAAGATAAGTACATTTTAGTATCCAGACAAGAAAGAAACAACAGAAAATAATGCTAGTCCAGTGTTTTGATGACGTTAAATTAAGCGAAGCACAAAGAACAAGAAATACAAGATTGATTTTGTAATAAAAAGTGCCATATAATGGACTACTCAATAACCTCGACTGTTTGGACTTTACAGTAAAATACCAAACCTTGGCCACTATTGCTCGGCCAATACAGCAAGATCTCGGTTAGATATTTTACCATAAAGACCTCAGTCTTGGTCATTAAGTAGTTAATATTAAAATTATTGTTTACGTGTCAAAAATCCCATCCCTCGATCTTTAAAAAAAAAAAAATTCCCTGTCTCAGAAAAAGTCAATCAGTCAATATCCCATCAGTGTTCCCCCACCCTGGGTTAACATTGATAGCCTGATATTTACATCACAAAAATTAATATCTCTAGTGAAGGAACATGGGCTAATATAAGAATTCAGGCAGTTTCAAATGCTCTTAATTTTGTCAATTCATATTATTAGAACAGCACCAAATTTCTCCAAGGCTACAATTATACAGCCAATAAATGGCCAAGGAACAAAATTATGTTTCAACAACAGAAATGAATCAATCTAACAGTATAACACTGTGCTTACAGTATGTACACAACAGCCCCAAAAATATAATAGTCGCGACAATACAAAACAAAGTAATACAGACAATTTCTATAAATTACAAGCTGTCAAATCGGTACTCGTATTAGTGCTGACTGCTGAACAGCCCAATACCCAAAACATATCTACGATTGTATTTCTAAAATTCTAGCCCAGAATATACAATAAAAATTTCCAATAATCAAATGCTGTCATACTAATATAAACACGAAGTAAATACAGAAACTACAGACCGCTTTACAAAAGTGCAGGAGTCTAATTTCTAACAAAATAATCTCGCAGGTCATTCTGTATCCATTGTGTTCCATTATAAAAAGACAGAGACTCGCTACGCTTACCTGTCGGCCTGTCCTGACGGTTGAAATGCTGAATCATGACACAACGTGATAGAAATATCCTGAATATCAGACCTTTATTTTATATCCAGGCTCGTCTTCCCCTAACAGACAACCAGTCCTTTATCATAGTAACTTCTAGTCCTACATCATATTTAATACTGTAAGTCCACAAAATCCCTGTTTTGAGAAGAATATATCGCTCCTTGGGTCGGCCATTTCGATAAATCGAAATTCAAAATTTCAGCTCGCGCGTGCGCAGTAGCATGTTAATATAAAACCGGGGGACTCATCTTATATATTCGAGACATATTTAAAGTAAATTGAAGTCAAAACACCACGAAATAATAATGTTGCCACCCCCCGGATGTTAACACGGTCACTCGATCGTGAATTTTCGCCACTCATCACAATACTGCAAAGTTTAAAAAACTTTGCACTAAAAAGCGTCTGCAAAGGTTATCGACAAGATATGGCGCCAATACGAGTTGAAGAGAATAGAAATAGCGAACGCTATGATCACCGATTTGTTAATCAGCAAATTCGCTAGCCTACTGGATGGGTTGAACGCTATTGAGAACTCTGACGAACTAAATGACGAGCTGCAAAAAGACCTGTTATTAAAGAAAGACGTTGAGAGCATTGTCGCGGTTGTGACACCGTACGTACCTTTCTTGGGCTTGTTGTCGGGAGGAATTATAACGTCGAAATATGTGTACGATCACCACTTCAAGAAAGAAACGGTAGACGACGTTGAGAGTAGTGAGCGAGTGGACTAATCTACACACTAACGGGTGGCTATTTGTGATCTCGCAAAACAAACGCTAAAAGGCAGCAAAACGGGCGACTACTTTGAGATCTGCCATTGAGGGAGAGACAATCCGGCCCCTAAGCCATTTGTGGATTATCCCTTGCAAATCTCACTATGAGTGCCCTGCTTGAGAATCTGATGTCACACCGGTCTGCTTTTTCTAGGATCGATGCAAGCTACCTTTTTGGGCACGCCCTCAAGCTTTCGCCGTATTTTATTGTGACACCTTGAGGACTTACTTCTCGCCTCTAGCTATTTTTTCTCACATCATGGATGCTTATAACCTGGTGTCATATCGGTCTGCTTTTTTCTAGGATCGATACCTTAGCTTTAACGCTATTATGCACGTCCTCAAGCTTTCGCCGTATTTTATTATGACATCCTCAACCTCGTCAAGCTTGTGGGTGTGGTGGACTGGGAAGAGCGCTCTGATTGTGAGCACGAAATCTATCCCGCAGGCAGCCACACCCACAGTCAATTCACTATCATTTTAGAGTATTTAAGCAAATAAATAAACATGACGGGTGGCTATCTCGCTATCCATTTGGATAAACATCACCAGTAGTATAGAGGGTGGGGCTGCGAGCCCAATCGACTTCAACTGTGAATATAAATACCAAAACATCACCAAATTTGTGCCAAGTCACGACTCGACAAATTTGGCGATGTTTTTGGTATTTATATTCACAATTAACGTCGAATAAGCTCACAGCCCCACCCTCTATACTACTACAGCAATCGTTAGTCAAGCTAGACACCCCTCCCACGTTTTCTACTAAATTGATGTCAAACACATGCGAGACTAACGAAACAATACCAAATTATGACTCTCGCTAAATTTGGTGCTATTTCAGCCACATTTAAAAAATAGAAAGTGCTGTTTCAACATTTTCGCAAATTTATGTCAAATTACATTTAGGAAAAATAGAAAGTGTCATTTCAACATTTTCGCATATTTAAAAAAATAGAATGTGCCACTTCATCATTTTCACATATTAAAAAATAGAAAGTGTCATTTCAACATTTTCGCATTTTTGTTCAACAAACTATGACCACCGACACGTTCCGCTGCTCTCAATTCACGCGCGAAAAAAAACCACCAGATTTTGACTCTAGTGGCGATGTTTATCCAAATGGATAGCGAAATGGCCACCCGTCATGTTTATTTATTTGCTTAAATACTCTAAAATGATAGTGAATTGACTGTGGGTGTGGCGGCCTGCGGGATAGATTTCGTGCTCACAATCAGAGCGCTCTTCCCAGTCCACCACACCCACAAGCTTGACGAGGTTGAGGATGTCATAATAAAATACGGCGAAAGCTTGAGGACGTGCATAATAGCGTTAAACCTAAGGTATCGATCCTAGAAAAAAGCAGACTGATATGACACCAGGTTATAAGCATCCATGATGTGAGAAAAAATAGCTAGAGGCGAGAAGTAAGTCCTCAAGGTGTCACAATAAAATACGGCGAAAGCTTGAGGGCGTGCCCAAAAAGGTAGCTTGCATCGATCCTAGAAAAAGCAGACCGGTGTGACATCAGATTCTCAAGCAGGGTACTCATAGTGAGATTTGCAAGGGGTAATCCACAAATGGCTTAGGGGCCGGATTGTCTCTCCCTCAATGGCAGATCTCAAAGTAGTCGCCCGTTTTGCTGCCTTTTAGCGTTTGTTTTGCGAGATCGCAAATAGCCACCTGTTAGTATGTAGATTAGTCCACTTGCTCACTACTCTCAGCGTCGTCTACCGTTTCTTTCTTGAAGTGGTGATCGTACACATATTTCGACGTTATAATTCCTCCCGACAACAAGCCCAAGAAAGGTACGTACGGTGTTACAACCGCAACAATGCTCTCAACGTCTTTCTTTAATAACGGGTCTTTTTGCAGCTCGTCATTTAGTTCGTCAGAGTTCTCAATAGCGTTCAACCCATCCAGTAGGCTAGCGAATTTGCTGATTAACAAATCGGTGATCATAGCGTTCGCTATTTCTATTCTCTTCAACTCGTATTGGCGCCATATCTTGTCGATAACCTTTGCAGACGCTTTTTTAATATACGCTTCAGATTGGCTTACCACACCATCACCAGACAATCTAACAAGTTCGGCTCTCCTAACGTCAATGTTGTCTTCCACAGTCGAAGTGCCATCAGTCTCCTCAACTAATTCCTCAATCGTGGGGTTTTCTTCACTTTTGCGTTTCACCATCACGCTATTACTTATACCCATATTTTATTGCGGAATAACAACTTCGTGACTGTATGGATAGCGCAGTGAGATTTCGAGTCTAGCGTACTTATGATTTTTTAATGCGGTCACAATCGCCGACGCTTCCTCTTTGCTAATGTGTCCAAGGTAATCGTCAATAACAACCTTCATATCACTTCTGCTCGGACAGTAGAAACAAACAAGCTTACTAATGTTTTCTCTATACGGTTTTGCGATCGACGTCAGTTGTTGTGTGATGACAATAACGCTCAGCGTAAAATGTCGTGCACTAAAAGCTAACTTGACCAATTGACTAGTCCTATTCTTGACATCTTGAGAACTCGCACAGTCGTCCAACACAATCAGAGTGTTAGTGCCTTTAAAAATGTTTGTTACACACTTGAGAACAGCGTCGACATTGTCCTGTGTGCAGTCTATCGCTAACACGTCAGGGTCACGCACATATTTCCAATCTTGGTACGCCTTGTTCCACTCGAAAGTAGGACAAATCAACACAATGTAGTCAAATTTACCACGATACTCAGATTCCAATGTCTCCAGCAAATAGTGCGTCTTACCACAAGCTGTCATACCAACGATTAACATATTAAACGGAGTCTCCATTAACTCACGTTTGATTTAATACTGGATTGACTGCAACCCATTGTTCATGAAGTTGACCAGTCCATCACTCATCACAAACACCCTGCACATGACATTTGCAGTCGTCGCTTTTTTAGTGATCTCAAGAAGCACGCCAGATTGTGTGTTCACTATTTTTTTACCAGTGGCGACGTTGTAATTATCTTGGACGCTCCTCAAGTCGATGACCAGCGCGAAGCCATCTTTATAGAACTTCTGTATGGTCATGAACTGAGCGTGTTCTTCACCCAACCCAAACAATCGTTTCGCTTCTGCATAGAACTTCGACTTTGGAATGCCTTGTGAGTACACGCTATTTGGCACACCTTCAATTGTGACTCTAACACTTTCGATATTTGGGTAAAGAAACTCCTCACTGTCTTTTCGCACCTTATTCGTGAATAGCAACACGATTGCTTTCATGCTTTTTCTTGGAAGATTAATGTTTTCGTTCACAATGGTCGTGCCTTTGTCCCATTCGGTGGTTTTCATCAACGTAACGTGCTCATACGACAAACTACGACCACTTGCATAGCCTGACGCTATTTCGTCAGCGAGCTCCTGGTTATCAATCGTCTCATACTCAAGCTCGAGGTTCTCCAGAGTGTATCCACCTACACTTTCATTGGATTGCGCCACCATGATGTCTGCGGCCTTCGGAAGTGTGATCACATACTGCAAGTTGTTGTTCATGCTAAAAGGGGCGTACAACCCGTGGTCATTCATGATCTTGCCGAGCTTTATCCGCTGTTTCGTCCCAATCACACCAAACATCAGTGCATCACTAACCTTAGCGACGTTCCCACTTGTCGCGCCACTGTCATCCTTAGAAATTAACTTTCTCAAGTTCTCACCACCAATGCCGTAGTCAATCATTTGGTCTCGCGCAGTAACACTTTCCCAAAGGTCACGATAAACACCAGTGTAATTTTCCCCATTGTTGTCGTACACAGTTTCCCCAGCTAGTCTCACAACAAGCTTCTCAACCAACAACTTACTCACGTTATTCAAGAACCAACTTTTATCATTCGCGTTTTTAAAGTCGAACACTAGACCCAACGATCCAGGCACCAAACAGCTACTAACCTTAAGCTTCGGTATGTCAATGTAGAGTTCCTCACCAGGACTGACCATATTAGGGTTCAACGTGATCACATGCTGTGTTCTCGCCCCTTTTATGACACCCATGGTCGCTCGTCTAAAACCAGGACTCAACTCTGCTGACGTGACGTTCATATACTTTACATATGTTTTATCACTACCGTTTTAGCTTGTAATAATCATACACAAACCACGCAAGTACCACCGCAAGTACCCACAGATTTTGAGCTAACCATGCGAGACCCTTCGCACCCAACGTCAACGCGTTGTAAACTAAATTAGCCAACCCAACAGCCCATGGACCCATCTTCGTTATCGCGTTCTTAACAGCTTGTGCGAACGACCTCGTAGCCATAGCGCCTCTCATAACAGCAGATCTCCCAGCGATAATAATAGTTGTTATAATTCCAGCCGCTGAAATCACCACAGCACTCAACCCAACCATATTCTCTTTAGCCCATTTCTTGAACCTCTGCAACCTGTCAATGTCGATCTCTTGTTGCTCTCTAACTTCTTCTATTTGTCGCTGTTCAATAGTTCTGTCTCGCGCCTCTTCAAGCCCTACAATACGCTCTCTCAATCCAAGGATAGCGCTTTCGTCGTCTTCACCGTCTAGTTCGTCTGACGTTCTATTTATCGCTTCTTGAAAATGGTCTGCCTGCGTTTGCAGCGCACCATCGTCACCTACTCTTGACTTGGGCACTACACTATCGCTTGGATTAAGCACACCACCCAGTTCACGGTTCTCGTTTGGTGTTAGCCCATGTATATCGGCATAGTCCACTTTTGTTTCAATCACTGGGAAGCTATCTGGGACTACTTCTGTTGTGACAGCTGTTGTTTCTGTACTCTCAGGGATTTGACTAAACCTTTTTTCCCAGGTATTAGAACTCGTTTAGGTTTCTCATACTTACCATCTTTGCTCATCGGTTTGAAAAGAATAGACCCTGAGCCCGTCGCGTACGACCTGTTGACTATTTTCCTTGACACACCATCTTGACCGAGTTTTTTTTTATACAACCTATGTATTTTCTTATCTATTAGCTTGATTCTTTTTACTTCGTTTTTTACTGACTCTTTGTCGCGATCTTTTAGTTCACCAAGTCTTCTCTCAATTTCTCCAAAAGCTATATTGAAACTTATGTCTTTGACGTCACTATATGCTTCCTTCATGACGATCTCCACTGTTGGGACTTCTACGTTGGTTTCCCCTATTGTCACCGTCTCACCATCGTCAGTGTCGATAAATGACGTCTCTTTTTCTCGAAACCTTCTCTCTTGCTCGTCCTGAAATCTGTCTATTCTCTCAGACAATCTCTTATACTCAACACGCTCAGCGTTTGGCATGTCACCGCTGACATACTTATTGTCAAGTAGATTGTAAGCTCGAGTATCACTTTCAAGTTCATCGTTTAATTGATCATTAGTGTAAGCTCTACTAAGGTTCTCCATCTCGATCTCGTCAAAACCTTCCCCACCTTCAGCCATGTTACATTAGCTCACGTTTTGAGTATCACTTTCTGATATCCACGAATCACGTTTTTGCTTTTAGTTTAAATAATTGTACGCAAGCCACGCGAATGTCACCGCAAACACCCACAGATTTTGAGCTAACCAAGCGAGACCCTTTGCGCCTGTCACCAGCGCGTCGTAAACTAAGTTCGCCAATCCAACAGCCCATGGACCCATCTTCATTATCGCGTTTTTAATAGCCTGCGCGAACGACCTCGTGACCATAGCGCCTTTCATAACATTGGACCTACCAGCGATAATAATAGTCGTTATAATCGCAGCTATTGCAATCGCTAAAGCGCTAAACCCAACCATATTTTCTCTAGCCCATTTCTTGAACTTTTGCAACCTGTCAATGTCGACTTCTTGTTGCTCTCTAACCTCCTCTATTTCCCGCTGTTCTAAGACTTTGTCTCTAGCCTCTTCAAGTCCAACCACTCTTTCAAACAAACCAGCGTACTCTCGCTCTTCGTCAGGTGTGAGACCACTTTGGTCAGCTTTTCTATCAAGCTCCGCCAATCTTTCGTTCGCTTCATTTATCAAGTCTCGATAGTGATCCGCTTCTATTTGCAACGCACCAGTGTCACCTATTCTCGACTCACGCAGCACACTCTCGCTTGGATTGAGCGCGCTATCCAACTCACGGTTCTCGATTGGTGTTAGTCCAGGTATGTCGACGTACTCCGCGTGTGTGGTGTCTAACGATGGTACACTCCTCACAACGTCTTCACGATCTTTTGCATTGTCAATAGTCTGCGTTGCGAGATCACTAAAAAGCCTCTCCACACGTTGGGGCACTCCTCCACCACTCCTCGCGGTGTCTTCACGATCTTTTGCGTTGTCATTAGCCCACGTTGTGGGATCACTAAAAAACCTCCTCATGCGTTGATGAAGTCTTCTATTACGTTCGCCTTTTAGCCCACTCATCACTTTAATTAGTCTAGCTCTCCTAAACATTGAGGCGTTTGGATCACCCCCAATTAGTTTGCCTTCTTGAATGGCTTTTTCGTAACTATTCTCTAGTTCGTCGTCAGTAACATCTTTGTATTCGTCAGATCTCTCCACCTCAAGGTCGTCGAAGCCACCTTCGGCCATATTACACTAGCTCACATTTTGAATATCGCTTTCTGGTATCCACGAATTATGTTTGCTCTCATAACCCAACCATTTGACCAGCGCCATCTTCTCTCCTCTGACTTTCTTTCTTTTCAACACCTTTTCAACTCTGTACACATCGTCACCATGTTTCCTATTGACCAGCGATAATTCCTGTTCATAAAATTTACCAATAATCTGTTCACCGCTTATGTCCTCAATTTCGTACACATTCGGATCGCCACGAATAACCTTTACCACTTTAAACAGCTCTTCAGTGAAGTTGGCTTCATAGCCCTTTGTGAACACACTCTTGTATTTACTAATTCTCACTGACTCACTAAACTTTGGCAATGGGTTGTCTGCAAATTGGTGACCAAACAAAGTGGTCCACACTTCACCCTCGTTTGACTTATTGACATCCTTTGGCTTCATCATAATGCTACGGTTCACATTGCTATTGTAATTGTTTACAAACTGGTCAAGAACGCCAATCCATTTGTACGTTCCACGAGTATAAAAGTACTTCCACATAATGCTCTTCAGGCTTCTATTAAAACGCTCAACAACGGCAGCCTTTTTATCACTCTTAGTGCTGAAATATTTAACGCCATGTTTTTTCAGCAAACTTTTCACACCAACGTTGTAGAACTCAAGTCCATCGTCAAATTGCGCTAACTTAGGTGTGGTCCCAAACCGATCTTTAAAGTCATCCAACAATTTTCCAACAGCCTTAGTCATGCTCTTAGTGTCTTTTCTATAAACTGCAATTCCAAAAGCGTATCTACTCAATATTTCGATGCCTGTCAATATCCAATAATAACCGCCATTCTGTTTTGAGTACTTACTCATGTCCACTAGATCCATTTGGAGCTCTTCACCAAGAAATCCAACAAAGGTAGCACGGAACTTATGTCTTCTCACAATGGGTTTGTACCTAGTGTAAGTGTCCTGCGCTGTCAACCATTCTTTCACTGTTTTTCTAGTTACTTTCAATCCGTCTCCCAATGCACTTTGGATACAACCTCTCTACACCACTGAACCCTGTCTTGGGATTGTAGTAAATGTCTCTCAACCCTTGCTCTGTCTCCACACCAAGTTCCATATAATTCACACAATATACAGTTCCAATAGCACCGCGCCAATTTTGAGACTATCGTTATTTGGTTTGACGCGAAACGTCATACTCGAGTAGACACCTTTTTTAATACTCACCTTTGACTCAATGTCCACATGACGTTGTACTGACCCCTTCAAAGACTGTTCAGTGGGTATTGGCAACGTTGTGATCACATCACTGCGCTTCCCATCAATACCCACATTACTTTCCGTTTCAACAACGTCACACGAAACTTCTATGTACTTCAGACCTTTATACATGTCGACCTCGTTTGGGCTAGTGTGCCACTGTAAGTCATTCTGAATCACCTCACCCCTCGCGAAACCAAGTAGAGGCCCAATGGTGTCTAACACAGCTGAACTACTAACCTTGACCCTACATTTGCCTGTGGGCACCAGTTTCTCTATCTCGAGATTTACCTTATGCTCGTTAGACTCATGTTTCAAGACTTTGACCAATACGTCGAAGCTAAAGTACCCTTCACCCACTTTAATCTTTTTAAAAGAGCCGACCCTAGAGCTATCCAGCGTGAAGACCTGAATGCTGTCGTCATTTGTTGTGTTATGGTAGTCCCAAAACACAGTGGCTGTCTTGACCACAATGCGTGGGTTATCATGTATGACCATCATCGCGTTGTCGAAGGACACAACTTTTTCCGCACCTTCAATGAACACTGTCAACTTTCGCGTCATGTATAACATACAGTATATTATATGCAGAAAGCCCTTCACAACTACTATGGAAAGTACTACGAACGTGCGATGGCGAACACATCGAAGGCTACACACGACGCAAAGGCAGACCTCATCAAAAAGTATCCTCACGCCACTTTAAGCAAATTCGAGTTCTATCCAAATATTTCACAAGACGGTAAAATCATGAGTGTCGATGTGTATTTCAGAAACAACGACATCCTCAGCACAGACATAACCAGCGCGACTTTCAAAAATGATAAAAACATGTGGAAGTGGCTATACACAATAGCAAGTTCCCAATAATATGGCAAGGTGGTGGAACTATCCAACCACTGCCAAAAGGTCATAAGAACCACTGGGGACTTTGGGACGGCTACCCAACAGAAAACGTGTTAAATTATCCAGTGAATAACTTCAAAGTTTTCGTTAACCAAAATAGCTACTTCATGTCAAAGCTATCAGTCTTACAAATCACCACGTCAAAGACAAAGTCAGAGTGGGATGACAACGAATCTTACTATCGTGTTGTGTTTGCGACGTATTGTGCTAGTTTCTGTTGTGGAGTGTCGTTGCAACATTTATCAGTGTCACAAGAAGTTCACCCTGTGGTCACAAGTGTGATGAGATTTCATGTGTACTTCACCATTAGGAGACTTCTCAGAAGAATGGAAGGTGGTGAGACCATGAAATCAATAAGTAGAGAATTCAACGCCTCCGAGTTGTATGGTAAGATTTCCAAGATCCCCAGAAGGCACTACTACCAGAATAAAGTCCTGAGCGATGGCACAACAGGTGAAACCAGAGTGTACACAATCAACGACACCCGTAACGATTATAACAGACGATACATCGCGCGATTGTCAGACGGCTTTACCAACATTGGGTTGCAATATCTAAACCAGAGCATAGAAGCCTTTGTGTACTCCACACTTGGTGCGCAAGCGAGAACACGTGTGTCAGTCGTTGGTGGTTCTGCAGGAAGTCTAGAGACCCAACAAGAATTCCGCAAGTTGTTTTCTGACAGTGTTGTCAACTACGACGTGTCGACATGGATTCTCAACATGAATAAATCGATTAGAGACACCAACGTTGTTCAAAATCTTGCAGTGTCGCCAAGTACGTGGTTAATGCCGAGTAATGTGGTGATACTCAAGAATAAAATCGCTGGGTACAACAACTTATTAAAGATTGCCACGAAGTCCATGAGATTTGGAGTGAACACTCGCTTGAATGCAACAACACCAACGACTGTGGCTAAAAAAGTCCACCAAGAAAATGTGGTGACTAACTTAGTAGCGCCAACGAATCATGCGGCTAAAAAAGTTCGCCAAGAGAATGTGGTGGCTAAAAAAGTTTACCAAGAAAATGTGACACCACTTCCCGTGAAAAAAACAGTGGCCACCACCACAAGTAAGTCAGACACGACAACATTGGCGATAATCTTAGGGTTCTCAGCAGTCTCTGGCTATCTACTAACCAAATACACCTTGAAGTAGTAATGAGTCTAAACTATGGGTATGAGTCTGACGACCCTCACGATAAAATACTAAAGAGAACGAAAAGGCATCTGGACGAAGATCCCAAATTAAGTGTGACCGGTGGAAGGATGTCTGGACTAATAGACATGCAAGGCTCAGCGATAAAAAACGTAGCAGACCCAGTCGATGACTCAGATGCCACCAATAAAAGAACTCTAGAGCAATTGCTATCAGGTTTCCTCAAGAGTCAGTCATATAATCTTGTGCTCGACTTCAACGTTAGCACACACGCCTTGAAAAACGTGGAATTTCACACCAATGGTTCAAACAAAGTGAAAGCCATTGGTGAAACAAGTAAATTAGTGCAAAACAACCCAACCTATGGTCCTATTGTTGGCGTTAACAGTGCAAGCCAAAGTTTTCTATCCCCTGTGTTAGCACCACTCCCACTTGAGTCGGGTCTCCATTTTAATTGCCCCAGTATGCAATGGTGTGACCTTTCCATTTTTGTCGTAGTGCGGTTACCTATGAGAGCCACAGGGTCAAATTGGGAGACAATTATATCAAACGACGACGGTCAGTGGGATAAGTTCATAGGGTACAAGACTGGTATGACTAATGGACTCGCGTATGGTGGTAGCATCCCAGCAATGGAGAGCATATGCACTATTCCAAGTAGCGTTGACATAAGTAAAATGCATATGATATCAATACATTGGCAAATGAGCAATTCACACGTCAGGGTCAACAACGTCAAGTCAGCCGATTCAGACTTCGTAGCAAATATGAAAAAGATAGGCACACCCTATGGAACGATTTTTGGAATACATCGACCAAGAATACCACTCGCACCTTATGCATACCCATCGTTGATAGAATTCTACGGCGTGAAAATTGTGAGTGGCTACATGACGAACCGAGACATCATAATCATGGGTGGAGAAATGATGAAGGAATATGGTGTAAAGTAAATGGGAGCATGTATTTCGAGACCTCATGAAACATATAAGATAAATAAGACGACTGATCACATGTTCAAAGCTGGTGGGTCATTTGGTCGCGGTGACGTTACTCTCGAGCTCCACGCTGAGATTGGTATGAGGTCTAAAAAGACTTATGGCGAACCTATTATGTTACCAGAGTCAGACACTGTGGGAGTGGTGGGAGACGTGACCTAAGTTATAATGGGTTGGCTTAGAAAACTGGTTCGTAACATTAGAAACTTTTTCAGACGACGTAGAAAACCGAGGACTAATAAAACACACCTGATGCATTGGTACACAACAAACCAGATCTATAAAAAACCCAACACCCACGTCGAATAGTTTTTTTTTGTGGGAGACTATATAGTGATGACTTCCATAGCACTTCAACTATTTGATTTCGACGGTCACCAAATCACAACGGTTAATCACAACGGTGAAATATGGTTCAAAGCGAAAGAAGTCGCGAGCGCTCTAGGTTACGCTCGACCAAAAGATGCGGTTCACGACCACGTCGAACCTGACTGTAAAATGAAGATAGAGCAGGCCTCATTTATCAACGAACTTGGGGTCTACTCGTTGGTGTTCTCGAGTAAAATGGAGCGTGCGAAACACTTTGGAAGGTGGGTGCACACAGAAGTCTTACCAAGCGTTAAAAAAAGTTTAGCTGACGTCGGTCTCAAACACAATCAGTTTAAAATGATCACTGAGTTCGACCTTCATACGAAAGTTGTTGGTTTTCTTAGGAAATATTATCCAGAAGCTATTTTGATAGCCGCTTGTGGTGAAAATCAAGACACTTCAAGTAAAAGAATAAATTCGTGGAAAAAAGGTTACCAACGTGGAACGCCTGACTTGATTATTGCCAACGCAAACCGACAGCATAGCGGACTCGTGATTGAGTTCAAGAACCCAGGTGGCACAGGTAAGACATCCAAAGAGCAAGACTCTCTGTTGCTCAGATACAAATCCGCTGGTTATCTAACATTGTTGTGCGACTCATACGACGACGCTATTACCGCGGTGATAAAGTATTTCTTTGACGTTGGGTTTCAGTGCTCTCAGTGTTTTCGTAAATTTAAAAATAAATCAGCGTTGAGTAACCATGAGAGACACTATTGTAAAGAGACTTTTTAGACAACGAGTAATAAGTCGAGTTAGCACTCGTTCTCGTTGTTGAGACGACGTTTGAAGCGACAACTGCTCTAGCATTTTTTAAAGACGTTTTTTAACTCGATAAAAATATCTGCGAAGATTTCTCTCTTTATTTCACAAACCTTCTGACCACTGTGTGAAAAAATGTTTCTACGACATTGGACGCTTCATGTGACCAATGTATAAATTTAAAAAAGTGGGGTATCCGAGAACACCCTTAATTTTGTGTGGAAGGATGATGACGTCTGCACACTGCGCGATATTGCTCAGCACCACCAACGAATGATGGTCCTGGGTTGTATCTCCAATTGAATGGCGCTTCAACAGTTGTTCCGTAAGTGTCACGGCAAACGACGCAATGCGTTTTTAGAAATGTGATGTCGTCCGCTACTGGGAACAGTGTGTCGAGCTCACCAATTCTTTTTAAGCGCTCTGTTGTTATGAGACCACAAATAATGACGTGAATGCCAGCTTTAATGTATTCGCGAATAATTGGGAGTAACCCAGAGTACCAATGGCCTTCGTCAATGCCAATGACGTCGTAGCCAGCTACTTCGGAAGAACTCGGAAGGTTGGTGATTAACTTCGCAGGTAAACTGTCTGATCCGACGACAATGGTCTGACGATGTGTGGAGAACGTGTGGTCAGTTCGTCTAGTGTCACCTGCGTTGTTCATGTAAAGGACTTTGAGCCCTGACTTACTTAACGTGATTAACCTGCGGAGAGTCTCTGTCGTTTTTCCTGCGAACATGGGACCAATCACGATTTCTAGTTTACCAACTTTCTTCATGATTACTATACCCTCAGAAATATTTTTTACTGCGGCAACCATTGTTCATTGTTAGCTATCCGCTGAAGCTCTAAGTTTTCAAGATGAGACTTCGATCTCTCGTGTCTTGAGTGACACATTGGGCTATTGGTGTCCATACCGCACGGGTAACACCTATACACCTTGTGGCCAAGCGAAAAATACCTGTGGGTAGACGAGAGCATGTGGTCCTCGACATCATCCACTATTTCGTTACACCCAACCTTGCAAACGTTAACTTCATGGTTTGCGGCGAGCTCTAGCCACGCTTCGAGTTTGGTCGGGCTTGGTCTCCATAGAAGGCTTGCTAAGAACACTTCAAGGTAGTTACCGAGTAGTGTAGCGGTGGACTCGCAAGGGTTTCTGAGGTAGTCGCTACTTGCTAACACGAGGCGCTTGAATGGTAAGTAACACCACACAGGGATCGCGTTGAATAGACTACTAACTACCCTATTGGCTTTAACTTCATCAAGTTCGCACCAATACCTATGAGCGAACTTTGTAAAGAGAATCTGAGTACTAAATCGTCTTGTTACTTCTTCGTTTTTACAACTGGGGTCGCACAACACGAAGACTGACGAGTACTGCTGCAAGACGCTTGGTCCAGAGATGTCAAGTGGGATAGACACATGGATAAAGTCGTTTCTCCGCATGTCGGTGAGCTCTACCTTGCTAACGGTGAAAGCCATCATACTATACCTCCAGAGAAAAAGCCCCTTTTTTTTATTGCGTTTGGTCTGGAACTGTGAGATAACTGTGAGGTCAACTGTGAGATACCTGTGAGTAAGATAACACGTGATAGTGTATTAGATGGCTGAAGACTCACAGGCGGCTGTTGAGGCAAAGATCACGGCTGATGTGAAGAGTGTTAAGGTGAAGGACCCAAAGCGCGTCGCTGCTGGTAAGAAGTTGGCTGAGATATCGAAAGCTGCGAAAGAAAAGAAAATGCGTGAAATGATAGTTAACGAAGAACAGGGTAGTGAGTGGAGCTACAGTACTGCCTAGAAGTAACCTAACAAAAACCTAGGTCGAACCTAGGTTGAACCTCGGTGCAACCTAGGGTCTACCTAAATCTCACCTCGGTTGATCCTAGGTGGCACCTAGGTCTCACCTCGGTCTAACCTCGGTCTAACCTAGGTTTAACCTTTCGTAAGCAAGCGCGGTTCTCACGTCGGAAATTATACGACACGTTCCGGAACGAGTAGATTTTTCCGAAGTTTGGCGTCCTTTGGCCATTTGAGAAAACCGCGTCATACCATCAGGTTCACTCCATCGTTTCGTAAATAATGGAGAAATTATCGCAATACGCCAGGGAACGAATTGTTTCGCTTTGGTCTTCATCAGTTCCGATAACAAAAATCGCGGACATCCTTGAATTCAAACATCGAGATCGGCTTTAAATGTTATCAATCTTTCTCGGTATCGACTAAATGGTGGGAATCTGCGAGATGCAGTTGAAGCAAACAGCTTTTGAAAAAGTAACACTTGAAGTTCATCGAGGAAACAATGAAAGCGAATGACGAATTAACATCTGCTGAAAATAAATATCAAACTGGTGGACGAATGCGCCGTTTGATGTCTCACGGAGGCATGAAAATTCGCGTTATTGCCAGTTTGTTCGAGAGCCAAACAAAATAAAGAGACTCTTGTTCTATTTGAATGCCTTAGCGGAAAAAGACGCGTTCGAGGACGTCATTTTTTACGGACGAGACTATAGTGTCCAAATCGAACAATATGCACGTGCATATATATCACTGGCAATATCACTAGCAAACTGAACAATGAACCGTTTCAAACGTCGAACTTCCCATGTGCCGAACATTAGGTTCAACCATGCTGACTAATATTAATATCAAGATATTATCGCAAGGCATAACTAATATTCTTGTAACGAATAAATCACCTAAGCGCAGCGCGCAGGTCAATATATTATTCTCGTTAAAGCGGCTTTTTGTTTACATTCGTATTTGGTTCGTATATTTTACCGACAGCCGGCCATCTGAATTTATAAGCATATCAACAGGAGGATTTACATATATTCAACCAATAATTATTAAGACTTTAATACCTTCAGGCGATGCTTTAGACGTCCCTTTCGTTTTTCTTGGGTACCTTCTTTACTGAAACCTTAGCATTCTTTTATGATGTTATACATGTGTGCTATGAATAAGAACGGTGTGACACCTCGCTGGCACAGAATAATAATCAAATTCCGGTGGATTTGACACTGGCACTATTAAACGTGCACTTTTCAGTATTTCGAATGAAAAAACGCGAATGGTGTGCATATAGTATAGTGCATTGACAAACGGGGAAATTGTGATTATCATGTTTAACAATGAAGTAATTTTCGCGCTAAAATGTCCTTCAAGCGTTTGGTTGTTTGTGATAGTTTAATAGGTTGTGGCAAATGGGGCCAAACCGATAAAGTCGATTTTAATAACAATAGTTTCAGATTTTTTTGCTGTGCGAAGTTACTCCGGAACATCCGAAGCACGCGTTTAAAAGAAAACTGAACCGACAGTAAAGTGAAAAGGTGATGAAATGGCAACGAAATACTGACATTTCTGCGAGCGGAGCCCTAGATCAGAGTATAATTACTGAAGGCCTACACACACACATAAATTAGTCAGTTCGCCACACATAAAGTCAGTTCGCTACACACATTAAGTCAGTTCGCTACAACTCATCATTTATTAAAAAACAATCAACTTGATTTGTTTAATACGTATTTACTAAACAGATCACCTCAAATAATGACAGTGCAACAGCGTTATAAATCTTAGATGGAATCTAAGCGATGACTCACAGAGATGCATGCCGTGCATCGCCAATGCGCGCTGCCATTAATGTCTCAGTCTTTTGCCAAGCTAATTTTAACGCGGTTTTGTTGAAATAGCTGCTATACAACAATAAGTAATAATAAATAATATATATTAATAATACACAATAAGTGTGACTCAGAGATGCCGTCCATCGGCATCGCCAACGCGCTTTCGGTGATATATATTCCGCTTTCCGTTTATATGTGTAGCGAACTGACTTTATGTGTGTGGCGAACTGACTTTATGTGTGTGGCGAACTGACTCTAGGTTTAGCGAAACCGACCGGTTACCTCCGTTCCAAACGTCACGGGGTTTTAAACGCGCGTTCGGAAGTTCGTTGGCATTCGACATTTATATGCTTAGTTCCAAATCTAAAACTGATCACGGCCGAGAAAAGCATGACACAATGCGGAACTTCCAATCGTCTGAAAGTAAACTGAAACCGACAGATCGTGATTTTGGACATTGGTGGTGCCATTTGCCACAAACTACAACTCCAAACCATATTCCAAACGCCGATCACTGTGTCTTTAACGAAAATCTTTCAAGGAGATTGTAGCCCACGCGAAAACTATTCATTCATTCATTTGATAATAATCACAAACTCACTGGTTGGTTTCACAAATCAAAAGTCCGCTGTTTACACTGCACTCTACTTTTTACACCGAGAGTAATATTTGATTTTGGATGGGACGGCATAATGTCATACTGTTGTTGACAACGCGCGTTACTGAATAGTCGGACAAGGTCGGAACCCGAAGTGTTTAGTCGACGTAGTTTTTCTCATGCGGTTGGTTTTGTCGACCGCAACCTCACCGCTAATCCACCGCAACCTCACCGCCAATTGACCGCTAATCCACCGCATCCTCACCGCTAATCCACCGCAACCTCACCGCTAAATGACCGCAACCGCAGTGTTAGGTTATTTCTAGGCAGTACTGTATGGTTACGTTGTTGGGACACTTGGTGTTGTCATTGCTGGTGTTTCGCTATGGTACACAATTAGCAGTGAAAAAGAAACACGATTAGAACCTGTGAGTGCTACAGTAGCACCCGCGTCAGAAAATCGTAGAACTTGTCGTCCAGCGTTAGACACATTTGACTCTTGAACAAAACACACGACAATGTATTATGACTGCGATCGATCGAAAAGAACTCATGAACGAATTGTACGATGCGCTACTTGTCACGACTGGTGCTGTGGTGGTGAGTATGATTTCTAAAAAGGCTTTGGGAGAACCATTGGGAACACCAGAGACGGTGAGAGGCACAGTGAAACTTGCTGCAGCTGTTGGTGCAGGAACGCTGTTAGTAAAATGGATGCAATCGAAAAAGTGGATACCGACAGATCCATTCAAATCAACGTAAGTTAATGGTGAGTGTCGTGGCTGGAGGGATTTTTAACGCAGTGGCTTTTGCAGGCGCTGGCTTTATGTTCTCGAAGTTTAATCATTCAGGTTACGAAGCTGAGATGAAAAGGCACAACCATGCGTTGGAACAGCTAGCCAGTGCGAAAGAAGTGTGGTATGAGAATGAGGTCGCTAAGAAAGATAAGATCCAGCGTTTACGACAACGGCTCTCTGACGCTAACGCTGACATCAATGACACAAACCACGCGTTGGAAGAACTTAGAAGCGTAATGACCATACAGTACAGCGGACGAGTGTTCACTGAGAGTCCGAGGATTGCGGATTACTACCAACCGAGTGCGGAAATGAAGGAATACCAATTGTTGTTTGTTGGCGCGCTAGGTTTGGGTAGTGGAATACTGACATGGGTACTCACTCGATAAAAAAAACGTTTTGGGTACTCACTCAATAAAAAACGTTTCGGGAGTAGTGGGACAGTGGTATGGGTACTCATTTAATAAAAAAAAATGTTGGAGTAGTATAAGCGATGGACAAACTTATGAGGCAGATGAGCTATGGTTACACAATCGACGAGATTGCGAATGAAACACAAACTAAGTGTGGAGGCACCTCCAGAGTTCACTACTGCTCGGATTGTAACGTTGTGAAAAACATGACTGACTGTGGTGGGTACGCGTGTCCAAAGTGTGGCGACATCGAATGGGGTTACACTCAGAGTTATAGTGACATGAGACTCACACGACCAAAAAGCGTTCACAAACGGTCTTGGTGGATGGGGAGGAGACTACGGAATGTTGTGAAGGGTGAGCACCTTGAGTTAGTAAAAGAGGACTTCCTGAAAGTTGTCAACGTGTTGTACTCATGCAATTTGATAAAGGGTAGAAACGTCAGCAGATATGGATACTACATTATTAGGTTGTGTCATAGAAGACGACTTGAGACACTCAAAAGGGTGCCAGACCTCAAAGACGGGAAGGTGAAAGATAAGTTCGACGACAACTTGTTTGGGGTGGTGTACCCAAAGCTGGGATGGTGTGAAAGTGACGATCGTTATTACAACGAGTGGCTTAGGAAAAAAATAAATAAGCGTAGTGTATATAGAAGCCAATGAGTCGGACTGTGAAAAACCCACTGACAAAAAGACGGGCGCATAAGACGAGTGCAGCCGTTGTCAATTCACTAACAGACGAAGCGACCAACGTTCACGGCTTCTTTAGAGATCAAGAGGGACAACCTGTAGTCGAAGACCTCACACCGTCAACGGATCTGTTGGATCGAGCACTGAGAGGGTTCACAAGGTCCTATGGAGTCGAAGTAATTGACGACAGAGACATCAATCAGGTAAACGCTAGCTAGTAGAAGTGCTGTCACTAACCTTTTGAGACGTGAGCTGGGTGAGACCAACGGAATGAAAGTGGTAGAGACAGTCAAGGTCACTTTTGAGAAAGTTTTAGAGCGTGATAAGACCACATACAAAACTGCCTACTTTAACAGCGAAACGTTCGTCGTCATTAACAAGCATGACATCGAGGGTGTTGCCAACCGTGGGTCGGAACAGATTTTAACGCGGATAGCTGGGTGGCTATCTGAGGGGTCTGGATGGACTATCGACAAAATAGACGCACACTACGTTAATATTGCCATTTATAGACCTTTGAATGGGAGTAGCTACATTGCGTTACCAAAGGAGCTGCGCAACAGTATGAAGGGCTTGATAAACGTGAATAATGGGGATGACAACGAGTGCTTTAGATGGTGTCACCTTGCGCACAAGTTTCATGTTGGAAAACACTCCGATAGAACGTCGAAGTATGCCAGACATGTCAGTGAGCTGAATTACGACGGAATTGACTTCCCAGTCACACTCAAAGACTACAATAGGATCGAAAAGGCTAACGATATTAGCATTAATGTTTTTGGGTATGAAATAAGCAGCCATTCCCTGTGTACGTTTCTAAGGAGGCGTATCCTGACCATATGGACCTACTGTTGATAACTAATGACGTGGGCAACAAGCATTATGTGTACATTCGCGATTTTAACAAATTCATGTACCGTCAGACAGAGCATAAGGCGAGAAAGCATTTTTGCAGGTATTGTTTGCAGTGTTTCACCCGCGCGGACGTGCTTGAAAGTCATATTGAAGTGTGTTTGGTCATCAATGGGAAGCAAGCTATTAAAATGCCGCAAAAAGGTGCGAAAGTGAAATACGAGAATTTTAGCAGACAATTAAATGTACCATTTGTGGTGTACGCAGATTTCGAGGCTATCACACAGAAGGTGCATGCGGCAACACCATCAAGCGAGTGTAGCTACACAAATGCTTACCAGAGGCACGTTGACTGTGGTTATGGGTACAAATTAGTTTGTTGCTACGACGACGAGTACAGTAAGCCAGTAAAAGTGTATCGCGGTGAAAATGCAGTCAACAAGTTCATTGGGGAGATGTTAGAAATTGTTGAATATTGTAAAGAGACATCTGAGAGTCACTTTAACAAAGAAATGATACTGACTGATGCCGATAAGAAGAACTTTGACGAGGCTAAAAGTTGCCATATTTGTAGTGTTGAGTACACCGACGCTGACGTTAGAGTGAGAGACCACTGTCACGTGTCAGGCAAGTACAGAGGGTCCGCACATCGCAATTGTAATGTGAACTTTAAGTTGACTGACAAAATCCCTGTGATCTTTCATAACTTGCGCGGCTACGATAGCCATCTCATCATGCAGGAGATTGGTAAGTTTGGCCAAGACATAAATGTGATACCGAACAACATGGAGAAGTACATGGCGTTCATGCTTGGAAAAAACTTGGTATTTTTGGACAGCTTTCAGTTCATGAGTAGTGGTCTAGACAACTTGGTGAAGAACCTACCAAGGGACGCTTTCAAATACACGTCAGAAGTGTTTCATGACGAGGGGTTGGCACTTATGACAAGAAAGGGAGTCTACCCCTATGATTATATGGACTCCTTTGATAAATTCGATGAAAGCGAACTACCCTCCAAAAAAGACTTCTACAGCGTTCTGAATGATGAAGACATTACGGAAGAAATGCATGAACGCGCTTGCGATGTGTGGGACCACTTCGACGTTGAAAATATGGGTGGGTATCACGACCTGTATTTGAAAAGCGATGTGCTCTTGCTCGCTGACGTTTTTGAGAACTTTAGAAAGACATGTCATCGCGAGTATAAATTAGACCCTTGGCATTATTTCACGTCGCCTGGATTGGCTTGGGATGCCATGCTAAAAATGACTGGAGTGGAACTCGAATTATTGTCCGACATTGACATGTTCCAGTTCGTAGAATTAGGTATGCGTGGTGGTGTGAGCTACATTTGCAACAGACATGGCGTGGCGAATAATAAGTACATGAAGGGGTACGATAAAGCGCAAGAGTCGAAGTATTTGATGTACCTTGATGCCAACAATTTGTATGGGTGGGCAATGAGTCGAAGTCTACCTACGGGTGGTTTTAAATGGTTGACTAAGAAAGAAATAGAAAAGGTTAATCTATGCGACTATCACAACAATAGTAAAAAAGGTTTACTGCTTGAAGTCGACTTGGAGTACCCAGCCCATTTGCATGACCTACACAACGATTACCCGCTGGCTCCTGAGAAGATGGAGATAACTGTTGACATGTTGTCGGAGTACTGCACAAAAATAAAAAATAAGTTTAACGTGAGTGTTGGTGGTGTGAAGAAGTTGGTGACTAATTTGATGGACAAAAAAAAGTACGTGTGTCATTATAGAAATTTGCAGTTGTACACAGATCTTGGATTGAAAATCAAAAAGGTGCATAGGGTCCTACAGTTCGACCAGTCCAAGTGGTTGGGCAAGTACATTGACTTTAACACAGTCAAAAGAACTGCGGCTAAGAACGCTTTTGAGAAGGATTTCTTCAAGTTGATGAACAACAGCGTGTTTGGAAAAACAATGGAAAACTTGAGGAAGCGTGTGGACGTAAGATTGGTGACCACTGCGAAGAAATTTAAAAAGCTTGTCTCGAAGCCGACGTTTGTGTCAGTAGTATAGTGAGTGGGGCTGCGGGCCCAGCAACGTCAAACGTGAATATAAACACCAAAACATCACCAAATTTGTGTCGAGCCACAACTCGGCAATGTTTTGGTACTCACGTTTTATAATCGACGTTGGTGAGCTCACAGCGCCAGTCTCTATGCTATTATGGTGATCGTTAGTCAATCTAAACACCCCTCCCACGTTTTCTACTAAGTTGATGCCAAATATTAAAAAAATCACGACTTTCGCTAAACTTTACGCTACTTTAGCCATATTTAAAAAAAATAATCGTTTCAACATTTTCACAAATTTGTCGAATCGCGTTTAAAAAATAGTCGTTTCAACATTTTCACAAATTTGTCAAACCACATTTAAAAAATAGAAAGCGCCGTTTCAATATTTTCACAAATTTGTCAAATCACATTTTCACAAATTTGTCAAATCACATTTAAAAAATAGAAAGTGTCGTTTCAATATTTTCACAAATTTGTCAAATCGTATTTTTACAAATTTATGTATCGTAAAAGTGTCTCACGCGTGATAAAATTGCCACCTGTTATGCAAATTAGATTATTGCCACCTGTTAATAATTGATTAGTCCGTTTGTTCACTATTTTCAGCGTTTGTTGCCTCTTTTCTAAAATGGTGATCGTACACATACTTCGACGTTGTGATTCCTCCCGACAACAAGCCCAAGAAAGGCACGTACGGCGTCACAATCGCGACAATGCTCTCGACGTCTTTTTTAATAACGGGTCTTTTTGCAACTCGTCGTTTAGTTCGTCAGGGTTCTCGCTACAACGTTTTTGTGACCATACGCATAGGAGTCAATACCATTTTCTAAAAGGTATCGTTTATCGTCGAAGCAGGATAGCGATACTTTATTAATTTCATAGCTACCAAGCTGATGTTTGACACTTCTAATGGTCTTCATTGTGTGTCGCAATTGTTTCTGCTCTAGTAGCACACTTTTGTAATCTTCGTGTCTGATCACTTTTTTAATTATATTCTTTCTAATACCTTTAGCAGTTTTCCCACCACCCCCATCCTCTTTCAAATAGCTATACATTTTACTGCGCAACCCGACGAACTCAATAATTGGTGTTCCAGCGCACTCGTCCTTCATCTTGCCAATGACTTTCTTGTTCTCTTTGAAAGCGAATGGGTTGTCTGCAGGGTAATCGCTATTGTCAAACTTTTCGCGCTCCTCCATGAAGTCAGAGTAGACGTCGTCAGTTTTGATTGTGTACAACAGACTGTCAGTGTCGGTGAAGTGTAGTCTGCAGGTGTCGCTAGAGTACTTTTTCATAATATAATTGTAGTGAAAATTGTACATCAACGTTTTACTCAAGTCTAGTATACACATACCCACGTATGCAGGTCTATTTAATGTCAGCGTCTCTTTGACTTTGTGGACAGCGACTAGATTCTCGCTAAATATTTTGCAAGACACAAACGTCGGCTTCGAGACAAGCTTTTCTAATTTCTTCGCAGTGGTCACTAATCTTACGTCCACACGCTTCCTCAAATTTTCCATCGTTTTTCCGAACACACTGTTGTTCATTAACTTGAAGAAATCCTTCTCAAAAGCGTTCTTAGCCGCGGTTCTTTTGACTGTGTTAAAGTCAATGTACTTGCCCAACCACTTGGACTGGTCAAACTGCAGGACCCTGTGAATCTTATTGATTTTTAATCCAAGATCCATGTACAACTGCAGATTTCCGTAGTGACACACGTACTTTTTTTTGTCCATCAAATTAGTCACCAGCTTCTTTACACCACCAACACTCACGTTAAACTTATTTTTGATTTTCGTGCAGTACTCCGACAACATGTCAACGGTTATCTCCATCTTCTCGGGAGCCAATGGGTAATCGTTATGCAGGTCATGCAAATGGTCTGGGTACTCCAAGTCGACCTCGAGCAGTAAACCTTTTTTACTATTGTTGTGATACTCACGCAGATTAACCTTTTCTATTTCTTTCTTAGTCAACCACTTGAAGCCGCCCGTGGGTAGACTTCGACTCATTGCCCATCCATACAAGTTGTTGGCGTCAAGGTACATCAAATACTTCGACTCTTGCTTTTTGTCATACCCTTCCATGTACTTATTATTCGCCACGCCATGTCTGTTGCATATGTAGCTCACACCACCACGCATACCTAGTTCTACAAACTGGAACATGTCAATGTCGGACAATAATTCAAGTTCCACTCCAGTCATCTTTAACATAGCATCCCAAGCCAATCCGGGCGATGTGAAATAATGGCAAGGGTCTAATTTATACTCACGGTGACATGTCTTTCTAAAGTTCTCGAAAACGTCGGCGAGCAAGAGCACATCGCTTTTCAAATACAGGTCGTGATACTCACCCATACTTTCAACGTCGAAGTAGTCCCACACATCGATGGCGCGCTCGTGCATTTCTTCCGTGATGTGCTCATCGTTCAGAACGCTGTAGAAATCTTTTTTGGAGGGTAGCTCGCGCTCGTCGAATTTTTCAAAGGAGTCCATATAATCATAGGGATAGACCCCCTTTCTTGTCATAAGTGCCAACCCTGTTTCACGAAACACTTCTGACGTGTATTTGAAAGCGTCCCTTGGTAGGTTCTTCACCAAGTTGTCTAGACCACTACCCATGAACTGAAAGCTGTCCAAGAACACCAAGTTTTTTCCAAGCATGAACGCCATGTACTTCTCCATGTTGTTTGGTATCACATTTATGTCTTGGCCAAACTTACCAATCTCCTGCATGATGAAATGGCTATCGTAGCCGCGCAAGTTATGAAAGATCACAGGAATTTTATCAGTCAATCTAAAGTTCACGTTACACTGACGATGTGCGGACCCTCTGTACTTACCTGACACGTGACAGTGGTCTCTCACTCTAACGTCAGCGCCAGTGTACTCAACACTGCAAATATGGCAACTTTTAGCCTCGTCGAAATCTTGTTTGTCGTCATCAGTCAGCATCATCTCTTTGTTAAAGTGACTCTCAGATGTTTCTTTACAATATTCAACAATTTCTAACATCTCCCCAATGAACTTGTTGACTGCGTTTTCACCGCGATACACTTTTACTGGCTTACTGTACTCATTGTCATAGCAACAAACCAGTTTATACCCATAACCGCAGTCAACGTGCCTCTGGTAAGCATTTGTGTAGCTACACTCGCTTGACAGCTTTGTTGTGTGCACCTTCTGTGTGATAGCCTCGAAGTCTGCATACACCACAAATGGTACATTTAATTGTCTACTAAAATTCTCGTATTTCACTTTCGCACCTTTTTGCGGCATTTTAATAGCTTGCTTCCCATTGATGACCAAACACACTTCAATATGACTTTCAAGCACGTCCACGCGGGTGAAACACTGCAAACAATACCTGCAAAAATGCTTTCTCGCCTTGTGCTCTGTCTGACGGTACATGAACTTGTTAAAATCACGAATATATACATAGTGCTTGTTGCCCACGTCATTAGTTATCAACAATAGGTCCATATGGTCAGGACACGCCTCCTTAGAAACGTGCACAGGGAATGGCTGCTTATTTTCGTACCCAAAAACATTTATGCTAATATCGTTTGCCTTTTCGATCTTGTTGTAGTCTTTGAGTGTGACTGGGAAATCAATTCCGTCATAATTCAGCTCACCGACATGCCTAGCGTACTTCGACGTTCTATCGGAGTGTTTTCCAACAGGAAACTTGTGCGCTAGGTGACACCATCTAAAGCACTCGTTGTCATCATCGTTATTTACATTTATCAGACCCTTCATACTGTTGCGCAGCTCCTTTGGTAACACAATGTAGCTACTCCCATGCAAAGGTCTGTAAATAGCGACATTGACGTAGTGCGCATCTATTTTGTCGATAGTCCATCCAGACCCCTCAGACAACCACCCAGCTATCCGCGTCAAAATCTGCTCCGACCCGCGATTGGCAACACCCTCGATGTCATGCTCGTTAATGACGACGAACGTTTCGCTGTTAAAGTAGGCAGTTTTGTATGTGGTCTTATTGAGTTCTAAAACTTTCTCAAAAGTGACCTTAACTGTCTCCACCACTTTCATTCCGTTGGTCTCACCTAGTTCACGTCTCAAAAGGTTAGTGACAGCGCTTCTACTACCATTTACCTGATTAATGTCTCTGTCGTCAATCACTTCGACTCCATAGGACCTTGTGAACCCTCTCAGTGCTCGATCCAACAAATGTGTTGACGGTGTGAGGTCTTCGACTGCAGGTTGTGTTTCTTGGTCTCTAAAGAAGCCGTGAACGTTGGTCGCTTCACCTGTTAGTGAATTGACAACGGCTGCACTCGTCTTATGCGCCCGTCTTTTTTTCAGCGGGTTTCTCACAGTCCGACTCATTGGCTTATACTTACACTACACTTTTTTTCTTAGCCCACTCATTGTAATAAATATCACCACTCTCACACCATCCCAGCTTTGGGTACACCACCCCAAACAAATTGTCGTCGAACAAGTCTTTCACCTTCCCGTCTTTGAGGTCTAACACCTTCTTGAGTGTCTCGAGTTGTCTTCTATGACACAACCTAATAATGTAGTATCCATATCTGCTGACGTTTCTACCCTTTATCAAATCGCATGAGTGCAGCACATTGACAACTCTCAAGAAGTCCTCTTTTATCAACTCAAGGTGCTCGCCCTTCACAACATTCCGTAGTCTCCTCCCCATCCACCAAGACCGTTTGTGAACGCTTTTTAGTCGCGTGAGTCTCATGTCGCTGTAACTCTGAGTGTAACCCCATTCAATGTCGCCACACTTTGGACATGCATACCCACCGCAGTCAGTCACATGTTTCACAACATCGCAATCCGAGCAGTAGTAAATTCTGAAGGTGTCTCCACACTCAGTTTGCGTCTCACTCACGATCTCGTCAATTGTTAAGCCATAACTCATCTGCCTCATAAGTTTGTCCATCGCTTATACTACTCCAACATTTTTTTTCACCGAACTAGTACCCACACCGCTATTCCACTACCCAAACCTAGCGCGCTAACAAACAATAATTGGTATTCCTTCATTTCCGCACTTGGTTGGTAGTAATCCGCAACCTTCGGGAGGTCAGTGAACACTCGTCCGCTGTACCGTATGGTCATTACGCTTCTAAGTTCTTCCAACGCGTGGTTTGTGTCATTGATGTCAGCATTAGCATCAGAGAGCCGTTGTCGCAAACGCTGGATCTTATCTTTCTTAGCGACTTCATTCTCATACCACACTTCTTTCGCACTGGCTAACTGTTCCAACGCATGGTTGTGCCTTTTCATCTCAGCTTCATAACCCGAGTGATTAAACTTCGAAAACATAAAGCCAGCGCCTGCAAAAGCCACTGCATTAAAAATCCCTCCAGCCACAACACTCGCCATTAACTTACGTTGATTTGAATGGATCTGTCGGTATCCACTTTTTCGATTGCATCCATTTTACTAGCAGCGTTCCTGCACCAACAGCTGCAGCGAGTTTCACTGTGCCTTTAACTGTCTCTGGTGTTCCCAATGGTTCTCCCAAAGCCTTTTTCGAAATCATACTCACTGCCACAGCACCAGTCGTGACAAGTAGCGCGTCATACAATTCGTTCATAAGTTCTTTTCGATCGATCGCGGACATATATACATTGTCGTGTGTTTTGTTTAAGAATCAAATGTGTCTAACGCTGGACGACGAGTTTTGTGGTTCTCTGACACAGGTGCTGGTGCAGTACTCACAGGTTCTTTTTCACTGCTAATTGTGTACCATAGCGAAGCACCAGCAATGATCACACCAAGTGTTCCAACAATATAACCATAGCTCCACTCACTACCCTGTTCTTCGTTAACTATCATTTCACGCATTTTCTTTTCTTTCGCAGCTTTCGATATCTCAGCCAACTTTTTACCAGCGGCGACACGCTTTGGGTCCTTCACCTTAACACTTTTCACATCAGCCGTGATCTTAGCGTCGACAGCCGTCTGTGAGTCTTCAACCATCTAATACACTATCACGTGTTATCTTACTCACAGTTGACCTCACAGGTGTCTCACAGTTGACCTCACAGGTATCTCACAGTTCCAGACCAAACGCACTAAAAAATAGGATTTTTTCTGGGGGTATAACATAATGACTCAAGACCGAGAGGTTAGCGAAGAAGTTATTGACCGCTTGCTGAGAACGGCCTTTGTCAGTGTGTCTACCCCACGAGTCGACAATGGACCCAACGTCTTAAACGAGTACTTTTCAATATACGATCTGCTCGACCTCAGACGTGAAGAGGTGTTAATAAAACAGCCTATCCCCCAGGTCGACTGTGCGAGGCATCTTCACGACACTTGGATCGATCTTCGAGAAGATAGAGCCAAGGAGATTGCTGATAGATTAGCTAGCATAATCCCTGTGTGGTGTTACTCATCATTCAAGTACCTTATGTTAGCAAGTGGTGTCTACTTGAACAACCCTAGTGGGTCCAACGGTACGTTACTCGGTAACTCCCTCCAAGTGTTCTTAGCGACCCTTATGTGGAAACCATGCCCAACCAAAGCCAAAGCGTGGCTAGAGCTCGCTGCAAACCGCGACGTTCACGTTTGCAAGGTGGGGTGTAATGAGATACTGGGCGCGGATGATATCAGGGACCACGTACTCTCGCCCGCCCACAGACACTTTGCGAGAGATGAAAACGCGTACACCTGTCACCCATGCGGTGTGGTCACCAACGACCCACTGCATCGCTTGAGACACGAGAGCTCGAGGTCCCATCTTAAAAACTTGGAGCTTCAGCGGATATTTAACAACGAGCAACAGTTGCCGCAACAGGAGAGAACATTTCTCTGGAGGTATAGTAATCATGAAGAAAATCGGTAAACTAGAAATCGTGATTGGTCCCATGTTTGCAGGAAAAACAACAGAGACTCTCCGCAGGTTAGTCACGTTGAGTAAATCAGGGCTCAAAGTCCTCTACATGAACAACACAGGTGACACTAGGCGAACTGACCACGCGTTCTCCACACATCGTCAGACCATTGTTGTTGGATCAGACAGTTTACCTGTGAAGTTAATCACCAACCTTCCAAGTTCTTCCGAGATAGCCGATTATGACGTCATCGGAATTGACGAAGGCCATTGGTACTCTGATCTACTCCCAGTTATTCGCGAATACATCAAAGCTGGCATTCACGTCATTATTTGCGGTCTCATAACAACAGAGCACTTAAAAAGACTTGGTGAGCTCGACACGCTCTTCCCAATGGCAGACGACATCGCATTTCTAAAAGCGTATTGCGCCGTTTGTCGTGACACTTACGGAACAACTGTTGAAGCGCCATTCAATTGGAGATACAACCCAGGACCATCATTCGTTGGTGGTGCTGAGCAATATCATGCAGTGTGCAGACGTCATCATCCTTCCACACAAAATTAAGGGTGTTCTCGGATACCCCACTTTTTAAATTTAGACATTGGTCACATGAAGCGTCCAATGTCACAGAAACATTTTTTCACACAGTGGTCAGAAGGTTTGTGAAATAAATAGAGAAAGTTTCGCAGACATTTTTTACTGAGTTAAAAAACGTCTTTAAAAAATGCTAGAACAGTTACCACTTCAAGCGTCGTCTCAACAACGAGAACGAGTGCTAATTCGGCTCATTACTCGCTGTCTAAAAAGTCTCTTTACAATAACGTCTCTCGTGGTTACTCAACGCTGATTTATTTTTAAATTTACGAAAACACTGAGAGCACTGAAACCCAACGTCAAAGAGATATTTTATTACCGTGGTAATAGCGTCGTCGTACGAGTCGCACAACAACGTTAGATACCCAGCGGATTTATATCTAAGCAACAGAGACTCCTGCTCTTTGGACGTCTTACCTGTACCACCTGGATTCTTGAACTCAATCACGAGCCCGCTGTGCTGTCGGTTTGCATTGGCAATAATCAAGTCAGGTGTTCCACGTTGGTAACCTTTTTTCCACGAACTTATTCTTTTACTCGAAGTGTCTTGATTCTCACCACAAGCGGCTATCAAAATAGCCTCTGGATAATATTTCCTAAGAAAACCAACAACTTTCGTGTGAAGGTCGAACTCAGTGATCATTACGAATTGATTGTGTTTGAGACCGACGTCAGCCACAGTCTTTCTAACGCTTGGTAAGACTTCTGAGTACACCCACCTTCTAAAGTGTTTCGCACGCTCCATTTTACTCGAGAACGCTAACGAGTAGACCCCAAGTTCGTTGATAAACGAGGCTTGTTCCATCTTCATTCTACAGTCAGGTTCGACGTGGTCGTGAACCGCATCTTTTGGTCGAGCGTAACCTAGAGCGCTCGCGACTTCTTTTGCTTTGAACCATATTTCACCGTTGTGATTAACCGTCGTGATTTGATGACCATCGAAATCAAATAGTTGGAGTGCTGTGGAAGTCATCGCTATATAGTCCTCCGCGAAAAAACTACTCGATGTGGGCGTTAGGTTTTTTATAGATCTGGTTTGTTGTGTACCAATGCATCAGGTGTGTTTTACTAGTCTTCAGTTTTCTACGTCGTCTGAAAAAGTTTCTAATGTTACGAACCAGTTTTCTAAGCCAACCCATCACATAACTTAGGTCACGTCTCCCACCACTCCTACTTTGTCTGACTCTGGTAACATAATAGGTTCGCCGTAAGTCTTTTTAGACCTCATACCAATCTCAGCGTGGAGCTCGAGAGTAACGTCACCGCGACCGAACGATCCACCAGCTTTGAACATGTGATCAGTCGTCTTATTTATCTTATATATTTCATGGGGTCTCGAAATACACGCTCCCATTTACTTTACACCATATTCCTTCATCATTTCTCCACCCATGATTATGATGTCTCGGTTCGTCATGTAACCACTCACAATTTTCACACCGTAGAACTCTATCAACGATGGGTATGCATAAGGTGCGAGTGGTATTCTTGGTCGATGTATTCCAAAAATTGTTCCATAGGGTGTGCCTATCTTTTTCATGTTCGCTATGAAGTCTGAATCGGTTGACTTAACGTTGTTGACCCTGACGTGCGAATTATCCATTTGCCAGTGTATTGATATCATGTGCATTTTACTTATGTCAACACCACTCGGAATAGTGCATATGCTCTCCATTGCTGGGATGCTACCACCATACGCGAGTCCATTAGTCATACCAGTCTTGTACCCTATGAACTTATCCCACTGACCATCGTCGTTTGATATAATTGTCTCCCAATTTGATCCAGCGGTGCGAGTAGGTAACCTCACCACAACAAAAATAGAGAGATCACACCATTGCATACTGGGACAATTAAAATGGAGACCTGACTCAAGTGGGATTGGTGTTAACACAGGGGATAGAAAACTTTGGCTCACACCGCTGATGCCAACAATAGGACCATAAGCCGGGTTGTTTTGCACTAATTTGCTTGTTTCACCAATGGCTTTCACTTTGTTTGAACCATTGGTGTGAAATTCCACATTTTTCAAGGCGTGTGTGCTAACGTTGAAGTCAAGCACAAGATTGTAGGACTGACTCTTGAGGAAACCTGATAATAGTTGCTCTAGAGTTCTTTTATTGGTAGCGTCTGAGTCATCGACTGGGTCTGCTACGTTTTTTATCGCTGAGCCTTGCATGTCTATTATTCCAGACATCCTTCCACCGGTCGCGCTTAATTTGGGATCTTCGTCCAGATGCCTTTTCGTTCTCTTTAGTATTTTATCGTGAGGGTCGTCAGACTCATACCCATAGTTTAGACTCATTACTACTTCAAGGTGTATTTGGTTAGTAGATAGCCAGAGACTGCTGAGAACCCTAAGATTATCGCCAACGTTGTCGTGTCTGACTTACTTGTGGGAAGTGCTTCTCTCATGGGAAGTGGTGCCGCACTTTCTTGGTAAACTTTTTTAGCCACAGTCGTTGGTACCACCACACTTTCTTGGTGAGCTTTTTTCTTCACAGTTGTTGGTACTACTAATGAGTGAGTCACCACATTTTCTTGGTGGACTTTTTTAGCCGTAATTGTTGGTGTTGTTGCGTTCAAGTGAGTGTTCACTCCAAATCTCATGGACTCTGTGGCAATCTTTAATAAGTTGTTGTACCCAGCGATTTTATTCTTGAGAATCACTAGGTTACTTGGCATCAACCATGTACTTGGTGACACTGCAAGATTTTGGACAACGTTGGTGTCTCTAATCGATTTATTCATGTTGAGAATCCATGTTGATACGTCATAGTTGATAACACTGTCAGAAAACAACTTGCGGAATTCTTGTTGAGTCTCTAGACTTCCTGCAGAACCACCAACGACTGATACACGTGTTCTCGCTTGTGCACCAAGTGTGGAGTACACAAAGGACTCTATGCTCTGATTTAGATATTGCAACCCAATGTTGGTAAAACCATCTGAGAGTCGCGCGACGTATCGTTTGTAATCGTTCTGAACGTCGTTGAGTGTGAAGACTCTGGATTCACCTGTTGTGCCATCGCTCAGGACTTTATTCTGGTAGTAGTGCCTTCTGGGAATCTTGGAAATCTTACCATACAATTCGGAAGCGCTGAATTCTCTACTTATTGATTTCATGGTCTCACCACCCTCCATTCTTCTGAGAAGTCTCCTAATGGTGAAGTATAAATGAAATCTCATCACACTTGTGACCACAGGGTGAACTTCTTGTGACACTGACAAATGTTGCAACGAAACACCACAACAGAAACTAGCACAATACGTCGCAAACACAACGCGATAGTAAGATTCGTTGTCGTCCCACTCTGATTTTGTCTTTGACGTGGTGACTCGCAAGACTGGTAGCTTTGACATGAAGTAGTTATTTTGGTTAACAAAAACTTTGAAGTTATTCACTGGATAATTTAACACATTTTCTGTTGGATAGCCATCCCAAAGCCCCCAGTGGTTTTTATGACCTTTTGGCAGTGGTTGGATAGTCCCACCACCTTGCCATATTATTGGGAACTTACTATTGTGCAGCCACTTCCACATGCTTTTATCATTTTTGAAGGTTGTGCTGGTTATGTCCGTGCTGAGGATGTCGTTGTTTCTGAAATATATGTCGACACTCATGATCTTACCATCTTGCAAAATATTTGGATAGAACTCAAACTTGCTTAAAGTGGCGTGGGGGTACTTTTTGATGAGGTCTGCCTTTGCGTCGTGTGCAGCCTTCGATGTGTTAGCCATCGCGAGTTTGTAGCACTTTCCATAGTAATCATGGAGGGCTTTCTGCATATATAATATACCATATGTTACACATAACACATGCTACATTATATATGGTCAGGGTTGTAGTATTGATTAGAGGCCCAACGGAAACTGTGGATCTACCAGAGGCACTTTTGACGTTTGGCTCAGATCCTCACTTACTAGTAAAAAAAGCGACCATCTTTTGGGACTACGTTAACGTGGAGACCGGTGTGAATGATGAAATAAGTTACAACAGCAACAAGCACGTTTTCGGGTCTGGGTACCACACTTTTAAAATGATTGCCGACGAATTGAAAGGATTAGGGGCTATCGAGCTAGTAGCCAACAAACACAATTCAAAGTGTGAGATAAAAACTGACCAACAATTAGAGCTGTTTAAATTTGGAGAACTCTTAGGGTTCAACGATAACACGACGGTGAGTAGTAGTGGTTTGGTCAGCCCTAATGTTGTGAACGTTAACAAAGGGCTGAGGTACGTACAAGTGGGTTGTAGCATTGTGAACAGACCTGAGAATATTGTTAATGGTAGCAAAAGCGAGGTTATCGTCGAGTTGCCATTGACCACCACCCAACCACTGAAGAGCTCCGTTCAACACTTCTTCAACATTGAGTCGAAGGTGTCGATAAACAAAGGCGCTTTTACGCAGTTAGTTTTTAGCGTGACTGACCAAGATGGTGGTGGTGTCAACGTTGGTGACATATTGTTGGATTTGTATGCAACGCTAGAGTAGCTAACATTAAACGCGTGCTAAAGTAATGAGTCTAAACTATGGGTTCGACTCTGGTGGTTACACTGAAAAGCGACGTACACACAACAACCATCAAAAGTTGACGGTGCTCATTGAAGGTGTGGAGAAAGTCATAACTTTTGACCATAGTGTGGTAGTCACACACGATAGCCCACATATTATAGTTAAGACAGCCACTGTGTTTTGGAACTACAACAATGTGACGAGTAACGCCAATATTCGATTCTTTTCTGTTAGATTAGGAACGCCAACGTCGAGGTTCTCAACACCTCGATTGGGTGGGGGTCACTACAACTTCGACGCGTTGGTTAGAGCTCTACGACACGCGCTCAGGGAGGTTAGCGTAGACTTCGTGGTGGAGAAACTGATAGCCACAGGTAAAAGTAGGGCTAGAGCTCTGCCTATTAGGGGCAAACCCTACAGCGCGATAGAGCTTAGGCTGGGTGACATTGGGCTTTTGCTCGGCTTCGCGAAGGATGTAGGAATCGTGTTAGATGGTAAGTGGCACGACAGTCCAAACAAGATTGACGTGAGTGGAGGTCTAAAGTATGTAGAGGTCTCGTGCGATGCTGTTGAGACGGAGAGCAACGTGGGCACCGATGGGAGTCGTAGTGATGTGATCACAACGTTGCCAATACCCACCGAGCAGTCTCTTGATGGAGGGATACAACGTTATGCATATGTTGAGTCCAAGGTGAGAATTAAAAAAGGTGTTTACTCAAGTATGACGTTTCGTGTCAAACCAAACAATGGCGACGCTGACGTTGGTGCGGTGTTATTGGAACTGTATATTGTGTGAATTATATGGAGCTTGGCGTGGAAACAGAGCAGGGGTTGAGAGACATTTACTACAATCCCAAGACAGGGTACACTGGTGTAGAGAGACTGTATCGAAGTGCATTGGGAGACGGATTGAAAGTAACTAGAAAAACAGTGAAAGAATGGTTGACAGCGCAGGACACTTACACTAGGTACAAACCCATTGTGAGAAGACATAAATTCCGTGCCACCTTCGTCGGATTTCTTGGTGAAGAGCTCCAAATGGACTTAGTGGACATGAGTAAGTACTCAAAACAGAATGGAGGTTATTATTGGATACTAACAGGCATTGAAATATTGAGTAGATACGCTTTTGGCATTGCAGTTTATAGAAAAGACACTAAGAACATGACTAAGGCTGTTGGAAAATTGTTGGATGACTTTAAAGATCGGTTTGGGGTCGCACCTAAGTTAGCGCAATTTGACGATGGACTTGAGTTCTACAACGTTGGTGTGAAAAGTTTGTTGGAAAAACACGGTGTTGAATATTTCAGCACTAAGAGTGATAAAAAGGCTGCTGTTGTTGAGCGTTTTAATAGAAGTCTGAAGAGTATTATGTGGAAGTACTTTTATACTCGTGGAACGTACAAATGGATTGACGTTCTTGACCAGTTTGTGAGCAACTACAATGGCAATGTGAATCGAAGCATTATGATGAAACCGAAGGATGTCAATAAGTCAAATGAGGGTGAAGTGTGGACCACTTTGTTTGGTCATCAATTTGCGGACAATCCATTACCGAAGTTTAGAGTTGGTGAATCGGTGAGAATTAGTAAATACAAGAGCGTGTTCACAAAAGGTTACGAAGCCAACTTCACCGAAGAGCTGTTTAAAGTGGTAAAGGTTATTCGTGGTGATCCAAATGTGTATGAAATTGAGGACCACACCGGTGAACAGATTATTGGTAAATTTTATGAGCAGGAATTATCGCTGGTTAATAAGAAACCTGGTGACGATGTGTACAGAGTTGAAAAGGTGTTGAAAAGAAAGAAAGTCAGAGGGAAGAAGATGGCGCTGGTCAAATGGTTGGGTTATGAGAGCAAACATAATTCGTGGATACCAGAAAGCGATATTCAAAATGTGAGCTAATGTAACATGGCTAAGAGTGGCTTCGACGACCTCGAGACGGAGGGCTTTGATGAATACAAAGATATGAGTAATGATGAACTAGATCGCAGTCTCGAAAGAGCCACTCAAGATCTTGAGCTAGCTCGGGGCGATCTAGGCGTCACAGCCGATGAGGAAACTAGACTAACTAGAGTGGAGAGTGGACTGAAGCGCGAACACGACATAAGACTTCGTCAACACATGGGGGAGACTACTAGCGATCTCGTAACGCGGAGTGGTGGAGGAGTGTATCAACATGTGGAGAGGGTTTTTAGTGATCTCGCAACGCAGACTATTGACAACGTGAGAGATCGTGAAGACGTCGCGAGGAGTGTGCCATTGTTAGACACCACACACGCAGAGTACGTCAACATACCTGGACTAACACCAATCGAGAACCACGAGTTGAGCGCGCTACTCAACCCAAGCAAGAACGTGCTGCGTGAGTCTAGAATAGGCGACACTGGTACATTGCAAATACGAGCGGACCGTTTTCAAAACTTGATAAGTGAAGTGAACAAAAGAATAGCGGAGCTTGCAGTAAAAGACCTCACGGCTGTGGAGGATAAAGAGTTCATCAATCTAGCTGAAAGAGTGATTGGACTTAAAAAAGCTAAAGACATGCTTATTGAACAGCGAGAAATAGAAGAGGTTAGAGAGCAGCAGGAAGTCGACATTAACAGATTGCAGAAGTTCAAGAAATGGGCTAGAGAAAATATGGTTGGGATGAGTGCTTTAGCGATCTCAGTAGCTGCGATTATGACAACCATTATTGTCGCTGGGAGGACTAACGTTATGAAAGGCGCTATGACTACGAGGTCATTCGCACAGGCTGTTAAAAATGCGATAACGAAGATGGGTCCATGGGCTGTTGGGTTGGCTAACTTAGTTTACGACGCGCTGGTGACAGGTGCAAAGGGTCTCGCTTGGCTAGCTCAAAATCTGTGGGTGTTTGCGGTGACATTCGCGTGGCTTGCGTATAATTATTTAAACTAGAAAGAAAATATGATTCGTAGGAGTCAGAGAGCGATATTCAAAATGTGAGCTAATGTAATATGGCTGAGGGTGGGGAAGGTTTTGATGAGATCGAGATGGAAAACTTTGACAAGTATGAAGGTATGAGTGATGAGCAATTAGAAAAGACGCTCGCCGATATCGAAGACGTTATTGAAGGCATGTACGGTAAGCACACTGAAGACAACATGCCGGAAGACGTTCGTGTTAATTACAACGACTATCAAGACTATGCGAAAAAGATACTGAGTGAGCTAGACGCGAGGCGAGGTGGGCAAAAAGAGACGTCATTTATTGATACTGATGGTAAGACGGTGACAATAAGGGGAACTAACACAGAAGTCCCTGCAGCGGAGTTTGTTGAGCAGGAATCATATGGTGACGTCAATGACACAAGCTACAGTATGGCTCTTGAAGTGAGGTCAGACGATCTTTATAAAAGATTGGACAAGCTAAACGCAGTCAACAAAGAGATAGCAAAAAATCAAGTAAAAAGAGTCAAGGCGATAGGTAAGAAAATACATAAGTTGTATAAAAAAAAACTCGGTCCCGACGACGCGTCAAGGGAAATAGTCAACAGATCGTATGTGACGGACTCAGAGTCTATTCTTTTCAAACCGATAAACAAAGATGGTGAGCGTGGGAGTCCTAAACTAATTCTAAAACCTGGGAAAAGAGGTTTGATCTACAGTAAAGACGCGAGTAGTAAAAATGCGATTGAGCAGTTCAAAAAGTTAGTTAGTCAAATCCCTGAGAGTGCAGAAACAACAGTTGTCACAACAGAAGTGACCTCAGACGACTTCCCAGTGATTGAAACAAAAGTGGATAACGATGACATACCTGGGTTATCACCAGACGAGAACCGTGATCTGAGTGGTGTGGTTAATCCAAGCGATAGTGTGGTGCCTGAGTCAAGAACAGGTGACGATGGTGCGTTGCAAGCGCAGGTAGACCACTTTCAAGAGACGATAGATGAGACGAGTGGGAGATTGGCAAAGCTTGATAAAAAAACTAACCAAACTGGTCTCACGCCCGACGAAGAGCGAGAGCACGTTGGTTTGGTTGAAAGAGAGTCAGGGCTCAAGCAAGCCAGAGACAGAACTATTGAGCAGCGACAAATAGAAGAGGTTAGAGAGCAGCAGGAAATCGACATTGACAGGTTTCAGAGATTTAAGGAATGGGCTAAAGAAAATGTAGTCGGGTTGAGCGCTGTAGCGATTTCAGTAGCTGGGATTATAACAACTATTATTATAGCTGGGAGGTCTGCTGTTATGAAAGGCGCTATGGCTACGAGGTCATTCGCACAGGCTGTTAAGAACGCAATCACGAAGATGGGTCCATGGGCTGTTGGGCTGGCTAATTTAGTTTACAATATGTTGACGTTGGGTGCGAAGGGTCTCGCATGGTTGGCCCAAAATCTCTGGGTACTTGCGGTGGCACTCGCGTGGTTTGCTTATGATTATTACAAGCTAAAACGGTAGCGATAAAACATATGTAAAGTATATGAACGTCACGTCGGCAGAGTTGAGCCCTGGTTTTAGACGAGCAACTATGGGTGTCATAAAAGGGGTGAGAACGCAACACGTAATCACGTTGAACCCTAATAAAGTCAATCCTGGCGAGGAACTTTACATTGATATACCGAAGCTCAAGGTTAGCAGCTGTTTGGTGCCTGGATCGTTGGGTCTAGTGTTCGACTTTAAGAACGCGAACGCCAAAAGCTGGTTCTTGAATAATGTTAGCAAGTTGTTGGTTGAGAAACTTGTTGTGAGACTAGCTGGGGAAACTGTGTATGACAACAATGGGGAAAATTACACTGGTGTCTATCGCGACCTTTGGGAGAGCGTTACTGCGCGAGACCAAATGATTGACTACGGCATTGGTGGTGAGAACTTGAGAAAGCTAGTTTCTAAGGACGACAGTGGTGCGACGAGTGGGAACGTCGCTAAAGTTAGTGACGCGTTGATGTTTGGTGTGATTGGAACGAAACAGCGGATTAAGCTCGGCAAGATCATGAATGACCATGGGTTGTACGCTCCTTTTAGCATGAACAACAACTTGCAGTATGTGATCACACTCCCGAAGGCCACAGACATCATGGTGGCGCAATCCGGTAGCGCTGTGGGCGGATACACTCTGGAGAACCTCGAGCTTGAGTACGAAACGATTGATAACCAGGAGCTTGCTGATGAGATAGCGTCGGGTTACGCAAGTGGTCGTAGTTTGTCATATGAGCACGTTACATTGATGAAAACCACCGAATGGGACAAAGGTACGACCATTGTGAATGAAAACATTAATCTTCCAAGAAAAAGCATGAAGGCGATTGTGTTGCTATTCACGAATAAGGTGCGAACAGACAGTGAGGAGTTTCTTTATCCAAATATTGAGAGCGTTAGAGTCACAATTGAAGGTGTGCCAAATAGTGTGTACTCACAAGGCATTCCGAAATCGAAGTTCTATGCAGAAGCGAAACGATTGTTTGGGTTGGGTGAAGAACACGCTCAGTTCATGACCATACAGAAGTTCTATAAAGATGGCTTTGCGTTAGTCATCGACTTGAGGAGTGTTCAAGATAATCGCAATGTCGCCACTGGCAAGAACATTGTAAACACACAATCCGGTGTGCTTCTTGAGATCACTAAGAAAGCGACGACTGCAAATGTCATGTGCAGGGTGTTTGTGATAAGTGATGGGTTGGTCAACTTCATGAACAATGGGCTGCAATCAATCCAGTATTAAATCAAACGTGAGTTAATGGAGACTCCGTTTAATATGTTAATTGTTGGTATGACAGCTTGTGGTAAGACGCATTATTTGCTGGAAACATTGGAATCTGAGTACTTTAGTAAATTCGACTACATTGTGTTGATTTGTCCTACTTTCGAGTGGAACAAAGCGTATCAAGATTGGAAATATGTGCGCGACCCTGACGTGTTAGCGATAGACTGCGCGCAAGACAGTGTCGACGCTGTTCTCAAGTGTGTAACAAATGTTTTTAAAGGCACTAACACTCTGATTGTGTTGGACGACTGTGCAAGTGGACAGGACGTCAAGAATAGGACTAGTCAATTGGTCAACTTGGCTTTTAGTGCGCGACATTTTATGTTAAGCGTTATTGTCATCACACAACAACTGACGTCGATCGCAAAACCGTATAGAGAAAACATTAGTAAGCTCATTTGCTTCTACTGTCCGAGCAGAAGTGATATGAAGGTCGTTATTGATGATTACCTTGGGCATGTTAGCAAAGAGGAAGCGTCGGCGATTGTGACCGCACTAAAAAATAACAAGTACGCTAGACTTGAAATCTCATTGCGCTATCCATACAGTCACGAGGTTGTTATTCCGCAATAAAATATGGGTATAAGTAATAGCGTGATGGTAAAACGCAAAAGTGGGGAAAATCCTACGATTGAGGAATTAGTTGAGGAGACCGATGACACCTCAACTGTGGAAGACAACATTGACGTTAGGAGATCCGAACTAATTAGACTGTCCGGTGACGGTGTGGTGAGTCAGTCCGAAGCGTATATTAAAAAAGCGTCCGCAAAGGTTATCGACAAGATATGGCACCAATATGAGTTGAAGAGAATGGAAATCGCAAACGCCTTTCTCACCGACTTGCTAATCAGCAAATTCGCTAACTTACTAGATGGGTTGAACGCTATAGAGAATCCTGACGAGCTAAACGACGAGTTGCAAAAAGATCCGTTACTAAAGAAAGACGTCGAGAGCATTGTCGCGGTTGTGACGCCGTACGTGCCTTTCTTGGGCTTGTTGTCGGGAGGAATCACAACGTCGAAATATGTGTACGATCACCATTTTAGAAAAGAGGCAACAAACGCTGAAAATAGTGAACAAACGGACTAATCAATTATTAACAGGTGGCAATAATCTAATTTGCATAACAGGTGGCAATTTTATCACGCGTGAGACACTTTTACGATACATAAATTTGTAAAAATACGATTTGACAAATTTGTGAAAATATTGAAACGACACTTTCTATTTTTTAAATGTGATTTGACAAATTTGTGAAAATGTGATTTGACAAATTTGTGAAAATATTGAAACGGCGCTTTCTATTTTTTAAATGTGGTTTGACAAATTTGTGAAAATGTTGAAACGACTATTTTTTAAACGCGATTCGACAAATTTGTGAAAATGTTGAAACGATTATTTTTTTTAAATATGGCTAAAGTAGCGTAAAGTTTAGCGAAAGTCGTGATTTTTTTAATATTTGGCATCAACTTAGTAGAAAACGTGGGAGGGGTGTTTAGATTGACTAACGATCACCATAATAGCATAGAGACTGGCGCTGTGAGCTCACCAACGTCGATTATAAAACGTGAGTACCAAAACATTGCCGAGTTGTGGCTCGACACAAATTTGGTGATGTTTTGGTGTTTATATTCACGTTTGACGTTGCTGGGCCCGCAGCCCCACTCACTATACTACTTGTGTCTTGCAAGATATTTAGCGAGAACCTAGTTGCTGTCCATAAGGTTAAAGAAACGCTGACACTAAATCGACCCGCATATGTAGGTATGTGTATATTAGACTTAAGCAAAACGCTGATGTATGATTTCCACTATAATTACATTATGAAAAAGTACTCTAGCGACACCTGCAGATTGCACTTCACTGACACTGACAGTCTGTTGTACTCAATCAAAACTGGCGACGTCTACTCTGACTTTATGATGGAGCGCGAAAAGTTTGACAATAGCGATTATCCTGACGACAACCCATTCGCTTTCAAAGAGAATAAGAAAGTTATCGGCAAGATGAAAGACGAGTGCGCTGGAACACCAATTATTGAGTTCGTTGGGTTGCGCAGTAAGATGTACAGCTATTTGAAAGAGGATGGAGGTGGTGGGAAAACCGCTAAGGGTATTAGAAAGAATATTATTAAAAAAGTAATCAGACATGAAGATTACAAAAGTGTGTTACTTGAGCAGAAACAATTGCGACACATAATGAAGACCATTAGAAGTGTCAAACATCAGCTAGGTAGTTACGAAATTAATAAAGTGTCGCTATCCTGTTTTGATGACAAACGATACCTTTTAGAAAATGGCGTTGACTCCTATGCGTATGGTCACAAAAACATTGAAGCGAGAGACACCACTGAAAATAGTGAGCAAACGGACTAATTCGCAAAACGACTGGCTATTTGTTAGTCAATGTTGTTAGCCAACCAAAAGAGCACCATTTCGCTATCCATTTGGATAAACATCGCCACTAGAGTCAAAATCTGGTGGTTTTTTTTCGCGCGTGAATTGAGAGCAGCAGAACGTGTCGGTGGTCATAGTTTGTTGAACAAAAATGCGAAAATGTTGAAATGACACTTTCTATTTTTTAATATGTGAAAATGATGAAGTGGCACATTCTATTTTTTTAAATATGCGAAAATGTTGAAATGACACTTTCTATTTTTCCTAAATGTAATTTGACATAAATTTGCGAAAATGTTGAAACAGCACTTTCTATTTTTTAAATGTGGCTGAAATAGCACCAAATTTAGCGAGAGTCATAATTTGGTATTGTTTCGTTAGTCTCGCATGTGTTTGACATCAATTTAGTAGAAAACGTGGGAGGGGTGTCTAGCTTGACTAACGATTGCTGAAGTAGTATAGAGGGTGGGGCTGTGAGCTTATTCGACGTTAATTGTGAATATAAATACCAAAAACATCGCCAAATTTGTCGAGTCGTGACTTGGCACAAATTTGGTGATGTTTTGGTATTTATATTCACAGTTGAAGTCGATTGGGCTCGCAGCCCCACCCTCTATACTACTATCACCACTAGACTTGAAAATCTGGTGGTTTTTTTTTTCGCGCGTGAGTTGAGACAACAGTGGTTGTAGTTTGTTGAACAAAAATGCGAAAATGTTGAAACGACACTTTCTATTTCTTAAATATGTGAAAATGTTGAAACGACACTTTCTTTTTTTTTAAATATGCGAAAAAATGTGAAACAACACTCTCTATTTTTTAAAAACATGTAAAAATATTGAAATGTCACATTACTAGCGTATAAATCGGGTTTGTGGTTTTATTTGATGTATGTTATAAATTTAGAATTACCGAAACGACATCGAATTTTTGGGGGTTTGGGATTTGGTGTAAATTTGGCGATGTTTTGGTATTTATATTCGCGTTCAACATTGAATGTGTTGTGTGAAAATGTCTGAGCTCGTGCCCCACATTTTTCTCTAAAAATAGAAAGTGTCGCTTCGTCATTTTCTATTTTTCCAGATATGTGAAAAACGCTTGGGGTCCCACACTCTACTTTTTTTGAAACGACACTTTCTATTTTTTAAAAACATGTAAAAATATTGAAATGTCACATTATTAGCGTATAAATCGGGTTTGTGGTCTTATTTGATGCATGTTATAAATCTAGAATTACCGAAACGACATCGAATTTTTGGGGGTTTGGGATTTGGTGTAAATTTGGCGATGTTTTGGTACTTATATTCACGTTCAACATCGAATGTGTCAAAGTGAGCTCGTAGCCCCACTCTCTATACTACTTATAAGTACCCATGCTCAACATGTATGATCACTTTATGGTACAAATTATTATAAGTTAATACTCCATCTCGCGATGACATCCGTCATCTTTCGCCTTGCAATAACGAAGAAGCAGATATTAGAATGATGGTTCATGTTGGAGATGCAGCTCACAGAGGTTCGACGAGCGTTCTCATCCGCACAGTGGACACTGATGTGATCGTCATAGCAGTCGCAGTCTTCCAGAAATTGCCTCTCTCTGAATTTTGGTTAGCTTTTGGTGTTGGAAAGAACTTGCGATTCATAGCTGTGTCGACCTTGGGCACGCCTTCACTGGCTGCGATACCGTATCATCATTTTATGGTAAAGAAAAGAAAACAGCGTGGAAAACATGGTTGTTGTACCCAGAAGTCACGAATGCCTTCTTGATGTTGTCAGAAAGACCACAAAATGTCAGCAAGGAGTGCCTGGAAATCATTGAGAGATTTGTCGTCCTGCTTTATGATCTAACGAACGAAAAGGTTAATGTAAATGAGACTCGAAAAGTGTTTTTTGCACAGAAGGGACGTTCTCTTGATGCAATCCCTCCCATGGAAGCAGCTTTGATTGAACATGTCAAAAGAGCGGCGTGGTCATTGTTGGGGACAAGCTAGAATTCCAATGGCAATTTTACCATCTCCTAGCGAATGGGGATAGTTACACACAACAGAGGGTTGGAAACCTTTTTTAAACACTGACACAAATTTCAGAGACGTGCAATACACTTATACGTTGTAGTTGTAAAAAAGGTTTCAAATTCAATTGCTCCTGCCGTAAAGCAGCTATGCAATGTACCGCACTGTGTGTATGTGAATGTGATGGTGAGTGCGAATAGGATTGATAAAGAGAATATTTTTGCAAAAACGTTTAAAGAACATTTCCTTGAAGAACACTTTTGTGGTGAACAATGAGCGCTGACTGTTACCTGAGAGCATATCTGAAAATAACAACTGAGGTTGGACAGATGGGTTGAACAGTTGTGACGGTTTTATCAAAAGTAACTCATATTAAAAATTCAAAATGGCCGCCGATTTCTTCGGCATCAGGATAAACACATCATAACGTTCTCCAATTGATTACATGTAAGAAATGAAATGCTTTTGAGTCTGTAGATATTTATTGCTTTATATTGAAATAGGGTCAAAACCTGTAAACTAGAAGAAACAAGGTTTCGTGGCAATAATGCGATGGTAGACTGTAAAAGATGCTTGTAATTGTGATTCATTAAACACATTGAATATGCTAATGTATACCTTAATAGAGATAAACGGGCTTACTGTATATGAGGACAAAGAGTAGAAAAACCAAAGAAATCAACACTTTTAGTAAATCCACATCAAGAATTTCACTTCCGGTTTCTGGCCTCACTTTCATGTAAAATGTATTGAAATGGCTTTTCTTTCAATTTTCACACTTGGCTCCACCGTTCGATAACACAATTTTCAGTTAAAAATTGAACGGATATCCCGATCAATCCCGATAAATCCCAAGGTAGAAATGTGAAAATAAAATTATAACCCTTTACCCATATTTCTTTAATTTTAAAATCGATACGATACATTTTATGAAACGTTTTTAATTTCAGTACAGGCTAACAGGTCTAAACGAACATTTTGCCAAATCTTATACAACTCATAATTATTAAACATATATATCACAAACCCAATAATAAAATATCGAAAAAACTTCACAAATAAAATGAACACACAGAACCAAACAAAAAACCTTATAATACGGAAATATACTGAGCATAAAATCAAATAATTTTTTTCAAGAAATCTTACGCTCCCTACCCTATTACCCTATCCACCAATTAAAAAGCTTCATTTTTTTAGAAACCAATAATATAACTTTCAATCTCTCAAAAAAATCTTACATATCTCACGATGGCTCTCTACCAAGTCCACTACAAAGTACAAACACCACAATATCTATCGCCGCCATTACCGCTACAACCTAACTACGAATTTGTTATACCTGAAGAAGAAGAAGTACTACCATCACCTCCAAAGGTCCCGTTCAAAATTATCTCATTGTCTCATCAATTATCTCTAACTTCTAGTTAGCTCTCAAATAGCTAATTCTCGATCCCAACCCCAAACCTAACCCTTAAACTGGCCTAACATTTGTAACTTGACACCATTTCAACTTGTTGCTTGGTGATTGATCCTTTGGGTGGGTATAATGGTTTATAAAAGGTCTTGGTTTGCTTTCACAATTCACATGGCATTTGTTTAATAAAAGAATCTCGTAATGGATGGAAGTAGTTCTCTCATAGCAGCAATTGATCAAGGCACATCCAGCAGCCGAGTACTGGTAAATATATTTGTCAATTGTTTATTAAATTTATGAGTGAGTCTGACTGTCTGAAAGATTGAACGGCGATGGCCGTCATTTCGCTGTCACCTTTATCATGCTTTACATGGATTATTATTATGCTGTTTCTAAATCCTAATATGCGCTATTGTTTTCTTCATTACTTATTTTGAATGTATACTGTTTTAAACAGTAAACAGTGAAGAGCTAATAAGCAATTACTGATTTCAAATTTTATCTATTTGCCTATTTGTTTGACATCTGTCACAATAAACTATTCATCTAGTTCTGCATGTAGAAACTTCTCTAGCCATAGCTAACCCTAACCTAACCAGAAATAAAGACCAAGAAAATACAGTAATGTCCTTTGTAATGCTCTAACTTATTATTATTATTATTATTATTGAGTCATTTCCCATATATTGCCATTTTTTTATCATTTATAGACCCAGAGCGAGGGGAATTCGACGATATATTACCCAGAGGAAGGATATATCATCCCGATGGGTAATATTTCGACGAATTCCCCAAGCAGAGCGTCTATAAATTATATATTATACCGAAACAAGATTGAATGCTGTTTCTGAAACATCTAGAAACATCTTGAAACATCTTGTTGTTCTTCCATTGCTTATTGTACATGCTCTTCTTGGTTTATACGCATGTTATTTGGTTTTCATGTGTGGTATTTGGTTTCACGCATGATACTCGAGTTGAATACCCCTCCACAGAGGGGAATTCACTGTTATATTTATACCCTGCCACAGCGGGGAATTCGAGTTTAAATTGACTGGTCACGTGGTACAAATCTAGCTCTTTGATTGGACAATTTATAGTTGAGGTATAATATCAGTGTATATATTCTTTTAACCTGGATTGCTCTCAACAACCTATAAATGAAGAGGACATTTTCTAAGTGCTATTATTAAGTTTGCAAAAAATGCAATTGACCTTGGTGGGATTTGAACTCAGGTGTCTGGATAACATGTGCAGCACTCTAACAGCTGAGCTACAAGGCCATTGCTAGGAATGATAGCTGTGAGTTAGGCGTAGGAACGGATTTAAAGTTGGGAGGCTGAAGTCGACAAGCAGGTAATCAGTGACCACATTTTTAGGGGGTGCGGGGTCCTCCCGCAGAAAATTTTGAAATCTAGAAGCTCGGAAAGACAATTTGCAACAATTTAAGCAAACTTTTTCATCTAATTCTACAGTGAGCATACATGTACTGTAGTTCAAATGAATCCAAGAGTTGCCTGCTGCCTCTTACCAGGTGATGCCGCCATTTTTTGTGCCTAGTACTGACAGAAGGGTCTGGGAACCAACTAACATAGTTGTAGGAACCGGGGGGCTTAAAGGGCCCAAATTTTAAAATCAGGACAAGCATTGCTAAATTTAATGTTTTTTTCCAATTGTATTACGAATATTGAGGCTAAGGGAGAAGCTACTTAAGGTTATTTACCTACGGGCTTTATCTACACTAAATTTTACAAACGGGTGTAGCCTGAAATACCTGAAGTGTTAGCCAACCGCTAAACCCTTGCCACGCTAGTGTTATATTGGAACTTCTCAGATCCTTCTGTCAGTATACTAGGTGCAAAAAATGGCGTCACATGGTATATAACATTATAAGAGGAACTGGTAAGCTTGAATTCATTTGAACTATGCTTGCTGTAGAATTAGATGAAAAAGTTTGCTCAAATTGCTGCAAATTGTCTTTCCGAGCTTCTAGATTTCAAAATGGAAAAAAAAATTTAAATTTAACAACGCTTGTCCAGAATTTTTTTTTATTAGCCCCCCAGGTTCCTATGCCTATGTTGAAACCTCTGTATCCCACTAGATATTCAGATCTTTTCATGTTGTGAATGACTGTTTCAAATGTTGAACTTTTCATATGCTGAACCTAATATAAATGAGCAAAATCCTAGCCTCCTTTGCAGGCATCACTGCATTCCACTGAACTGAGTTGTTCCACAAAATCCTTTGTTCAAGCTTGTTTCTTAGGTTTGGTGCATGAACAGTTCCACATTTGAAATGGAAGCAACCTTGTAACCCGTGAAGATATCTTCATGCGCATACCAGAGAATGTTGGTTCAATCTAAACTGTTATGTATTCATATTGATTGATCTAATTAAAATGATGAATAAGACTAAGACTTTCTGAAACAGTTGAATACATTATAAAGACTAATGTTTTGATATTAACTACATATGGAAATAAAATAATAATAATAATAATTCTTATGAACAGACACAACAGACGTGTGACTTTACAAATGTTTAGCTTGAACGTGGCTATGGTATGATCTAGGGTATGGATAGTCAACTACCATATACATACACTATATTACTGTACATACTGTATACACTATTATATACATTTTCTGGATCATTAAATGAATTGATAAGTGTTTTTTTAATTTTTATTTCTGTTTATTGATAGATATTTTCAGCTGATACTGGTAAACTTGTTACCTATCACCAGGTAGAACTTGGTAGCCATTATCCAGAAAAAGGGTACAGTACATGTAGATCTTTATAGTGCACAGAGTGAATTCATTATTGAGCGGCTGCATTAGAGTTTTCCTATAATAGCAGTAATATGTTGTATTTCAAGTTTTTAGTCGCAGCATTGTGTGAGATTTACATACTAATACTATTTCAATCAATTTTACTCATTCCTGATTGGCTAATGACATCAGTATTAAACTTAAATCTTTTTAGTAGGGGTATTTAAAAAAATACCACGTGGTATTTTTATTAAATATATACCCCTAGTAAAAAATCACATCTGCCGGGATGTTGGATTTTAGGAATGTGTAAAATTGATTGGAAAAAGTATTAAAAGGAATAACACTTATTCTCGAAGAATTAATGAAAAATTGCACTTGTGTTTGGCGAAATATTCATAATACCACTTGTGCTTCGCACTCGCGGTATTATGAATTTCATTAATTCTTCTCGAACCGTGTTATTTCCTATACTTATTTATTATTTATTTATTAGAATTTATAATACATATCAATTACAAAGTATTACAACTAAAAATTGAATGTATTAGGGTAAACCAAAAACAGAATTCAAGATTCCCTCAGGATTGGTCACCCTTTACAAATACAAATAATATATAACATTAATATGAAATCAAAGAATAAGACATAACGAAATTATATGAAACAGAAAAACTATGGATTAAAAGCAACAGGAAAAAGTTTGAAATAATGCTGAGAAAGTAGCCTCTTAAAAGACGACAATGCTTAAAGACATCTGTACGGGCATAAGGTACTACAATGTATATTAGTCAAGTCATCAATATTACGCAGACAACGACCCGTACTTCTCCAAGAAATGAAACCACATGTCAAGCAATACATAATTCACAGTAAGGAATGACTCTTTACATCTGACTACTGAGCTCTGGAAAGATATGATCAAATGATAATTTGTGATACATTAATTCAAGCAATGTAGATACCTGCAAAGAGAAGTAAAACAATTTTCAGCTGTTGAATTAAGGGGAATTTATAAAACCCCCAAAAATGTCCTGGGGGGGATCCCCATACAAAATATTCAATAGGATATTCCATAGAAAAATTGAATGGATATTCTATTAGAAATTCTATTGTATTTTCAATGACATATACTATCGGATTTTATAGTATGTAACACAAAGTCGTTTCGCTTCCAGCGTAACAACTGTAATAAATAACAATAATAATAGTTTAATAAAATTCCAATATTGCAGCCATGCAGCTGAATTACATTGGGTTCATAGTCGGTTAACAACTGCAAAGTACAAAAGACTAATTATTTACGTTACTATAGTTAACTAATGATTATCTTACTACTGAAATACTACTGATTATTTAGGCGGTTAGCACTTGCCATAATGAAAGAGTTTTTAAACCTGTTTGTTCTGCACTTTGGAATATTAAAAAGTCTGTTATTCCTAAGAGGGTATCTATTGCTATTATTAAGTTCTGGTAAAAGATTAAACAGTTTATGACTGGGATTTTCAACCATCGAGCAAAAGATCTTGTCGCTTGCAGCCTGTCTTTGTTCTCTTAGTGTGGTAAGACCAATGGTTGACATAGCATTGGAGTAAGATTTTCCAGGAGATACAATCAATAACGCACGCTTTTGGATGCGTTCTATGTCATCACTTAGATATTGTGGAAGTGCAAAGTGGAAGACTGGGGATGCATATTCCACGATAGGTCTAATGCAAGTGCAATAGAATTGCACCAAGTCTTCGATGGGTACGTTGGCAAGTTTCAATTGTTGTAAGCAACAGTGGCGTAGCTACACCCGGGCCTGTGCCCGGGTGAAACCTGCGTGTGCACGGGTGAAATATTGCAGACAGATCAAAATTGGTGGCTACGGCCCTCTGACTGTAATAACAAAAAACCCACCAGAGAATGTTGAGACCTGTGCCCATGTTGTGCCCACATGACATCTGCTTCCTGGCTACGCCACTGGTAAGCAATACATTCTTTTGGAGGCTTTTTTGATAACAGATTCCATTCCATTTTAAGTCACAGCTGATAATTACTCCCAAAACTTTAGCTTCCCGACTATTGGACTGTAATCAGTTCTTCCGCTCTTCGCAAAATTTATACGCATCTCTTTGCATTTGGTTTCATTCAGTGTAAATTTGAGGGCGTCTGTCTGAGCCTTGATTTCATCAGCTGCTGTTTGAATATTACAATTTCAAAATAATATTCTATAGCATAATGGTTATTCTACTTGAAATTCCAAATAATAATTATACTGTAACTGAATATAGCATTATACATATTGGAGAACATGCTATAAAATTAATATACATGTATGCATATTCTATAATATTTGTGTATATTATATAGTATTCTGTTGGACATAGTACTTGGCTAAGAAATAACCTACATTATTACTGCGTCCTCATCTCGTCTGCGTTCGTCTAGCGTCTCGTCTGCGTTCGTCTTGCGTCCGTCTAGCGTCTCGTCTGCGTTCGTCTAGCGTCCGTCCTGTGTTCGTCTAGCGTCTCGTCTGCGTTCGTCTTGCGTCTGTCTTGCGTCTCGTCTGCGTCCGTCTAGCGTCTCGTCTGCGTTCGTCTTGCGTCCGTCTAGCGTCTCGTCTGCGTTCGTCTAGCGTCCGTCTTGTGTTCGTCTAGCGTCTCGTCTGCGTTCGTCTTGCGTCCGTCGTGCGTTCGTATAGCGTCTCGTCTGCGTTCGTCTTGCGTCCGTTTTGCATCTCGTCTAGCGTTCGTATAACGTCTCGTCTGCGTTCGTCTAGCGTCCGTCTTGCGTCTCGTCTAGCGTCCGTCTTGCGTTCGTCTAGCGTCTCGTCTGCGTTCGTCTTGCGTCCGGGAGCGTGACAGACGCAGAACCGAAGTTCCGCCTCGTGAAACGTCGGTATCATGTTTATCGAAGTACTCGATTTAGCGCTGCTATCAAATAAGCGCCGCGCTCTCAAACACTCGCCGCTCCCAAATAAACGTCGCACGTTCACATCCAATGCTGCGGAGCTTATTTGCGAAAATAAAGACATTTAAAAAGTCCCTGCAACGTTTTTAGATAATTCCTCTACAGGAACAATTTGAAAGCGTGTGTGTTTTTCTTTAGACGAAAGCTAAAGTAAGCTGTAGTAAATCCAAGTGTCGGAGTGAGAATAATTGTATCAGTGGATGAGTCACTGACATACAGTATGAACAATCGGTATGCAATAGCTGTAAAAATAGACTTTTTCGATACATACAGCAATTTGTGCGAGGAATTTCCGTTAAAATGTTGACTGCGAAGTAATGCAAAATTTAAATGTGACAGGACGCCAGAACCGACACCGGACCCCATGCTGAGCCCAAAATTACAATATTACAATATTACAATATTACAAAATATTTAAGTTCGAGAATTAAATACTTTGTAATATTGGCGAAGAGGAATCCAATAGGTGTTTTATTATATCGAACAAAATATCTTAACATAAAGATGTTTCTTCGCACGTAAACAGTCCAAAGGTTACCAATATGTAGCTGCCCTACATCGTAACATATTGGGCTGCCACGTGATGCTAATAGAGACAGTTGATTGGTGGATTTTTGCGAGGGTATAATAATGCAGGATATCCCGACCTAGAGGAACCAATCAGATTGCGCGAAAAGCACTATCCACTGTTTTGGTATATGCTAAGTATGGATATTATGGTTCCTCACAAAATAGTCGCTTAGATATACTGGGACCAAATAATTCAGGCACTTAAAAACTAAAATACATTTATGAATACTTCTACGAGTAGCTAAATCAATTTAAACTAATAAATAATCATCATAATAATCAATAATAAGCAATAATATAATATATACTTAAATATAATACATAAATAATCATAATAATCAATAATTTGAGCGAAACTTGACGTTACACTGAGGAAGAGATGAGGCTAGTAGTGGGTTGATTAGGTCAGCACACTTTAAACCATATTTGTTCATTACATTTGCCCTAAGAGCTACAAGCTCATCGAGAGGGCTTACGTAAACTTACAATTAAGAAATAAAACCACGAATTAGAAGCAAAACAACAAAAAACAAGTAAATATAACGACACATAATACAAACACGAAGGAAAAGAAAAAATAAATAAATAAAGCTGCAGTGATATTTACAAGTGATTTCAAATTATTAATCAAAACGACCAGATGCTATTATAAAATCTTGAACGGCAAGAAAAATACTAACATTAGGATCATAATTTAGGGTCGACAAGCCGTTCAATAAAATATTAAGTCGATCAAATGAATTTATTCTATTCCACACATGGCCTGTACTATGCACGATGGAGGCAAACATTATGTCACGCATCTTCTTTGAGCGCACCACAAATACATGATAGTCACCTCGACTTCGGTGACTAATTGTTAAATAGTAATTGTGTTACGATATCATATTACTACGTATATATTAGTCATATTTACGCAAAGGCAATTGATTTTGCAAAAACAGAATATTATAAGGCTAAGATATCTAACGCTGATCAGAATCAGCTATTTCACATGATTGAGGGCATGTTCCGAGTAAAATCTATTCTTTTATTGCCATCACATGATTCTTCGTATGTCCTGGCTGATGCTTTTAGTTGTTATTTTTCAACTAAGATTCAGTTATACTTCGAGATAAACTTACTAGTACACATGGGTCAGTTAAGAAGCTATCTATAGCAGTTGACTCTCCTTGTTGTAAAAGCTCACTCAGTGAATTTACTGCTGTATCTGAAAGCTTTGTCTGTAACACTATCAAACAGCACTCGTCTAAGTCTTGTGCCTTAGATCCCTGTACCTACACATCTGCTAAAGTAATCTCTTGACGTGTTAGCTGCCCCAATTACTGACATTATCAATTCATCTTTGTCCGCAGGAGTATTTCCTCTTTCTCTTAAGAAAGGTCTCATCTGCCCATCTATTAGAAAAACCTACTAGTGATAAAGAGCAATTCCCTAACTATAGACCTATTACTAACGTGGCTTTCTTGTCAAAAGTATTAGAGCGGATTGCTGCCAGACAGACAACAGACTATCTTATTGAGTAGAACCTCCTTGCAAAAATGCAATCTGCTTATAGACTCTTTCAGCACAGAGACAGCAGTTCTGCGTGTTTTCAATGACATCCTTTACGCACTTGATGAAAATCAGGAAGTAGTGTTGGTACTGTTGGACGTATCATCTGCGTTCGACACCATTGACCACATGACCATTCTATTGGAGAGACTTAAACATCGTTATGGGTTTAGTGGAACACTGGAACTGTACAGTGTACTAGCCTGGTATCACTCATACCTTTCTGATCGGGTACAGTTAGTTATGGTGAAGAATACGCATTCCTCAAACAAAGCATTGCAATGGTCCACTTCTGTTTTCACTTTTCTTTGTGCCATTGGAAGATGTGATCAAAGCCCATGGCCTTGATTGCATAATGTACGCTGATGACACACAGCTGCACTGTATATGCCAGTACTCATCTAAATCCTGTGCCTTAGATCCTGTACCTACACATCTGCTAAAGGAATCTCTTGACGTGTTAGCTGCCCCAATTACTGACATTATCAATTCATCTTTATCCTCAGGAGTATTTCCTCTGTCACTTAAGAAAGGTCTCCTCTGCCCATCTATTAAAAAACCTACTAGTGATAAAGAGCAATTCCCTAACTATAGACCTATTATTAACGTGGCTTTCTTGTCAAAAGTATTAGAGCGGAATGCTGCCAGACAGACAACAGACTATCTTATTGAGAATAACCTCCTTGCAAAAATGCAATCTGCTTATAGACTCTTTCATAGCACAGAAACAGCAGTTCTGCGTGTTTTCAATGACATCCTTAATGCACTTGATGAAAATCAGGAAGTAGTGTTGGTACTGTTGGACTTATCATCTGCGTTCGACACCATTGACCACACTGTTCTATTGGAGAGACTTAAACATCGTTATGGGTTTAGTGGAACTGTACTAGCATGGTATCGCTCATACCTTTCTGATCGGGTACAGTCAGTTATGGTGAAGAATACTCATTCCTCAAATAAACCATTGCAATATGGTGTACCTCAGGGTTCTGTACTGAGTCCACTTCTGTTTTCACTCTTCTTTGCGCCATTGGAAGATGTGATCAAAGCCCACGGCCTTGATTGCATAATGTACGCTGATGACACACAGCTGTATATGCCTATAAAATCTCCATGTGATCGACCTGCTGCTCTAGCTAAACTTGAGTTATGTATTAAGGACACCACCATTCTGGTGTACTATGAATGGTCTTATATGCAATCCAAGTAAAACAGAGATTGTCCATCTATCATCACGTTTTATGCATTGCGAACCAATGCCAGAAATATGTGTCAATAATGTGATAATCCAACCGGCTCCGGTTGCACGTGATCTGGGTGTTGCTGTTGATAGACATTTAAAATTAAATACTCATGTAAATAACATTTGTAAATCGGTCACTTTGGCTATCAGAAATATTGGCAAGATCAGGAAATATTTGAGTAAAAAGGACTGTGAGAAGTTGGTGCATGCATTCATAACATCAAAACTTGACAGCTGTAATAGCATCCTATATGGCTTACCAGATACTGAATTGAGCAAGTTACAGCGAATTCAAAATACAGCTGCTAGACTTGTTGCGGGGGTTAAAAAATCGGAGCATATCTCCCCTGCGCTACGTAATCTTCACTGGTTGCCGGTGAGATCACGGATTGTTTTTAAGATACTAATAATTATTTTCAAGGCTTTGCATGGCCAGGCGCCTGTTTATATTACTGATTTGCTAACTAAATATAAACCTACTCGTACTTTGAGATCATCTGACCAAAATCTGCTACTCGAGCCAAAATCCAAAACGGTGACTCATGGAGACAGAGCATTCTCGGTTGCAGCACCAAAACTGTGGAATTCATTACCACAGGAAATTAGAAGCTTTGAAATGTTAAGTAATTTTAAGTCTGCAGTTAAGACTTTTCTTTTTTTAAATTAATAGTTATTGTTCATAGTCTTAATATATGTAATAGGCTTTATCTTATAATGAAACTGTAATTAGTTTTAAAAGTAACTTTAAGAATATATATATTGTTGTAAGAGCATTGAGACTATTGTATAATGCTCCTAACACGTCTTTATTATTATTATTATTATAAAATCTCCATGTGATCGACCTGCTGCATGCTCTAGTTAAACTTGAGTTATGTATTAAGGACATCACCAACTGGTGTACTATGAATGGTCTTATATGCAATCCAAGTAAAACCGAGATTGTCCATCTATCATCACGTTTTATGCATTGTGAACCAATGCCAGAAATGTGTGTCAATGTGATCTCGGTGTTGCTGTAGATAGACATCTAAAATTAAATACTCATGTAAATAACATTTGTAAATCGGCCACTTTTAATAAGAAATATCGGCAAGATCAGGAAATATTTGAGTAAAAAGGACTGTGAGAAGTTGGTGCATGCATTCATAACATCAAAACTTGACAGCTCTAATAGCATCCTACTGTATATGGCTTACCAGAAGCTGAATTGAGCAAGTTACAGCGAATTCAAAATACAGCTGCTAGACTTGTTGCAGGGATTAAAAAATCGGAGCATATCTCCCCTGTGCTTCATAATCTTCACTGGTTGCCAGTGAGATCAAGGATTGTATTTAAGATGCTAATAATTACTTTCAAGGCTTTGCATGACCAGGCGCCTGTTTATATTACTGATTTGCTAACTAAATATGAACCTACTCGTGCTTTGAGATCATCTGACCGAAATCTGCTACTTGAGCCAATATCCAAAACGGTGACTCATGGAGACAGAACATTCTCGGTTGCGGCACCAAAACTGTGGAATTCATTACCACAGGAAATTAGAAGCTTTGATATGTTAAGTAGTTTTAAGTCAGCACTTAAGACTTTTCTTTTTTAAAATTAATAGTTTTTTGTTCGTAGTGGTATTTGGTAATATATTTAGTAGGCTTTATCTTATAATGAAACTGTAATTAGTCTTATAAGTAAAATTAAGAATATATTGTTGTAAGAGCATTGAGAGTTGAGACTATTGTATAATGCTCCTTTAGAATACGTCTATTATTATTATTATTATTATTATATATTCAGAATTCAAATTGTATATTAAATATTAATCGCACTATATCAGTACACCATATACTGTACAGTACGTCTTTATAATCTTGATTCTTATACTGTTTTACAAGAATTGGGGTTTCAAAGGGGAGACAGATATTTTAGGGGGGGGGGGGGTATTTTTCAAGAGGGGGCATTTTCCCCCCTAAAAGAAACCCTGTGTACAACAATAATAGCTTAAGTAAACTGACAACTATGAGCAGTGTCGACTAAGTTGTATTAATTTAATATCGGTGTTTGTTACAGATGGGTTGAACAAATTCCAGGTGAAATACTGTCTACTGTAACAGAATGCATCGAAAAAGTGGTTGAAAACCTAAGAAAACTAAATATTGATCCTAAAAGTATTAAAGGTGGGTGATATATTCCAATCCATAACAAAAATCACACATTGCAAAAACCCGCCGACAAAAACCCCACTGACAAAACCCCACCGGCAATTACACCCGGGTTTCGATCAAGCCATCCAAACACGGAAATTTTCCATTTATAAAAGAAATACCTAATGCTTTTTTCGTGTTTGGATACTGTGATCCAAACACTTGGGAAGTTGCTCGACTTTCGAAAAGCTAAAAAACTATGAAGTCTCGCAACTTCCCGCGTGTTTGGTTCACAGTATAGAGCTCTTTCATGATGGCGGCCTTATTAAATATTCTTTTATGTGCATCTAATTAGCCTTTATGGCCTCGTTTGTGTGTTGGCAATTCAAAAGAAACTTTACTTCCTAACGAGGTTGTAAAGGCTAATACTCGCCCGCCTTCTCTCCCCCAGGGCCCACAGACTGCGTATGACCGGCAGTCGGTAATTGTAACAATAATTCTAAAATAAACAATAATCATAACCCTAACCGTTAAAAATCAAGACAAAAAAATGAAAGAAAAAATTAAAAGAAAACTCACAAAAAGGAGTTCCGTTGTGGGAATTGAACTCGCCAAAGAGTCGCCATATTCGGCATCGCCACCCTGGAAACTAACCACTACACTAAGATAGCACGCTCGATAGAAAGAAAAATAAAAATGTATTTAATGTCGTTCGTTGATTAAATAACCGGCTGCCGGTCATATCACTTCGTTAACAAATCGTACGTAGATTTTGAACGTTATCTCGGCCAATATTTACTCGATTTCAATCCTGAAATCAGATTTTAAATTACCGAGTCTAAATACATAATATACGTCTCTATTATATTACGAGAACGTGCATACCCTTCGTAAAAACAGTTTATGTACTTATATTATTTTTGTATATTATTGTCGTATATTATTTTGAGCGTTATCTCGATGAATATTTAACCGTTTTCAATTCTGAAAACAGATTTGGAATTTGCGAGTCTAAATACATAACACACGTACCTATTACATTACGCACGTACCTATTATATTACGCAAACGTGTAACCCTTCGTAAAAAAAAATATATATATATATATATATTTGTCAGGAATCCTCCTTCTCAAGCTTAAAAACATTTATAAAACATCAGGATAAAAACTTTAAAACTTTATTAAACATCAACGTTTCGGGGCAAGCCCCTTTGTCAAGATATGAGTACACAAATTCTTGAAGCGCTAATATATACTCTACGATCTAATTAAAAATGCACCTATTTTACAAAAAATCCCTAATATTAAGTCCCCGAGGTATAAATGAATCTAACTTGTACATGTATGCCCAGAATCCCTCCCTTGTTGTCGGATCATTTACATTTGTTTTGTCAATTATTTTAATTTTAACATCTTCCAATCCATTATGTCCACTTTCAAAAAAATGTGCATACAAATGCTCACCTGCTATTCCCCTACAACCCTTGCCGAAAAAAAAAATATATATATATACAAACCTTTTGTGAGAAATGGATCCCTGCCGCGGCGAGATTATCACCTGGAAAATAGCATCCGTTGTGAAAGAGGTCTATTCCAAACACGGAAACCATCAGGTATTTATTTAATATATTCTATAGATGTGTTGATTATTTGTATCAGTATAATTTATATAAGTATAAATTATTGTTGGTATATGAGTCACAACATTCGACTTTAATATTAGTCATATACTGACGCCGTGCAGCATCTGTTCCAACTCTTTCGTCCATCTCTGTAGTCTGTAATTGCTCATTAATCGTAGCCCGCAAATGTGCGTCATTTGTCAATTGTTTGAGGCGATGACTCGTTTGTTGAGATCGCAACATTAAATAAAATGTTCGTAAATAGTGTCGCAGGTTGTGTCGCAACACCATAGTTCTTCACTAAAAAAAATGGAAAAGGAGAATCATCATCATCATCATCATCATAAGCTTTATTTAAAATCAAAATAAATATAACACGGTATCCCTTCATTATTAACAATGCTCTTCCAGGGAGCCGTGTTAAGTCAAGAGAATAAAAAAAATAACATTACAAAAAAACCTAAACTACTTCATAAATGTAAAATTTAAAACAATATTTACAAGAGAGTTTTGTCTGAATTTAGTCTGAATTTTACCAAGTTTTGTCAGTGTTTTTTTTCGGCGTGGTTTTTATCATGTGGGTTTTTTGTTAGTATCTCGATATACATGTATGTAACTACGTGCATGCAGTTAACAATTATTGGACAAGGTTGGCCATGATATCAAAAGAAATAACGTCAGAAGATGGCGGCTAGTCATGAAAATTCGAGCTCTGAAAATTATCAAAATTCACAAATAATAAACGATTCTTCAGGTTCCAAAAAGTCAAAATCTTCTTTCCTATACCTCTTGGAAGACAATTTGTTTTGGAAGGGTGACTTAATGTCACTTAAGGAGTTTATCGAAGCTGATTTACAAATGAGTGGAAGATGGTCATCGCCACGCGGTGAAACGACTCAATTTAGCAACCCCAATTTTTGTATAAAATGGCTTGGTCCGACTGATGAAAAGTTAACGATAGTAAAAGACAACGATGAAAACCACCTCTACATCACTCTGAACAGCTACGCAACTCTACCGAAGTCAATAAACGAAATTCAGAGTTCAAATATCGAACACATGGCATGTGTTGTTGTTGTAGACGAAGCCGTCAAAACCGAAGACGAAAACAAAGACGATCAATGTAGACAATACAGAGAGGAAATAGAAAAAATTCTCATTCTGGTCAAAGAAATCCAAAAGAAACAAGACGAAAATCAGCGAAACAACGAGTCCAGAGCAGCGAAAACCGACGCAGAGATGAAATCCCTTGTTGAACAAAATAACAAAATGGCGGCAGAAATTCAATCGTTGAAGGCAAATAATGAAGAAATGACAAATGAAAATGCAATTATCAGATCTGCTCTTGATATCAAGCAAGGCGAATGGACCAAAGTCGAGCACACAAAATCAGGAAATAGAAAAGGAACTGAGCCTGCTTTTAACGAGAAAGCACCAAGAAACCAAAACAGATTTCAAGCACTTCCTGACGAAAATATAGATGTTGACGACAGTGGTGTTATAAACGCACAAATAACTGACTATCGTGCAAACCAACAAACAAAATTTAAAAATACAAAAGCCAGTAGAAGCAATCCCGGACAACCAAAAGCGACCAAGGAAAAGATCAACTCAAAAGCCAATGAAAACCCAAAAATATCCTCCACCAAGCCATCCAGAGTAAACATTGATCTGGTCATAGGCGACTCGATGGTCAAGAATATTGACAGCCAAAAGCTGGAAAGAGCCGCAAAACGAAAAACTGTTTGCCAATCTTACAGTGGAGCAACTGTCGAACAGATCCACCAGAAAATCGATGAGTGTATTTCGAACAAAGACAACAACACCTATCAAAGAATTGTAACTCATGTTGGAACCAACGATCTGGCTCGCGAAAATCCTGATGAAGTCGCCAAAAAAATGGAAGCACTTATTATTAAAATCAAAACCCACGCCAATGAAGTCGCCGTTTCCAGTGTAATACGTAGGTATGACAACAAAGTTAAGGCAAGCACTATTACCCATTACAATAATTTATTGCATGAATTATGCACCAAGCATAATATTACATATATAGACAACGATAGTATAGATAGATCTATGTTAAATGGATCAAACCTCCATCTAAACAAACATGGGGACAGATCTTTAGGAGGTGCATTTTGCACATTCCTGAAACCAAATCAGATCACCACTCCACCTACTAGCTATCACAAAGATAATTTTTTATGGGAACAGAGGAGAGACTGGACAATGTACTTAAAGTATGTAAAACAGGTATTGAATCATTACATTCATTAGATTGTAATGATTTGAAAACTGAAAATGTGAGCAGTAGTACTACTAAACTAACAAATAACCATGAGGCCCCCAAAAAGGACACGAGTAGTGATTTGTTCTTAACTTTAAATTCAATACCAAAAAAACGAGGTTTTAAAATGGCTTTTCTTAACATTGTTAGTTTAACTAAGAAATTAGATGAAATGAGATTTTCAATGTCAAACAAACACATTGATTTATTAGGTCTTAGTGAAACCAGATTAAATGAAACCATAACTGATAACTTCATTGATTTGGATGGTTATGATATTGTTAGAAACGACCGTAATAGAAATGGCGGCGGCGTTTGTATTTACCTACGTAGTTCTATTAAGTACAAAATTAGATCAGATCTAATTCCTCCTGAATTAGAGGCTGTTTGTTTAGAAATTAACAAACCACATAGTCGACCATTTCTTGTTACTACGGTCTATAGACCACCAAACACACCATCTGAATTTTTTGATATATTTGAAAATTTAATCAAATCTATGGATGATGAGGACAAGGAGATTTATATTCTTGGCGATTTAAATTGTGACATGTTAAAAGCAGTTTCTGATGCGCCAACCAAAAAATTAAAATCATTACTTGAGGTATACCAGTTGTCTCAACTGATTGATGAACCTACTCGAATAACCATGACAACGTCTACTCTTATTGACCACATAATTACAAATAAACCAGAGAAAATCTCTGATTCCGGTGTTATCCATACAGGAATCAGCGACCATAGTTTGGTGTTTGGAATTCGGAAAATATATGTTACTCAAAAAAAAACAGGAAAATATTGTTGAGATTAGGAACATGAAAAATTTTGATAATCAAAAATTTATTGATGATTTACTAAATCAACATTGGGAATATGTTTACTTTTTTGGCGATGATCCAGATAATATGTGGGAAATTTGGAAACAATTATTCTTTGAAATTTTAGATAAACATGCACCACTTCAACAAAAAAAAGTAAAATCAAATAAACTCCCTTGGGTTACAAGCAATGTTAAATTACTTATAAACACAAGAGATAAATTAAAAAGAAAAGCCATTATTACAAACCTTGAAATGGATTGGATAAATTATAAAAACGCCAGAAACAAAGCAAATATAGAATTAAGAAATGCCAAAAAAGAGTATTACTCCGAGCGAATTGCTGGTCAAAAGTTCAATCCTAAAGAGGCTTGGAAAACAATAAATAGTTTACTAGGCCGGAAAAATAAACCAACAATAGTAAATGAACTTACTATAAATGGTAATAAACTAACAAATACTAAAGACATTGCAGATGGCTTTAACAAATTCTTTACTGAAATAGGCCCTGATTTAGCTAGCAAAATTAATACTTCAAATCACAACTTTCAGGACTATGTTAAGAGTTCAGAGTCAGAATTCAATGTATTCAAGCCAATAACAACCGACATACTTTATCAACTACTTCATGGCCTTTGCAGTGCTAAAGCTACTGGCATTGATAAAATTTCTAATAAAATTCTTAAGATTGCGGCACCAATTATTTCGGATTCATTAACATTCATATTTAATCAGGCTATTACACTATGTTCATTTCCAAATGAATGGAAAATAGCTAGAGTAACACCACTTTATAAAAGCGGTCATCGAAATTCGCCTGGGAACTACAGGCCCATTTCAGTTCTGCCAGCTATAAGTAAAATTATGGAACGCATTCTCTATAATCAATTATATGACTACTTGACAGAAAATGAGCTACTTTCGGAACACCAGTTTGGTTTTCGTAAGTTTCATTCTACTTCAACTGCATTACTAGACTGTACAAACAGCTGGTATATTAATATGGACAAAAAACTGTTTAATTTAGTAGTATTCATAGACCTAAAAAAGGCTTTCGATACAGTCGACCACCAAATTTTACTAAAAAAATTAGAATTATATGGAATCAAAGGTAAAGCACTTTCCCTATTAAAATCTTATTTAGAAGAACGTAGCCAAAAATGTCAAATTAATGGCACTGTTTCATCCGGGCGGAAAATTAAATGTGGTGTTCCCCAAGGCTCGATCTTGGGGCCACTATTCTTTTTATTATACATAAACGATTTAGCTGAATGCCTGAATGAAACTAAACCACGATTATTTGCTGATGACACAAATCTAACAGCCTCTGGTGAGACAATAAATGATGTCGAGATTGCGATGAATTCTGACTTAGAAAATCTAAGGAAATGGTTAATAGCTAATAAACTTAGTCTGAATGTAGCAAAAACTGAATTTATGTTAATCGGTTCAAAACAAATGATAAACAATGTCGAACAACCAAATATCAGTATAGAAAATAACTCAATTAAACAAGTATTTGAAAGCAAAGCGCTAGGAGTAACTGTTGACCAGCATTTGTCATGGAAAAATAATACTGGGCATATCTGTAAGAAAATCACATCCGGGTTAGGTGCTCTCCGACATGCACGAGAATTTGTTGACAAAGAAACTCTTCTTTCCATATACAATGCCCTTGTTAAACCATACTTCACCTATTGTTGTGAAGTATGGGATGTATTTGGTGCAACTCAATCAACACGTTTGCAGAAACTCCATAACAGAGCTGCTAGAATTATAGGAAATATGAGCAATGATGTAGACCACAAAATTGCATTAAATGCACTAGGGTGGCAGCCTCTTCAAATTCAAAGAAAAAAATCAAAAGCTAAAATCATGTTCAAAGTTTTAAATAACATGGGACCAAAGGGTCTAACAAAATATTTTACTCAAAAAAAAGAAAAATCAGATTACAATCTTCGGAATATCTCAAATGCTGTTTGTTTGCCAAAACCGCGAACAAATAACATGAAAAAGAGTTTCATATATGATGGGGCATCTATATGGAACTCTTTGCCCACAGAAATTAGAGAGAGCAAGACACTGTCGCACTTCAAAAATAAAATCGCTACTCATACCTTTGAATAAGCTTTATGTAAATAATAATAACCATGTAAATATAGAAACCTTTAAATAGACTTGACATTTAGTCTTACTATATATATATATAAATTATCTGTTGTTCATTACTTAGTGTGAACTCTGCTGACCTATATATAACTGTGAATGTTTAAAACTGTTATGTGTGGGTCAGTGGAGCGTGCCCATTACTTTTTATTACACCATGTAAATGTGTTCTTTGCTTAGTGGGCACTCCACTGACCTATATAACTGTGAATGTTTAAAACTGTTATGTGTGGGTCAGTGGAGCATGCCCATTACTTACTTTTTATTGTAGCGTGTAAATGTATTAATTACTTAGTGTGAACTCCGCTGACCTATGTATAACCCGAGTCATGCGAGTGGCCGGTTATATAGCTGTTATATGTGGGTCAGTGGAACACGCCCATCGTGGAAATCAGCTTTTGTTGACGTTGTCAGCGTGTTTAAATAAAATTATCTATCTATCTATCTATTGTGTTATCTGCCGTAGGCTGAGACGGATAATACAAACCAAAGGCCTTGCTAATTCTCGATATCATGCGAAGACCGAGTCCAATAATTGTTTTATTTTATATTTAATTTGAGTAATCTATATATCACAGAATAAAATAACTAACCTCGCGACGCACATATTCATTCGCAATTTCGCAAATCGAACTGGAGGATAACAAACAACCCGACGTTTTACAATGTCAAGAACCATTCAACATGGAAATACAATATAAACACATAAACCTTAGTTCTAAAGTCTCATAAAAGAGTTCGAGTCCCCTAAAGAGTCGTAGTTTATACTTGCCATGTTTATTTTCAGTCGCCAATGACTAAACAACATAGTAAAAAACATACAAAACAACGTTTTATAATGTCAAGAAAGTTTCACTGGAAAAATAAAGCTGATTGTTTTTTATTAATCGTGAGCGGAATCCGATAATCAATTTTAAAAGTCGTTGGGACACCTGAGATTTTCTAACATATACTTGATATACATCATTTATTTGACAATGGGGCTACTTTCCCTCCCCTCCCTTTACAATGTTGTCTGGTGAAACAAGTTATCATTTCGACGAAATTCGCTGTGTACAACATTGAACAGGGGCGCGGGGGAATCACAAAAAGGGGGAAATGAGTCATAAATCTAGCGATTGTCCCAACACTTTTGAAAATGATTGTAGGTATTCCTGCAATTTGATTGGCTGCCTGAGCGGGCGGTTTTTGCGATATCTGACTACGGTCACGGAATCCTAGGCATTCCTGCAATTTGATTGGCTGCCTAAGAGGGAGGTTTTTTGCGATATCTGACTACGGTCACGGAATCCTAAATGCTAAAATTTTTATCGTGATTTTTGCTTCATTATTAACTGGAAAATGGAAAACTAATATAGAATTTGATTCAACTAAGCTGGAAATAACCATATTATACAAAAACTTTTTTTTTGAGGGCAAATATTTCTCATATTTATTTTTGTATTATATAAGGTAAATATGTGATAATTACTTTCGAAGGGTTTTCACAATTTGTTTTTCGTTGTATTACCGCCGGCATCTTTATTTTTGAGAGACTTTGATGACCAAGCTATTGCGCGTACGTCAATAAAGTATCGTATTGGCACGAATACCTTGACCTGTTGTTATTTTTTAAGGCTTTTAATGGTCTTGTTTATCGCAGACACATTAACTAAGGTGAAAGGAAAAGTCTGTAGCAAAAATCAACAACAACAAGTGAGGGATTTCTCGAGGCGACGTGCGAAGTTACATTTTAGGCAAATGGATTTCCACGTACGTGGGTCGTCCTGGTTATAGATGGAGTAAAGAGCGTCATAGTAGTATTCAAGTAGGGTTTTCTTAAATGAACTAAATTTGAGTGTTTTTAATCTTAAAAAGTCCGGTAATGCGTTCCAAGTTCTAGTTACTCTGACAATGAAGGATCGTTGATAAGTTACTGTTCTACATTGATGAGGAACAAAACTTATTACACTTGGGTTGCTGGCTGCTCTAGTTTGCCGTACAGGTAATTTTACTGCTGGTAACGTTTCTTGCTTATTTGATGTGAATATAACCTCAATTTTTTTAATTTTACACGGGGCCACAGTAATTGGCGTAAGCTGTAGTGGTATCCCTGCCAGACTTATATTTTATATGTTAATTTACCAATCGAAATAAATAAATAAATAAGCGACGGACAATAGACAGCTATCAACCAATCAAAATCGAGATAAAAATGCAAAATAATACTGTATGCCAGTTATGTAGTGTGCAGTACATGTATATTGTATACTCCTATTGTATTATTTTCACTTTGTAGCTGTTGGAATAACTAATCAGAGAGAAACAACTGTTGCTTGGGACAAACAGACTGGCACTCCACTGCATAATGCTATTGGTATCTATAAGTGTTGTTTGATAAATTAGTGTTTTTCACATTTCCAGTCAGCTATACCAACACCATCAGGACGCGGTAAGCACTAAAGGCCATACCATGAATCACCTTGAGCTTGCAATCTTAGTATAATGTTAGCGGTTTTTGTACTTAACATTATTTAAGATCATATACGACTAGGACAGCAGGCTCAACAGAAAGCAAAATAAAAATGTATTTAAAGTCGTAAACGACCGGTCATCTAAACACTATTACGGACTGCTGGTCATATATTTCAAAACTGTGATATAGTCACGACGTAAATAATTTCACTGAACAAGGCAAAAGCTTCAAAACGTCCACAACTCACGAGATGTTTCCATTTTTGAACAGTATGCTTGCTTCGTTTTAATACTGACTTCGCATATTCTTTGCATACTGTATCATGATAATATTACGCGACCTCAGGCTCAAGCCTCAAGATGATTCGCGGTATGGCCCTTAGTTCTTACGTCATGACCAACACAACAACCATGACCAACGCAACAACCATGACCACCATGACCAACATAACAACCATGACCATCATGACCAACATAATAACCATGACAACATGACCAACATAACAACCATGACCAACGCAACAACCATGACCAACGCAACAACCATGACCACCATGACCAACATAACCATGACCAACACAACAACCATGACCACCATGACCAACCCAACAACCATGACCATCATGACCAACATAACAACCATGACCACTATGACCACTATGACCAACATAACAACCATGACCATCATGACCAACACAACAACCATGACCACCATGACCAACGCAGCAACCACGACCACCATGACCACCATGACCAACATAACAACCATGACCACCATGACCAACATAACAACCATGACCACCATGACCAACATAACCATGACCAACACAACAACCATGACCAACATGACCATCATGACCAACGCAACAACCATGACCACCATGACTACCATGACTTTGATCACAATCACCACATATGATCACTATCACCATTATGTATTATATTGCTGTACATGTCTAATATTAAGTTAGGCTGGAGTTGAATGTGAGATTTATTGTACCTGCGTTGCGGCATCACTGCCCCTGTTGTGTTCTCCTGTTCTTAGTAATCTAAAATCATTTTGCAATATTATTTTCAGTGTGGCTTGACACCAGAACGTCATCAACTGTTGAAACGTTCAAGAAAAATGTCACGGAGGATGAGTTAGAAGTTGTTCGTGTAAGTAGCAGGGAAACTTGTTTACGGAAGCACGGATGGCGCGTGCTGTTAGGGCACTGCCACTCACCGCTAAGTCAAGCCCGGTCGGACGAAGTTAGTACTTGCAGGATGGGTGACCATCTGGGAATAACTTCGTGTTGATAGCTTGGAACTCATGTGAGTAGAGTTATTAATTATTAGTTGATCTTGCCCGTGCTTCGAGGGTTTTCCTCCGGGGTTTCCTGTTTTCCTCCCTCAGTAAAATCAACCCTTAGATCTTAGCTGTGCTCCGTGGTCAGACATGGGTCGTATGGTGGCAGCCTGCGGCGCCTTTGACATACCTTCAACTCGACCACGTATATATATATATATATATATATAGTACAATATCTACAGACACGTGTTTCGCTGTTCCACAGCTCATCAGTGTAGCTTGGTACAATCTAGATATGGGCATGAGAACTAATTATACATAAACGATATATATATATATATTTATTTTAACAAATATATTCCATTTTGCCGTTGTCTGTTCGGTTATAGATGCACAGATGACGTCAGAACGTGGTAACAACAAGAAAGTGGCCCATGAGACGATTGTCGAGTATCCTACCAATAGCACTTATACGATCAGTATAAACAAACGAGAAGAAAATAAAACATATGTTATACTATATGAATACGAACGAAAAGGAGTTGTCTTCTGGTTATAGACGTTCTAAAATATCTACTATCAAAGGCACAAGAACCCGTCATGTTGTAACGCTGAACCCCAACAAAGCCAATCCAGGGGAGAGGAGCTATACGTCGACATCCCAACGGGTCACTGATGTTCTTACCACGTTCTGACGTCGTCTGCATCTATAACTGAATAGACAACAAAAAATAGAATCTATTTGTTTTATACAATCAAAAACAACCCCAAAGGTTTATCAAAGCTGTTGGGCATCAGAAAAGAAAAACACAACTGCTGACGTGATTTGACGCCATCCATGTATCTGTCCTTTAATAGATCATGTGCAAGAACCAATGAAAATGCGTATATAAATCACGTGATTGTATAAATATAATTGGAATTACTTTCGTTATATCCTCGATAGTGATTGAATATGTTATTTTTAATTTTTCTATTAGAAATTGTGTGGTCTTCCCATAAGTACTTATTTCAGTGCTGTAAAGATACGATGGTTACTGGATAATGTCCCTGCTGTGCAAGATGCACTCTCGAAAAATACATTAATGGTTGGAACTGTGGATTCGTGGCTCCTTTATGTTAGTATTTATGTGTTACAAATGTTCGGTTTTGATTCGTTAAAGGTTGATGCATATTTTAGAAAAGATATCAAAAGATGACAATGTTGAACTAAGAGCAATAAGTGAAATTATATTCTCTCTCCTCCGCAGAGACTTTTCTTTTTTTACTAATTCGTGGAAGCGAGGGAGGCGCGACAGGGAAGGCGCGGGCTATCGCGCGCCGGACGAAGGCGGCGGGCAAAATATTGATGTTATTAGATTTGGATTTATAATAAGTTATTACAACGAGTACTCTTAATTTTTATATTTTAATTGCTATTTGCTGCATAGCGAACTAACACGCGCTGATTGGCTGAAATCCGTGTTTCTATAACTCGATAGAAAATATGGATTTTCCCCGCCATTTTTATAAAATGACAAACAGCTAAAATGTCGATAATAGGAGAATGTATATTTTCATCATTCCGTGTTCCCATACATGTACGTTATAGAATTCGAAATAGCGTGGAAACACTAGCCCTTCGGGCTCGCTCTCCCAAACTTCCACTCGTGTTTCTATAACTCTATGGAAACACGGAAAATGTTTTCTATTACTCTATTGGTGTACTACACACTATTTCGGTAGTACACCACGACCAAATGCTTTTCATTGAGTGGTTACTTACGGTGTTAAATCATCTTTTGAGTAGACAAAATACTTATGCCAAACAAACAACTATAGATCTCGGTATTAATGCTTTATGCATGTACTTTCAAATGTTTCTGTTCATGTGATATCAGAGAGTGGTGAAGGCTAAAACGGATGACTTAAAAGGACCTTCACATTTTTTAGAACTACTAATCCTAACCCTAATCTCAATCCTAACCCTAATCATAACCTTGATCCAAACCTTAAACCTAGCCCTAACCGTACCTATCCATAACCTATTGAAAAATAAAAACCAGAAAAAAACAGAAAGGTCCTTTTGAGTCATCCCTTTTAGCCTTCCCCCATTAGAGTTTGCGCCATATTGAGTTGTTGTTGCAACAGATATATATGATTTAACGCACTTTTAAACCTAACCATTGTAACTTAGAATCTCATTGGTGGTGGATTACACATTACTGATGTAACAAATGCAAGTAGAACTATGCTCATGAATATCAAAACAATGACCTGGGATGAAAATTTGTGCAAGTAAGTGAACAATTATAAGTAATACCATGACATAATTACAATAATTACAATAATTATAATAATTACAATAATTATAATAATTGTTTTTTAATTAATCAAATAATATTTTAATAAAACAGTCTTCTTTACAGCAGGTATATTACAATTTAAAATATATATGTCTATAAATTCTAATTACAATCATTGCATCTATTAATAAGTAGAAAGAGATCAATATATATATATATATAAATAAAATAAAAATTCAAGTATAAAATAATCGACTTTCTTAAATGGTAAGTGCAATGTCCGTGCATTATAATAATTACAATAATTATTATATTATAATTTTTATATTATAATTCTACAGTAATTACAATAATAATTATAATTAATTACAATAATTAAGACGAGCACTGGTAAACAAGAATTTGTATGAAAGTAGCTTGGATTCTTCTTGTCCCATGTTAATACGAGCACGAGAAGAAGGGAGTTTATGAACTCTTATGTACTCTCAACGAATCTCATCTAAGTACCCAGGAGGTTTCAACAAGTCATTCTGTAGAGATAAGCTTTCTCATATGCAGGGGTGGAAAATGTATCGGACCACGGTCCCAGAAAATTTTTGGGTTCCCAGAAAATATTTCAAGTTCCAGTAGCACTGTAGTAGAGAAAGAAAATGTGAAGAAAATTTTGATAAAAGTGAAAGAAATTTAGACAGGAAAGTAGAACATGTTTAGCCCATTAAGGCGCAAGAGTCTCCAGAGTAAAATAACAAATTAGGGCACACCAGGGCATAAATAATGGGTTAATGTTCCAGTCTGATCCAGTGAATGACGGTACCAGGACAAATTTGAATTCTTTTGAAAAGAAATACTTAGCCCATACTTATAAAAAACAATGTTAATCATGTAAAATATCATTACATATTGGTTAAAAGAGCTTCTATTTATCTCACTCTAGTTCGGTAGTCCTAATTTTTTATAATTGCTAAATTCCATTGCTAAAAAGAACATGAACTGGCAGAAATGTTTTTGGTTTTGGGTCTACGGTCCCAGAAAGAAAAATATTTTTTCCACCCATGCTCATATGTGCCACTTGTGCTTATATTTAATATTCATAAGTACTCTTTATTCCTGGTCATGACATATCACATATGGAACTCAGTTGATGTTAAAACGGTTAATATCGCCAGAAACCTTTCCAAGCCAAAATGGAACTCATATATATATATTCCACCTATATGTTTGGTTGAAGACTTAACGATTAAGACTTCATCCGCGGAGACCGATAATAATATGGCACAAACTGCACGACTTTATTTGCATATTTCTGCCGGCGAAAGATTTCACAGTCTGTGTTTATTTTGTCAAGGCTTAACAATCTTGCAGCCAGTAAGTTTGTTGCAACTTGATATATGTGCAGAACCGTAGGACATTGTTGAAACAATCCAAAAAATGCTTCTTGATATAACGAGTATCACAACGATTACCAACAAGCTTGCGGTCAACCCATTGCAGATTTGTCACAATTTCGAGAAAAAATGTCACTAAACACTCCCTATTTCGGCCTTTAAATTTTGTTAACTTTTCTTAACAAAATTTTTTTTTAATTTTTTTGTAAATTTTGTTAACAGGAAATGTCATTTCAGAGGTCTCAGAAAGGACCCCCCCCCCCCCCCCCCTAAAATGGGCTTGTCAAAGTTACTTTGCCCTCCCAGGTGAAAACATCTACTATTTGTTCCAAAGTCGAAAACAAAGAATTACCGTGACAGATCATTTACAGTTGTCTCTGCTAAACTCTGGAACTCGTTACCACTAACTATTATAAAGTCAGATTCAGCTACTAGTTTTAAATCTTCTCTAAAAACATATCTTTTTGAAAATTATTTTATTAACAAGTAACTTTTATTATGTAGATAGTTTAGCTTGATTGTAATTTATTTATTTTAGAATTCTCTCTACATGTAAAGCATTGAGACTTGTGTTCTATTAAATATTATTATTATTATTAAAAAGAAAAAGACAGGAAACAACTGGGAAAGAAAAACGATTCTCAATCGTATAACATCTAACCGATGTAAAATTAATTATTTCATCTCATTTACATATCAAATGAACTGAAATATTTCAAAGTAAAATACGGAAAAGTTGTAAAAGGTGTTACTCTATCATTTTACGAGTTCTTTCATATTAGACAAACTTAATTTTTGTTGCCAATGTCCTTTAAGGGAAAAAAATTACCGTTTTGGTCGGTGCTTTGAATATGGTGTCCCACAGGGCTCCATACTTGGCCCTTTGTTACTTATCCTCTATACTGCACCTCTTCAAGATGTTATACATGCATGGTTGCAACCTGAACTGTATGTTCTACGCAGACGACACCCAAATATATATATTGCTGTCAATCCTGAGCATTCCATCGATGTACTTCAAACTCTTCGGAAATGCGTAGAACATGTTATTGCTTTGGAACACCAATAATATGCTTCTGAGTAATCCTGGAAAGACAGAAGTCCTACATTTTACTTCATGGTTCACAATGCAGCCATAACTACTTGATATTATCGTGTTTTTAATAATCATGTCAACGAAATTTGTAAGGAAGCTACTATTGCTATAAGGTCTATATTATACTATTGCTACAGGATGTGATGTGATGCGAGGCGAGCTAACGTAACGTAATGTAACGTTGTGAAGTGTTACAGGACCCACTGAAAAACACTTCGGTGACGTGGGTATCCTGAATAAACATTATTATTATTATTATTAAGGTTAATTGGACGAATTCGGAAATATCTTCCGTATGATAGACTATATAGATGCTTGTAAATAGCATCAGAGAATTCAGAACACAGCAGCACGACTTGTAACTGGATCGAGACGTTCAGATCATATAACATTAATTCGAGCTTTTGCTGTTATTTCTATTGTTATTTTCAGATTTTTTGACATTCCAATGACCATATTACCAACTATCAAAAGTTCGTCCGAGATATACGGCTATATTGTAAGTCTTTTTGATCCTTTATAATTTTAACCTGTTTTACCGACCTCAATTTCCCTTTCACAAATCTTTTTCTTCTAGAAAGAAGGTGTGTTCAAAGGACTGCCTTTGTCTGGGGTATGTTGATTTGCTTTATTATATGCGTCATCGACAAAAAAAACACGACAAAAACGCCCGCACACACCTCATATGTACAGTACACGAAAGCGTATACATGCAAACGCACACACAATACATTCACGCTCACGTAAATGCGCAAAGAACTGCCAAGTAGGCATACACTGCATGTGGATGGGCTTGATCTGGATACTGGCATTTGACTACACTACTGAGTGGACGGCAAATTGTTGATTCGAGTGAGATTTGAACTCGCACCTTCCGGACCGCTGCTCTACCAGTTGAGATACCCCGCATTAACTGGGAACAATGTGCTAATTAATCTACTTTAGTGCCCGAAATATTTATAAAGGTTTTTGCTGAAACTGAATATTATGAAGGCATCATTTTTATTTATTAACTTTACAACCAAGCAAGAATGCAAAATAATTAATACAAGTTAAAAATAAAAACGGAGCAGTCTTGACCATGGTTGAAGGTGTGGTGAACAGGACACGTGTCCCATGTGAAGACCAACCTGAAAATTTTTGACAGTGATTATTTAATTTATGAATCCCTTAGTGTCTTGGTGATCAACAGGCTGCACTGGTTGGTCAGTCATGTTTTAAAATTGGAGAAGCTAAAAACACGTGAGTATTTTCACACGTATTTTTTACGATATACCACAATATTGCATTGCAAGTTGCTCACGATTGTTACACGTATTACTATACCTACATGGGGCAGGTTCCACGAAGGGAAGTAATACATGCAACTTCACGCTACAACTTGCAACGCAATATATATTTTTTATTGATTGCAACAAAATGTTGTGAAAGGTATAAGTCACTTCAACTTTTGTTGCTGGAAAGGTGGTAGTAATACCTTACAACATAACATTGTTGGCATAAGTTTCAGGAAAGGTTGCTAGTAATACCTGCATCGAAGATCGACATCACGTTACAACGTACAACATTGTTGGCAGCAACGTTGCCGGAATTTGTTGCTCGTTTTACTTCTTCTTTACCAAACTGTTTATAACACGCTGTTGCTTTTTTACAAGGTATGGAACAGGATGTTTTCTTCTATACAACACTGGCTATGAGGTATAAAAATATTTTACTGTTTGTTGCTAATGATGTCTGGTTATGGTGTTATGGTTGCAGGCATTTGTTGTAAGTTATTAATTCAACATTGTACTGAAACATTTTCTGAACATTCGACCTTGACGATCGTCTGTATATAGTTTATTGTATATTGCTAATGATGTCAAGTTATGACGTTGTACTTGCTCTCCCCCTGCTGCGAAAATACCCCAGGTGCTAACAAATTATTATTGTAGGAGATAGGAGGTAAATGTTCGGGGTGGAGCGTAGATAAGACCCGGGGTAGAAGGTTGGGCTGGATATGTTGTAAGTTCTTTGACTATACGTTTGCTCGTTGTTGAGGATAACTATTGAGGACTCGAGAGGTATTGAGGACATCACTATTGAGGACATCTCACTATTGAGGACATCACTATTGAGGACATCACTATTGAGGACATCACTATTGAGAACATCACTATTGATGACATCACTATTGACTTCACTATTGATGATGAACATGTAGATAATGTCTGCAAAAACGCAAATTCTACTCTGGGCCTTTTGCGCCGAGTATTGTCTGGATGCAGTCATAAAGTTAAAGACACGGCATATCGCGTACTTGTACGACCTAAACTCGAGTATGCGTCCTGTGTATGGAATCCACACAGTCAACGGAACATCAACAAAATTGAATCTGTTCAACGAAGGGCTGCTCGATATGTGTTCAACGACTATTCACGATATAGCCGTGTTACACCTATGATCCAGAGTCTTGGTTGGGATTCGCTTCAAGACCGAAGACTTCTCTCACAAGCCACCATGTTTTATAAAATTTATATGGGCCATATTGGCATCTCACTTCCATCTGATGTTAAACCAAATGAGAGATCATTGAGAACTCCGAACTACTGTCCTTTTAAACAAATGAAAGTTAATAATAACATTTTTAAATTCTCTTTCTATCCGAGAACTATAGTCTTATGGAATACAATACCTTTTAACAACACTAATATAGTTAGTTTAGATACTTTTAAATCATATGCCCTTTCAACCATTAGATCGGATTAGTTTTTTTTTTACTATTATTAATTTTATATTAGTTTATGTTTATGTTTTATAAGTTATTCTTTTGTAACTTATCGAATTTGTATTGTTTTCATATTGTATTGTACCTCCTAGTATAGTCTTTACTGGTTTAGGAGTATTCTGATTAAAGATTAAAGATGACATCACTATTGAGGACATCACTATTGAGAACATCACTATTGAGGACATCACTATTGAGGATATCACTATTGACTTCACTATTGAGGACATCACTATTGACTTCACTGTTGAGGACATCACTATTGAGGACATCACTATTGACTTCACTATTGAGGACATCACTATTGAGGACTTCACTATTGGGGACATCACTATTGAGGACATCACTATTGAGGACATCACTATTGAGGACATCACTATTGAGGACATCACTATTGAGGACATCACTATTGAGGACATCACTATTGAGGACATCACTATTGAGGACATCACTATTGACTTCACTATTGAGGACTTCACTATTGAGGACATCACTATTGAGGACATCACTATTGAGGACATCACTATTGAGGACATCACTATTGAGGACATCACTATTGAGGACATCACTATTGAGGACATCACTATTGAGGACATCACTATTGAGGACTCGAGGAGCGATATTTAAACTCACACCTTCAGGCACTTTCCTGTTCCCATTTTATGTTTACACGAAATAAGCGGTGATTGAAGATCTTTAGAGCATCGATTCTATTCCACAATTATCTAGTAAAAAAATCTTGATATTTAAAATAATATCACCTCGTGGCCTTGGCCGAGATAAGATGGATGGCCAAGCGGGATTGGATTCCACGAGCGTTGATTTGTTCGCCAAAGCTTTTGCCCATTGCGCCACATCGTTAACAATAAATAAAAATATATACAGTACTCATAAATATGACATATTTACTCATACAAGTATCTTATTTGTCAGCCAATTGTCTCTCGTCATGGCTTGCTTACTACTGTTGCTTACAAGTTTGGACCAGATAGCCCTGCTGTTTACGCTTTAGAAGTAAGTGCGCTACATGTGTATATAGTTTTACAAGAATATCCATAAATTATGTCATAGTATTAGAGAGAAAAACTTCACTTTCAAACGTACAGGTAAGTACAAGTATTTTGTTATAGTTTTCTTCATTTTCAATTGAGCACTTTAAAGAACCTAACAGTGACGTCCTTTTTGTGTAATATCCTACCGCAGTGCACTAATATTAAGTATTTTAGGGGTCAGTAGCTGTTGCTGGCAATGCTGTAAAATGGCTCAGAGACAGCCTTGGACTCATTGAGAAAGCATCTGATATAGGTGATCAACATTTCATCAAATTAATCTTGATAGTCGTTGTACAGTAATCCTCAGCATAGAGTTTAGTAACGTATTCTTTGCATTTTTAGAGTCCTTAGCCTCTTCTGTTTCCGATAGTGGCGGTGCTTATTTTGTTCCAGCTTTCTCTGGGCTATACGCTCCTTATTGGCAGACTGATGCACGAGGGTACGTCACTACATGAAGTACTTGAGGAATGTCTAACTTGTTCAAAGATGATTGGGCTAAATTCTCATAGTAAAACAGATTTTATCGGAATATTTAACTAAACCATCCATTCAAAGTATTCTGCCCCCAGACAGGTTAACTGTCTGTCTGTCTGTCTGTCTGTCTGTTTGTCTGTCTGTCTGTCTGTCTGTCTGTCTGTCTGTCTGTTTGTCTGTCTGTCTGTCTGTCTGTCTGTCTGTCTGTCTGTCTGTCTGTCTGTCTGTCTGTCTCTCTGTCTCGTCATGGAGTAAGACGTAAAGTGACGTAATGTTATTATGTTCACGTTTAGTGAAACGCAAAGTGACGCAAAGTTAAGGGCTTTCGCTCGACACGTTGGACGTCCTCCACACTATTTCTGCAGCACACGAAACCTGTTAGATTATTTGATTTGCATTTCTACACTACCTACGCAGCACCTGTATATATTTCTTCTATTTCTCCTTTCACCCTCATATCTATCACTTCCTCCTACGACCCTTATTATCATCCTTATCAGGTGATAATAAAGGTCGTTCTTGTATTTCTTCCTCGTTGCTTTAGTGTTCCCATGCAGCTATCTTCAGTATTATTTCCACCAAACCACATAAGAATTGTTGAAATAGGAACTCCTTTCATAACCTTTTAACATCACCTTGATTTTTAATATATGTATTTGATAAATGTATAAAGTACATATAACAGCTGTTGTGGTCTATGAGCTGGGAGACACAGGTTCAAATCCTGGGTCGGACCACCACTCAGGGTCTCTCGGATTGGGAACCCTATCAATTGGGCTTCTAGCCTGTTGGGGTATTCCGTTCACCCAAAAGAGTGATAAATCTAATAAACTAAAATTAAACAAAACATAATTGTTGTATAAAATTGTTCAAAAAGGATGTCCTTAATTCTCTCGTTAGGATAATAATTGGTCTAACGCAATTTACCAACAAAGCCCATATTGCTCGAGCTACATTAGAAGCTGTTTCCTTTCAAACTTGTGAGGTATGTCATCCACATTTTTAGATCATCTTTATCTTATTACTTTGATAAACTCATAATCTCATTTCGCTTCCACTTTTCCTATTTACAACATAACATTGTTGGCAGACAAGTTGCGGGAAAGGTAGTAAGTAATACCTGCATCAACATCACGTTGTAACTTACAACATTGTTGACAGATAAGTTGCATGAAAGATAGTAATACCTGCATCAACATCACGTTGCAAGTTACAACATTGTTGGGAGGCAAGTTGCATGGAGGATAGTAATACCTGTATCAACATCACGGAAAGGTACCTGCATCAACATCACGTTGTAACTTACAACATTGTTGACAGATAAGTTGCATGAAAGATAGTAATACCTGCATCAACATCACGTTGCAAGTTACAACATTGTTGGCAGACAAGCTGCATGGAGGATAGTAATACCTGTATCAACATCACGGAAAGGTACCTGCATCAACATGACGTTGTAACTTACAACATTGTTGACAGACAAGTTGCATGAAAGATAGTAATACCTGCATCAGCATCACGTTGTAACTTAGAACATTGTTGGGAGACAAGTTGCATGAAAGATAGTAATACCTGCATCAACATCACGTTGCAACTTACAACATTGTTGGCAGACAAGTTGCAGGAAAGGCTACATTAGAAGCTCATCCACGTTTTTAGATCATCATCATATTACTTTGATAAACTCATAATCTCATTTCGCCTCCACTCTTCCTATATTATTCCATTCACTGTATCTGCTTTGGAAGGCCCATAACTCTCACTGTGTCATAAACAAGAAAAAGTATTGCTATGAGTTGGGAATGAGTGGAGATGACAAGATATTTTTGAGATGAAATAAAAACCACGAAGATCGCATTTTCAACGTTTGGAATGGAGGTGTGCGTCGGATCGACTTCTTTGAATCCGAAGGTTTGTCTGAGTTCCGAATCCGATCCGAAGCTAAAAAATGTAATCCGATCCAATCCGAAAACAGTTTATTAAATCCGATCCGATGCTAAAAAATCGTAATCCGATCCGGTCCGAAAAAAACACCGTAAAACCCGATCCGAAGTCTGAACATATGTTATATATAACTTGCAATATCTGCGACCATGCTTAAAACAAAACCAAAACAAATAAATTGGAGAATAGTGAAAAACCTCATTGACAGTGTTTTATGAATCATAAATCTAATAAAATAAACAAACTAAACAAACACAGTATTCCTATATCCTAATTGCTAAATCTAACTATTTAAGAATAATCCATACAACACTAGTGTATTTTTTTGGTAACAATACGTCAAAACACTGTTTATAATGCAGTAAAATAATGGGGAGTGGGGGCATTCTTTGAGCGAAACATAAGTCGATCGAATGAAGTGATAATTCTTGTTTTGTCGTAGCTTCTAAGTTCTAAGCCATTGTGAAGCCATTTGTAAACGGAATAAGCCGAAATAAAGTTGTAGAATATAGCACTTAATATAGCAATTAAATGTTTGCTTGCGATAACAAAATCTGACCCAATGCCAGGAAAAAATCCGATCTGACAAAAACCTACAAAATCCGATCCGGCAGAAAAACAACAAAATCCGATCCAGGCGCGTGAATTTTTGTCCGAATCCGATCGGATTCGCACACCTCTAATTTGGAATATCTTGTATTCTCTTGATGTAAGGTAACATGTGAGATAAAATTAGTTGACTGGTGCATGTGGGTGGCATCATGTAATGGAAGGTAATGTAGAGTTAAAGTTGAAGTTGTGTTATGGTTAGTTACGACGAGGAAAGGTTTGGAATTAAACTAACGTTGATGAGATTGCAGCTACATTGCAGCTACAACAGCTAGAAAACAAACAATAGCGAAACGCACAGGTGACTTCACTTTCATGTTTGTCCGAATAGTAACTGTGCGATTCGCTATTCAAATGGTTTATTGAAGGCTTGGAGCCTGGGTTCGAGGTTGCTCTTGGGAAATGTCTGGGCATGGGAAAAGACAAAAACAGTCTGCTGATTTGATCTGAACGAACATCCTGATTAGCTTGTGTTGTCACACAGAGAACCGTGATTGGTTCACAAAAATCAGACCAGAATTTGTTTTCGTGACACGTCGCCCATTTGTTTGTCGTCTAATAGAGTTGTTAATTAATTTAGTTGTTAGATGCGATGGATCAAGACTCTGGGATTCCGCTCACGTCACTTCAAGTTGATGGAGGCATGACCGCTAACTCCTTACTTATGCAAATTCAAGCAGACCTCTTGGGAATATCAGTAGGTAGTGAACCCATACTTATACAGTGTGGTGCTACTGTTATGCATTGTAGTATTACTGTTATTGCAGTAGTATAAACCTGGTAAAATGACATTACATTTCGTTACAACAACACACCATGATGTACTTTGAATCAAGGATAATTAAAGGGACACTCCGGCCCAAATACAAATGCAGTTCATATGAAAGATCTTACTGACTTTAGTTTATTTCCAAAGTTTCAGCATTCCTATCAATTTAGTTGAGAAGATATTGCTAGTTGAAGTTGAAAATTTGTGGATTTTGACGCCATATTGGTTTTGAAAATATGACGTCATAGAGTGATTCTTTATCGTCAGTGGAGTTGTTTTGATGGCGATCACATAGTGATAGTTATTGTGAATGGTCTTTGGACGAAAATTAGTCGAAATAAACTATTTAGTAGGCATAATACGAGATCACGTCACTCAGTGACGTCATATTTGAGAAACAAAATGGCGTCGAAATTGGACAAACTCTCCAACTTCAACTAGCCACATCTTCTAAACTAAATTGATAGGAAAGCTGAAACTTTGGAAATAATCTAAAGTCAGTAAGATCTTCCATATGAACTACATTTGTATTTGGGCCGGAGTGTCCCTTTAAATAAGCTATTGCGTTCACTGAGGATACCAACCCACCGCGCCTATTCGATATAATGACGCTATCAAATTCCGAGCTTTTACGAAGACTTACCTGGGTCGTTTATTTAACTGCAGGGTGTATTTACAAAATAATTTTTTTTAGAAAATGTTATTTATTTTGTTGTTATATAGTACGACCATTAATGACTGAAACGACAGCATTAGGAGCTGCAATTGCAGCAGGTGCAGCTAAAGGCATTGGATTGTGGGACATTAATTCCAAGAAAGAAGATTGTAAAGTTACAATATTTAAACCACAACTTGAGGAGAGTGGTAAGACATGTTATATATTCTTGAGGTTTATCTATTTTGCACTATGTTGACGTTATGATGTTAAAAACTGAAATTTACTTAAATCAAGGTACATGGGTTTAGGTAAGTTTTAGTTAATTATTTTATGTCCAATATAAAATGTATGTAAGAGATAAATACCGAGAACGAGGGATGTATGCTAAATACATACCCGAGGGCTGTATATCGCATACATACATCTCGACGTTCGAGGGATTTATTTAACACTTATTTCATGATTGAGGAGGTTTTCCAACAATGTTTTGTCTATTTTTTTTTCACCTTGGACAAAGACTTTCCTGTTTTTTTCTTCATTTCTAATCTAATTAGTATTCATGGTCTTTACGCTCTATACATCCAACGGTACATCAAAGAAAACCGACTCAATCATGAAATAAGCAGTAATAATTTCATGTTACGAGGGTCCCAAATATTAGGGTTAGAGTTAGTATTAATATTAAGGTTTGGCTTAGTATTAAAGGGACACTCCGGCCCAAATACAAATGTAGTTCATATGAAAGATCTTACTGACTTTAGTTTATTTCCAAAGTTTCAGCATTCCTATCAATTTAGTTAAGAAGATATGGCTAGTTGAAGTTGAAAATTTGAGGAGTTTGACGCCATATTGGTTTTGCGAATATGACGTCATTGAGTGATTCTTTATCGGCAGTGGAGTTGTTTTGATGGCAATCACATAGTGATAGCTGTTGTGAATACTGTTTGGACGAAAATTAGTCGAAATAAACTATTTAGTTCCTCATTGCAGGAAAGTAGAGGAGCTTCTTAGGCATAATACAAGATAGCATCACTCAGTGACGTCATATTTGAGAAACAAAATGGCGTCGAAATTGGACAAATTTTTCAACTTCAACTAGCCATATCTTCTTAACTAAATTGATAGGAATGCTGAAACTTTGGAAATCAACTAAAGTCAGTAAGATCTTTCATATGAACTACATTTGTATTTTGGCCGGAGTGTCCCTTTAAGGTCCCTCGTAACATGAAATTATTAATGCATTTATTATATATTGGACATAAACTTAATACCTGTATTTTAATAATAATGAACCATCAAATTATGTCTAAATCATGACGTCACCACATTAACTGAGCTCAGAATAGGCTTATAAATAATAATTAATTATTTTCAATTAATAGTTATTACCTCACTGTTTTCTGGTTATATACAGTATACTGCTGTAAACGTCAATTTATTAGCATTCCTGATGTCATGCTTCAATCTACGTTGAATTCTCAATAAATATGTATACATTATTCGGAGTTACCGTTATTGTGTATTTTATTAAAATACTTAGTAAATTTTGGCAATATATTTCATGTTTTAGTACTTTCGGTTTTGTATTTATCTTTTTAAAAATCGCTTTTAAACTATATTTGTTTGAAGAGAGGAAAGCACGGTACGCTAAATGGAAGATGGCTGTTCAAAGATGTATGAAATGGGAGAGTCACTAAATTTAGAACTGGTGAGTTATTCACAGTTGTTATTCGCTAATACGTTCATGTCCAATATATAATATATGCACACATATAAATTGCATGTTATGAGGGATCCAAATTCTAGAGTTAGGGTTAGTATTAGGGTTGGAGTTAGGGTCTCTCATAACATGAAATTATTTGTGCATATATTTGTGCAAATATATTGGAAATAAACTTACTACCGGTTATTCACTATCACATAATTATCCGCCAATGTTTATTTTTAAACGGGTGATTTATAAGCTTTACTAATATTGTTTATTGATAAACTCTTACTTGTTCTTTTTATATGTAAACTGTTGTTATTGTTTATTTATAAACTCTTACTTGTTATTGTTTATTTATAAACTCTTGTTATTGTTTATTTATAAACTGTTACTTGTTATTGTTTATTTATAAACTCTGACTTGTTATTATTTATAAACTCTTACTTGTTATTATTTATAAACTCTTACTTGTTATTGTTTATTTATAAACTGTTACTTGTTATTGTTTATTTATAAACTCTTGCTTGTTGTTTATTTATAAACTCTTACTTGTTATTAATTTATAAACTGTTACTTGTTATTATTTATTTATAAACTGTTACTTGTTATTGTTTATTTATAAACTGTTACTTGTTATTGTTTGTTTATAAACTGTTACTTGTTATTATTTATTTATAAACTCTTACTTGTTATTATTTATTTATAAACTCTTACTTGTTATTGTTTATTTTTAAACTCTTACTTGTTATTATTTATTTATAAACTCTTGTTATTATTTATTTATAAACTCTTACTTGTTATTATTTATTTATAAACTGTTACTTGTTATTATTTATTTATAAACTGTTACTTGTTATTGTTTATTTATAAACTGTTACTTGTTATTATTTATAAACTGTTACTTGTTATTGTTTATTTATAAACTGTTACTTGTTATTGTTTATTTTTAAACTCTTACTTGTTATTATTTATTTATAAACTCTTACTTGTTATTGTTTATTTATAAACTCTTGCTTGTTGTTTATTTTTAAACTGTTACTTGTTATTTATTTATAAACTCTTACTTGTTATTATTTATTTATAAACTCTTACTTGTTATTATTTATTTATAAACTGTTACTTGTTATTGTTTATTTATAAACTCTTACTTGTTATTATTTATTTTTAAACTCTTACTTGTTATTATTTATTTATAAACTGTTACTTGTTATTTATTTATAAACTCTTACTTGTTATTATTTATTTATAAACTCTTACTTGTTATTATTTATTTATAAACTGTTACTTGTTATTGTTTATTTATAAACTGTTACTTGTTATTATTTATAAACTGTTACTTGTTATTGTTTATTTATAAACTGTTACTTGTTATTGTTTATTTTTAAACTCTTACTTGTTATTATTTATTTATAAACTCTTACTTGTTATTGTTTATTTATAAACTCTTGCTTGTTATTTTTAAACTGTTACTTATTATTTATTTATAAACTGTTACTTGTTATTATTTATTTATAAACTGTTACTTGTTATTATTTATTTATAAACTCTTACTTGTTATTGTTTATTTATAAACTGTTACTTGTTATTATTTATTTATAAACTCTTACTTGTTATTATTTATTTATAAACTCTTGTTATTGTTTATTTATAAACTGTTACTTGTTGTTATTGTTTATAAACTCTTACTTGTTATTATTTATTTATAAACTGTTACTTGTTATTATTTATTTATAAACTCTTACTTGTTATTATTTATTGTTAAACTGTTACTTGTTATTGTTTATTTATAAACTCTTACTTGTTATTATTTATTTTTAAACTCTTACTTGTTATTATTTATTTATAAACTGTTACTTGTTATTTATTTATAAACTCTTACTTGTTATTATTTATTTATAAACTCTTACTTGTTATTATTTATTTATAAACTGTTACTTGTTATTGTTTATTTATAAACTGTTACTTGTTATTATTTATAAACTGTTACTTGTTATTGTTTATTTATAAACTGTTACTTGTTATTGTTTATGTTTAAACTCTTACTTGTTATTATTTATTTATAAACTCTTACTTGTTATTGTTTATTTATAAACTCTTGCTTGTTGTTTATTTTTAAACTGTTACTTATTATTTATTTATAAACTCTTACTTGTTATTATTTATTTATAAATTGTTACTTGTTATTATTTATTTATAAACTCTTACTTGTTATTATTTATTTATAAACTGTTACTTGTTATTATTTATTTATAAACTGTTACTTGTTGTTATTGTTTATAAACTCTTACTTGTTATTATTTATTTATAAACTGTTACTTGTTGTTATTGTTTATAAACTCTTACTTGTTATTATTTATTGTTAAACTGTTACTTGTTATTGTTTATTTATAAACTGTTACTTGTTATTATTTATTGTTAAACTGTTACTTGTTATTGTTTATTTATAAACTGTTACTTGTTATTATTTATTTATAAACTCTTACTTGTTATTATTTATTTTTAAACTGTTACTTGTTATTATTTTTTTATAAACTCTTACTTGTTATTATTTATTTATAAACTCTTACTTGTTATTTATTTATAAACTGTTACTTGTTATTATTTATTTATAAACTGTTACTTGTTATTATTTATTTATAAACTCTTACTTGTTATTATTTATTTATAAACTGTTACTTGTTATTATTTATTTATAAACTCTTACTTGTTATTGTTTATTTTTAAACTCTTACTTGTTATTATTTATTTATAAACTCTTACTTGTTATTATTTATTTATAAACTGTTACTTGTTATTATTTATTTATAAACTCTTACTTGTTATTATTTATTTATAAACTCTTACTTGTTATTATTTATTTATAAACTGTTACTTGTTATTATTTATTTATAAACTCTTACTTGTTATTATTATTATTTATAAACTGTTACTTGTTATTGTTTATTTTTAAACTCTTATTTGTTATTATTTATTTATAAACTCTTACTTGTTATTATTTATTTATAAACTGTTACTTGTTATTATTTATTTATAAACTCTTACTTGTTATTATTTATTTTTAAACTGTTACTTGTTATTGTTTATTTTTAAACTCTTATTTGTTATTATTTATTTATAAACTCTTACTTGTTATTATTTATTTATAAACTGTCACTTGTTATTATTTATTTATAAACTCTTACTTGTTATTGTTTATTTTTAAACTGTTACGTGTTATTGTTTATTTTTAAACTCTTACTTGTTATTATTTATTTTTAAACTCTTACTTGTTATTATTTATTTATAAACTGTTACTTGTTATTGTTTATTTATAAACTCTACTTGTTATTATTTATTTTTAAACTCTTACTTGTTATTATTTATTTATAAACTGTTACTTGTTATTGTTTATTTATAAACTCTTACTTGTTATTATTTATTTTTAAACTGTTACTTGTTATTGTTTATTTTTAAACTCTTATTTGTTATTATTTATTTATAAACTGTTACTTGTTATTGTTTATTTATAAACTCTTACTTGTTATTATTTATTTTTAAACTGTTACTTGTTATTGTTTATTTTTAAACTGTTACTTGTTATTATTTATTTTTAAACTGTTACTTGTTATTTATTTATAAACTGTTACTTGTTATTGTTTATTTATAAACTCTTACTTGTTATTATTTATTTTTAAACTCTTACTTGTTATTATTTATTTATAAACTGTTACTTGTTATTATTTATTTATAAACTCTTACTTGTTATTATTTATTTTTAAAACTGTTACTTGTTATTGTTTATTTTTAAACTCTTATTTGTTATTATTTATTTATAAACTCTTACTTGTTATTATTTATTTATAAACTGTTACTTGTTATTATTTATTTATAAACTCTTACTTGTTATTGTTTATTTTTAAACTGTTACGTGTTATTGTTTATTTTTAAACTCTTACTTGTTATTATTTATTTTTAAACTCTTACTTGTTATTATTTATTTATAAACTGTTACTTGTTATTGTTTATTTATAAACTCTTACTTGTTATTATTTATTTTTAAACTCTTACTTGTTATTATTTATTTATAAACTGTTACTTGTTATTGTTTATTTATAAACTCTTACTTGTTATTATTTATTTTTAAACTGTTACTTGTTATTGTTTATTTTTAAACTCTTATTTGTTATTATTTATTTATAAACTGTTACTTGTTATTGTTTATTTATAAACTCTTACTTGTTATTATTTATTTTTAAACTGTTACTTGTTATTGTTTATTTTTAAACTCTTACTTGTTATTATTTATTTTTAAACTGTTACTTGTTATTTATTTATAAACTGTTACTTGTTATTGTTTATTTATAAACTCTTACTTGTTATTATTTATTTTTAAACTCTTACTTGTTATTATTTATTTATAAACTGTTACTTGTTATTGTTTATTTATCAACTCTTACTTGTTATTATTTATTTATAAACTCTTACTTGTTATTATTTATTTATAAACTGTTACTTGTTATTGTTTATTTATAAACTCTTACTTGTTATTATTTATTTTTAAACTCTTACTTGTTATTATTTTTTTATAAACTCTTACTTGTTATTATTTATTTATAAACTGTTACTTGTTATTGTTTATTTATAAACTCTTACTTGTTATTGTTTGTTTATAAACTCTTACTTGTTATTATTTATAAACTCTTACTTGTTATTATTTATAAACTCTTACTTGTTATTATTTATAAACTCTTACTTGTTATTATTTATAAACTCTTACTTGTTATTATTTATAAACTCTTACTTGTTATTTATTTATAAACTGTTACTAGTTATTGTTTATTTATAAACTCTTACTTGTTATTTATTTATAAACTCTTACTTGTTATTATTTATTTATAAACTCTTACTTGTTATTATTTATTTATAAACTCTTACTTGTTATTATTTATTTATAAACTGTTACTAGTTATTGTTTATTTATAAACTCTTACTTGTTATTTATTTATAAACTCTTACTTGTTATTATTTATTTATAAACTCTTACTTGTTATTATTTATTTATAAACTCTCACTTGTTATTATTTATTTTTAAACTGTTACTTGTTATTGTTTATTTTTAAACTCTTACCCTTTTATTATTTATTTATAAACTCTTGTTATTATTTATTTTTAACTGTTACTTGTTATTGTTTATTTTTAACGTTACTTGTTATTATTTATTTATAAACTGTTACTTATTATTTATTTATAAACTCTTACTTGTTATTGTTTATTTTTAAACTGTTACTTGTTATTATTTATTTATAAACTCTTACTTGTTATTGTTTATTTATAAACTCTTACTTGTTATTTATTTATAAACTGTTACTTGTTATTATTTATTTATAAACTCTTACTTGTTATTATTTATTTATAAACTCTTACTTGTTATTGTTTATTTATAAACTCTTCCTTGTTATTTATTTATAAACTGTTATTTGTTATTATTTATTTATAAACTGTTACTTGTTATTATTTATTTATAAACTCTTACTTGTTATTGTTTATTTTTAAACTGTTACTTGTTATTGTTTATTTTTAAACTCTTACTTGTTATTATTTATTTTTAAACTGTTACTTGTTATTTATTTATAAACTGTTACTTGTTATTGTTTATTTATAAACTCTTACTTGTTATTATTTATTTTTAAACTCTTACTTGTTATTATTTATTTATAAACTGTTACTTGTTATTGTTTATTTATAAACTCTTACTTGTTATTATTTATTTTTAAACTCTTACTTGTTATTATTTTTTTATAAACTCTTACTTGTTATTGTTTGTTTATAAACTCTTACTTGTTATTATTTATTTATAAACTCTTACTTGTTATTATTTATTTATAAACTGTTACTTGTTATTGTTTATTTATAAACTCTTACTTGTTATTTATTTATAAACTCTTACTTGTTATTATTTATTTATTAAACTCTTACTTGTTATTATTTATTTATAAACTGTTACTAGTTATTGTTTATTTATAAACTCTTACTTGTTATTTATTTATAAACTCTTACTTGTTATTATTTATTTATAAACTCTTACTTGTTATTATTTATTTATAAACTCTTACTTGTTATTATTTATTTTTAAACTGTTACTTGTTATTGTTTATTTTTAAACTCTTACCCTTTTATTATTTATTTATAAACTCTTGTTATTATTTATTTTTAACTGTTACTTGTTATTGTTTATTTTTAACGTTACTAGTTATTATTTATTTATAAACTGTTACTTATTATTTATTTATAAACTCTTACTTGTTATTGTTTATTTTTAAACTGTTACTTGTTATTATTTATTTATAAACTCTTACTTGTTATTGTTTATTTATAAACTCTTACTTGTTATTTATTTATAAACTGTTACTTGTTATTATTTATTTATAAACTCTTACTTGTTATTATTTATTTATAAACTCTTACTTGTTATTATTTATTTATAAACTGTTACTTATTATTTATTTATAAACTCTTACTTGTTATTATTTATTTATAAACTGTTACTTGTTATTATTTATTTATAAACTGTTACTTGTTATTTATTTATAAACTCTTACTTGTTATTGTTTATTTATAAACTCTTACTTGTTATTTATTTATAAACTGTTATTTGTTATTATTTATTTATAAACTGTTACTTGTTATTATTTATTTATAAACTCTTACTTGTTATTGTTTATTTTTAAACTGTTACTTGTTATTGTTTATTTTTAAACTCTTACTTGTTATTATTTATTTATAAACTCTTACTTGTTATTATTTATTTATAAACTCTTACTTGTTATTATTTATTTATAAACTCTTGTTATTATTTATTTATAAACTGTTACTTGTTATTATTTATTTATAAACTCATACTTGTCATTGTCTATTTATAAACTGTTATTGTTACTTACTATTGTTTATTTATTTATCAACGTTTACTTAATTAACCATGCAACAACTTTGTGCATGCTAAATTTCAAGACAAAACTTCCTGCTTTATTTTTAGGTGGTGAAGCGCACGGATATTAACACGTTGAAAACAAACACAACCTGTTTTAATCAGTCTTTGTGAAACTAATTCATTAAAACTATTAGACATTAACTGTGTGTAGTGCTTACTGTGACTACGATGAAAATACAACAAATACAAATCTCTATTTGTGCTCAAATCAACAAAACCATCAGAAAATTAGCCTGAAAACCAGCCGTCCATCTCATTCGGCTGGTTTTCAGGCTATCAGAAAATCTGCAAATCGCCCAGGGGATTAAATTGGGCTTAGAGAACAGTAAAATTTGCAACACTCCAGGCAAAGAACTTATAACTGCAGACACATTAGCCTGCGTACAGTCTCCACCTGTAATGAATATTATTTTTATTAAAATGTATTTTTGATATAATTAAAACGGCGTCTTTAGAATGTTTTGTCAACGGTTCAAACTATGGTTAATAGAAGTCTCTTTTCTATTAAACCACGGTCAAACTAGAAACGAAAGCTGATTTAGGGGCACGAGAACTTTCGATGTCGTGGCTGAAATATAAAGTCGCAATTTTGTCGTACAGTCAGAAACGTAACGCAGTCGGCAAATCACAGAAGAATATTGGACAAGTTGCACGCAAAACCGCTTTGCGAACACCAGGAGAGAGCGCGGAGAAAATGTATCGCTGTGAAAACAAGCGTTCGGTATAAAGCGTTCTCTTTCATTCATCGACATCGTGCAAAAAGCGCTCAAAGGATCAGCCAGTTCAAGGGTTCGAGTTTTAATTATTAGCCTCTGCGTGAGGATTTGAGCTCAAGTAAAGATATCTTTTCTCCTATACTTATAATACGTCCACGTCGCGTAGAATTTCTTCCATTCAACAGAATGCTCTTTCAAGTATTTAAAATAGCTTCTCGAACGAATTAGTATCTTAAGAGAAATTTGAGAGAAAAGTTGGCTTAATTTATGCAAGTGTTTGATCATTATATGAAAACACGTCTCGGTTATGATTTTCCTTTGCGTTATCCCTCGGGCATTATTAATGAGTTTGAGAAATACTACATCCCCATTATCCAGACAAAGGCATATTACATGGCCCATATTACATAAGTAATATTGAAGATTTGCAAGAACTGTCGACGATCACGGTAGTTTTCTCTATTCACCTTTGCCACTTCTCCCGTAGTGATTTTCCGAATGCTAGTTAAAAAAAATAGGGGCACGTGACCAGCCTCCACCCTAATAAGACCCTTGATAAGACCCATGGGATAAAAATGCTCGTAACACATTTTGAATAAACTATTGAAAAACAGCCTCTTGGGCCGCCATTTTGAATATGGGCAGTTCTTCGATGCGGACGTTTCATTCCAGACAAAATATCAAAGGTATTTTTCAATATAGCTTGAATGTCAAAAACTATTTCGATAATAATGCTGTTTGTAGCTACTTTACAGAGTAAAAGAAAACTTACACAGGTACAACCTTAGTGTTGTCAATTTAGATTTTCTTGAATTAAAGGGAATATATGTGTTGCGGACGTTACAAAAATGAACCATGTGTATTTGGCAACAATGTTTGATCTTAATTTCCTATGAAATGACAACGATTAGGGAAACTATTTGAGTTTGCACATATCAACATATGTTTGAGGTTTAATTTTTATGTCACACTATTTTAAATTATTTTCTCTGTTTTCACCAAGAAGACAAAATGAGCCGTTGCGGATATTACACAGTATGAAAGCTTTACATATTCACTTCTCAAACTCATTAATAATTCATGAGCCAATTAGCCAATGAAATCACTTTATTTTATCACATGACTGAGGCTGGATCCACCACAGTTATTAGATCAAACCCGGTTTTGATCTAATTGCTGAGATCTTAATAATTCATTTTTTGGAGAACGAAACGACCTGCCTCCGTCTTCGCTCATCCTCAACTGAACAGAGTCGGTTAATTTTCTGAATAAATTTTACACACCCTCGTGAGTTCAGTCCCATGAGGGTTTGTTCTCAAATGTGTTTTAAGTAAACATCCAATTAAATCCGTGTTTGATTGAGAAGCCATATAAATAACTCGTTTATCGTGTTTCATCAGGGGATCCAAACACTCGAAAACAATAAAAACACTCGCGCTCGTGTTTGGACCCCTGATGAAACACTCAAAGTCGTTGTTCATATATTACATCAGATATGGGCCTTTCTAGGTTTCTTGTGATGATTCAGAAGTGAGCATTTCAATAAAAACAAAGGATATACTTCATCTAACTCTATTCCTAACCCTAACCATTAAGAAATCAAATTGGAGGAATTGAGTTCCCTTCCATCTCAAGGTATTGAGAAGGAACAATACTACGCTGTAGAATTCGTTGATACATTTTATTATGGGAGAGGACTGGCTGTTGAAGGAAGTAGCAATGACATTCTAACAGTCAACATATATTGTGTCTTCTATAGGCCTGTGCACTAGCTTGGAAGGCAGCAATCCATTTGTTATCAATAAGAATGGAACATTAAAGGAATTGTTTTTTTTTGTAAAGCAACAAAGAAATACTTAGCTCAATTCTTGCTGAAGTTTATCGTTTACTGGACAGAGACATGAATATTTAAAGCGGCAGTTAATGAGGGCCATTGTTCTATGAAGGCCAACAAGTGTTTTGTTCAATAAACTTTTAAGTTTTAATTGTTGTTTAATTGTTGTTGGTTCGGATGTAATGGTAACCTTGTTCCACGTTACTGACTCTAATAAATTGCATTGTATTTGTATTGTATTGTATTGTAGTATTAAGCCCAGAAAATCATTGTAAGTTTTCAAAATTCAGACAGCCAGTTTTGATGAAAAACTTTCCTGAAGAAAAACCTTTCTTGTTTTAGCTGTATGTTTGGAGACAGCTTTAAATAGCCGATATGAAATGTTGACTTTTTACCCAGGACAGATATTTGAAACTTAAGTATCAATATGCCTTTGGTTCTGCTTTGTTTGAAGCAGTTGTTTTACTGCGTAACGTCCGCAACACAAGTTATGTAACGTCTGCAACGCAAATTCCTGGAAATTAGAAAACAGTGTCGATGGCTTTTATTATTCTAATGCTACTTTTAGTTTGTTAATTAAACTTGAGTAATAGATTGTGAAACTGATATTGCTTTATGTTATGATATTAAAAAAACCTATGTTACCCACTGTGATTTTGTAACGTCCGCAACGAAATTTCAGCTCCAAACAATCCCTGGTATTTTTATCCATGCCAAACATAATCTCCAAAAAACTTGGCTGTTTCAAAGCAACCCTTATAAACTTGCAAAAAGTGTGTAGATTGTTTTTCACCTGTCTTGGTAGTTATTTTTAACATTAAGATGTGTGTATTTTACGGTAAATTGTGAGGTTAAAAATGCGGACATTTTGGCCCCCAGGACTCAACCCGCCGGGTGACAGAAAAATCCAACTTCAACATTTTCATAAACTTTGAAGTACAGATTTGAAAAATGTTTACTTTTGACCAAAGTTTCTTAGTGCAAAAAATATTTTTTTTCAACTCATGTGGAACTGCCCATATATGAAATATAATGTTGGTAAGCGTTGTATTTCTTACTGTTGGATGAACAGAATACCCCAACATTGATAGGGGTTCCGAGGGCCTACGATTTAAGGTCGCTATCCGAGAAGACCTGAATGTAGTACCATTTGCTGATATTATTGCAAAGGCAGTGGAGGTCCGTCCGACCCAGGATTGAACCTGTCTCTCTCAACTCATAGACGTGTGGTAACCACTAGACCACAAAAGCTGGTTCAGCTACCTAACGTGGAGCCATGTATTGCCCAGTTTTTAGTTGTAATAGCGATTTCAAAAATTCCATTGAATAGAAGCTTAATTTCTCTGCATTTCCGCCTACAATGACCGCTTTACTCCGACCATGGCGTCACATGCAGGTCATTTGGTTATTTTCAAGAACACCTTTACTACGCTTTACGAGCATTTTTACAACCTCAAACTACTATATTACGGCAGGTCACATATTGTGATATAAAGGGGACTTATTTTTGTTGCCAATGTCCTTTAAAGTGCCACTACGATCAAATTTTTACCTATCGATATTTTTACGTATTTATAAAGCAGAGCTGCTAAATATTACTCGGTCGATACCGTTTTGCGATTCGACGATGGAAAGTATTATTTTTCTTACTCCGAATCTGGAGTTGTTATGTCCGCCATTAATCGTTCATGTTCTTGACCAGCGTAACGAAGTGACGTCGATGATCACTTTCGACCCTGAAATACTATTCTATGCTAAAGAAAATCTAAAAGACGGGGGTACATTTTCATCGTAGTGGCACTTTAAGACTTAGCAACATCTTCGATCCAATTAAAATGGTATTTTTTATCCCATCAAGCATTTAATATTTCACATTTTCGTTCAATTACGCCGTAACTACACAGTTTCTTCAAAAGTTAAACTGAAAGAAATATTAATTTTTTAGCAATACTGTTTCTTCTTGGCAAAGCTGTAGATACCCTTTGTCAAAGAGTGAGTGTCAACCGTCGTGCATTGCGCGTTTGTTTTTTCCGTACGATAACGAAGTGTTTTGAAGTGCTTTGTTGCCAACTTGACGTTGTAAATACTTAGGAAATTCACCTAGTCTTCTCAAAAACCCTATAGAGGCTTTCTCATTTGATCTACAATTCAAATACGTCCACTCAGAACCTGATGTTTTGAAGAAAACGTTCACTTTTGTTTTAAATGCAGAAATAATTACTTTCTAAGGTATGTTTTCTTTCAATTAAAAGACAAAATGAATAATTTATATCAAGGATTGACAAGATATTTACGGATGAGTTCACCAAGGGAATTTCGTGCTTCGAAAACTGGCCTACCGAGCGTGCAATGCGTCACGGTTGACACTCACTCTTTAAATAGAAGTGAGTTATTAATTAAACCGCCATTCCCCTTGCTTGTTTTTTAGCAGCAGCTGCCTTCCTGTTATGATTTCCAAATTTCGCTTTATGTTTGTCTTTGAATGATCTATCTCGTTCTTGATCTTTACCACTCCCGATCCTATAGTTTCGTTGTCCAGTAGCAGATTTACTATCACCATGGTTACGTTGAAGACGAACTGGGTTTTCACTGTTTTCTTTTACATCACCTCTCTCACATGTATTGGAAGTCGAGGGGTTGTCCGAGTTCTAAATTGAATGATTTAAAGTATATCAACGGTTGTAAAGCACACATACAATATCACCGTTAATGAGAAATATCACTTGAAGTGTGTGCAAAACGTGTAATTATTTAAAAAAAAACACATTAAATGCCTAATAAAAAAATTGTGTGGTTCTGGTTACATCTTGAAAAAATATGATACGATCTGGAAATCCTCTTCGGTTTTCACTGGTCATTAACACTTCAAAAGCATTCATTGTTGTCACTTCAGTGAAAGAACGACTCATGGTTATAGACTTGGCTTGTGTCGGGTTTTTCGCTGCATGAAAAATTGACGGAGTTCATAGAAAAAATGCTAACCAAGTCTGCCAATGAAAGTTCCAACTGAAGATCATATTTGTGTTTGTCACATTCGGCCCAAGCTACTATTACAACATTTTTTTCGATATCAACTTTGCCATGTTTTTCTTCAAAGACTTCCATAATTGTGGATTTTGATAGATAGATAGATAGATAGATAGATAGATAGATAGATAGATAGATAGAATCTTTATTTAACGAGGGTAAACACGAAATAGCTAATAGCTAATAAACTTGTGGCCCTCAAACTAACTAAATTTACAATGTCAATAGAAAAAATTGTTTAAAAATAGTAAAAAACCAATACCCAATTATATATTTAAAAACATGATACTTATATTTACGAATATAAAATTAAACAGTAAAATGATTTAAAAGTTTTTGATGCTCAAAAATGCTGTTCCACATTTTGTTTTTAAAAACTTTCAAAGAAACATTTTTTCTCAGTTCCAAAGGTAATGCGTTCCATAATTTGGCACCAGTGACAACGAATGTTCTTCCTCCGTCTGTTTCTCGTTTATACCTTGGACAAATAATGTTGCTGTTCGAATATCTTGTATTCCGAGAGTGCCTTTGATTGTTAACAACAATATTATCTTCTAAATAACTAGGCAGTCCACCGTGTACGCGTTTATGCATAATTGCACATTTATTAATCCTACTCTCCTCGTGGAAAGGTATCCAACTTAGTGAATTGAAAAGTGCAACTGAAGATGCGCGGGGTTCAGCCGATAGAATTACTCTCGCCGCACGTTTTTGTAGCTTCAGTACTCTGTTTAAAGAGTCTTTATTACAGGCTGTCCATATTACACTGGCATAGTTGAATATCGGGTGGATAATTGCGTTATAATAGAGCACTCTTTGCTTCAGTGGTAAGTAACTTCTTACCTTCCTAAGAATTCCTATACGTTTAGAAAGTTTCTTACATATCTTATCAATATGTTCATTAAAACATAATTTGCTATCAATATCTAACCCTAATAATGTAGCACTGTTTGTATTCTTTAGGATCTTATCTCCGTCTATCATGACACTGAGTTCATCCGCAACCTTAGATGCCAATCTAAGTATGCTGCTATTTTATTTATCACCATTGGGTTACGCATACATTTATCAATAAATACTTTAAATATGCAACATGAGGGCGTATGGCAAGCCACAATCGCCGCCATTTTCTTCTTCCGCCAACTCCGCAACCCTGTAAGAGAGTACTGGAAATGAGTAGCTAAAAATCACTGGCAACAATATGCAGGGTCGCGGAGCTAACTAGGGTCACATTTTTTAATTTGGTCTGAGTGCCAACAATTAATATGTCAATGTGTTTAATTAAGATCACATGTGTGAAGAACCTATCAAATGATATACAAAAAATAAATGGTTAATTTTACAACTGAGGTAAACTAAACCTACGCGTTTTAATAAACTATAATATTTTTTGTAATTTCAAAAATATTTTCACAAATGTACCTTTTCTTCTTCATCACTCGAATGATTCATGTTGCGAAGCACGAGTGGAGTAGTGAACGGCCTGAAAAGAGATTAGATGGAAATTAACAGCAGCAACAATAGTGCATGATTCAACAAATAATTTCCCAACGCAACCAGGTGATAAATCAGACATAGTTTGACGCTATATCACGTTTGGGGATTTTACCTAATCTTAATGTTCGGGTCTTCCTGAGCAAAACCATAACATATCTTGTCAGACGAAAACTTCATCTTCATAGAGTTTTTCACTGTCAAAGTTACCGGACATGACGTCAAATGAGCAATTTTTTTAAGGCAAGAAACAAACGGAAACTGATTTGCATTGCCTCATTTAACGTCACGTCCAGTAACTTTGGCAGCGAAAAACTCCATGAAGATGAAATTTTCGTCTGGCAAGATATATTACCCAAATATTACGAATAGGTAAAATCCCCAATGATGATATAGGCACTTTAAAAAGTTTTTTGAAAGTAACTTTAAAAGTTACTGTCCATGACCCAAAGTTTCGACACTCCAATCTAGTGTCTTCATCAAGGGTGATCGTTGTATGGTTAGGATCCCTATTTACAGCCTCTAGAACCAATGATGACTTTGAAATTATTGGCTCATTTCTGCGTCTTGATATTATGTTTTGTGTACATTTTCAAAATAAACATAGTTGAGAAAAACAGAAAAGTTGCGTAGGAGACTGAAACTACTGATGTAGCAGACCGCGCAGGAGACTAAAACTGTCATACAAAATTACCTCCATGTCCGCCATGTTTGGCTTAATCCCCCCCCCCCCCCCCCCCCCCGCCTTTGGCCAGGACATACTCAAAAGGACCTTTCTATTTTTTATTTTTCGTTAGGTTATGGATAGCTACGGTTAGAGCTAGGCTTAAGATTAGGATCAAGGTTAGGATCAAGGTTAGGATTAGGATTAGTAGTTCTAAAAAATGTGAAGGTCCCTTTGAGTCATCCCTTTTAGCCTTCACCCAGTTACATAGCTAAGAGCTCACAGGGGTGGGGATTAATAAATAGTCTGGCATTACCCCAACTAAAATATAAGACGCCCATGACGGTAATTAAAGAGTTGATGGATGATTAGGATTTTACAATTAGTTAAACAGAAAAACCGCATTTTTTGGTATAAGATGAGCTTAATTATCCTTATGTTTCTTAATTACTTATGGTGGTGTGATATTTTGACTCACGTTTGAGTTCTTCAACTCATGTTCACTATTTTTGAACTCGTGTTCAGTATTTTCTGACTCGTGTTCAGCATTTTCTGATTCGTGTTCACTCGTGTTCCGACTGGTGTTCGGCATTTTTTGACTCGTATTTGACTCGTGTTCACCCGTGTTCTGAAATCTGACTCGTGTTCTGACTCGTGTTCTGACTCGTGTTCTAACTCGTGTTCTGACTCGTGTTCACCCGTGTTCTGACTCGTGTTCCGACTCGTGTTCTAACTCGTGTTCTGACTTGTGTTCACTCGTGTTCTGACTCGTGTTCCGACTCGTGTTCCGACTCGTGTTCTGACTCGTGTTCTAACTCGTGTACTGACTCGTGTTCACCCATGTTCTGACTCGTGTTCTGACTCGTGTTCTGACTCGTGTTCTGACTCGTGTTCCGACTCGTGTTCTGACTCGTGTTCACCCGTGTTCTGACTCGTGTTCTGACTCGTGTTCTGACTCGTGTTCCGACTCGTGTTCCGACTCGTGTTCTGACTCGTGTTCTAACTCGTGTTCTGACTCGTGTTCACCCGTATTCTGACTCGTGTTCTGACTCGTGTTCTAACTCGTGTTCTGACTTGTGTTCACTCGTGTTCTGACTCGTGTTCCGACTCGTGTTCCGACTCGTGTTCTGACTCGTCTTCCGACTCATTTTCTCACTCGTGTTCCGACTCATGTTCTCACTCATGTTCTGACTCATGTTCTAACTCGTATTCTGACTCGTGTTCACCCGTGTTCTGAAATCTGACTCGTGTTCTGACTCGTGTTCTAACTCGTGTTCTGACTTCTGACTCGTGTTCTAACTTGTGTTCTAACTCGTGTTCTGACATGTTCACTCGTGTAGTATTTTAGAATCAATCTAAATGCAAATGATAGTAAAAAATGAAAACCTGTTCTTACCTTCTCATTGTTATCTCGCTTAATTCATCAGCTGAGTCAACATCCTGTGCTCCAACATCATGTGTATCATAAGTATCATCATATTCATCTTCATAATCATTGAAAGTTTCGTCATAATTCAAAACTGCTTCTTTAATGCATTGAACGTCTTTCTTATCATCCAAAACATTTCTTGTATTTTCTGTAAAACGCGACTTTCCTTTCTGCACTCGAGACAAGTCCACGTTCTCCTTGGAGAAAATATCAAATTCATCCTCATCATAAACACAGTGTCTTGTTGCTAGGACACGCGATGACTTCACAATGTCTGCTTTACGTAGGTTACGATCAAGATTTTGTAATTGTGGAGGAAGATCATCTTCAAGAATTAAGTTGATTGTTTTCTCAACATCATAATTTAGTTCTTGTAAACACGTGATAATAAAACCATCGCCACAACTAGGAAACAAATCCATCACATGTGAAACCATTGAATGAACTTCTGCATCTTCCACATTCTTTCTCATCACCTTAGGATAAAAATACATGTAATAAAATAGTTTGAAATTATATATCAATAATATTTTAAAAATGTGGTGCGTGCAATTATCGAATTATATTAGGACAAGGGAAGATAGAAAAGTACGACGTGTATAAAAATACGAGTGGAAATAATAAATTCAATGATACTGCGACAAATTTACTATAAACCAAGAAAACGACAGGTTTTGTATGGTTTGTTGCTGATTGTCGATAAAAATAGCAAATGACTTTCCTATTTTTATATCTCATTATTATTTGTTATTCTTTCTCGCACCTGATTGGTTTATTTTTGTCTTACGCGATTATTTATTCTATAAAAGTCTCACTCAGTTATTATTTCACTCTCTGACGAAGGGCCTTAGCTCGAAACATTAGACTACTTACACGCTATTTTGGCAGTGCACCAGCCTATAAAGGACAGGTTAACTGTCTCTTAAGTTTTAAGTTAACTGAAGTGCTTGTTACACTCTCGTGTAGCACCATTTATTTGTAAACAAATGGAATACTGATGATACATGGACGATCGTCAGGCTCGTATCCTCAGAAAAATTATTCTGAGTCCCGGACAGGAATCGAAATAGTGTGGAGGAGGTCTATAATGTGGACGAGGTCTATAGTGTGGAGGAGGTCTATATTGTGGAGGAGGTCTATATTGTGGAGGAGGTCTATATTGTGGAGGAGGTCTATATTGTGGAGGAGGTCTTAAGTGTGGAGGAGGTCTATAGTGTGGAGGAGGTCTATAGTGTGGAGGAGGTCTATAGTGTGGAGGAGGTCTATATTGTGGAGGAGGTCTTAAGTGTGGAGGAGGTCTATAGTGTGGAGGAGGTCTATAGTGTGGAGGAGGTATATAGTGGGGAGGAGGTCTATAGTGGGGAGGAGGTCTATAGTGTGGAGGAGGTCTATAGTGTGGAGGAGGTCTATAGTGTGGAGGAGGTCTATAGTGTGGAGGAGGTCTATAGTGTGGAGGAGGTCTATAGTGTGAAGGTCTATAGTGTGAAGGAGGTCTATAGTGTGAAGGAGGTCTATAGTGTGAAGGAGGTCTATAGTGTGGAGGAGGTCTATAGTGTGGAGGAGGTCTATAGTGTGGAGGAGATCTATAGTGGGGAGGAGATCTATAGTGTGGAGGAGATCTATAGTGTGGAGGAGATCTATAGTGTGGAGGAGATCTATAGTGTGGCGGAGATCTATAGTGTGGAGGAGGTCTATAGTGGGGAGGAGGTCTATAGTGTGGAGGAGGTCTATAGTGTGGAGGTCTATAGTGTGAAGGAGGTCTATAGTGTGGAGGAGGTCTATAGTGTGGAGGAGGTCTATAGTGTGGAGGAGGTCTATAGTGTGGAGGAGGTCTATAGTGTGAAGGAGGTCTATAGTATGAAGGAGGTCTATAGTGGGGAGGAGGTCTATATTGTGGAGGAGGTCTATAGTGTGAAGGAGGTCTATATTGTGGAGGAGATCTATAGGTCTATAGTGTGGAGGAGGTCTATAGTGTGGAGGAGGTCTATAGTGTGGAGGAGGTCTATAGTGTGGAGGAGATCTATAGTGTGAAGGAGGTCTATAGTGTGGAGGAGATCTATAGTGTGGAGGAGGTCTATAGTGTGGAGGAGGTCTATAGTGTGGAGGAGGTCTATATTGTGGAGGAGATCTATAGTGTGGAGGAGGTCTATAGTGTGAAGGAGATCTATAGGTCTATAGTGTGGAGGAGATCTATAATGTGGATGAGATCTATAGTGTGGAGGAGGTCTATAGTGTGGAGGAGGTCTAATGTTTCGAGCGAACGCCATGCATTCCTAAAACGTTAACTGAAATGGAAACGGAGTGAAATTTCTATACGTAAAATAATCATCTGCCATAAGGATGAAACTCTAGGGGGATAGAACAAGGGGAGCGAGGGGTTATTGTGGATACGTATTTATAGTATAGAATACTTACAGTGGGAACTTGGTTGGACGACAGTGGTTCAGGTATGGCTTGGCTTAGTTCAGTCGTTTTAGAAGAGTTATCTTTCTTTAATTTTAGACGCGACTTTGCATCACTACTTTCTTTTAGATTATCAAGGGCAGATGTAATATATTGTACTTGTGTTTCATCATAAGGAAGACCAGATAATTGAATGGTGTTTATGTCCACCTCAATACTGTGGTAACTGTTGTACATACGAAGAAATCTAAGGGGGAAATTAGATAGAACTGACATTTTATTACTTTTAGTTCAATTTTGCTACCTTGTCTTCTCTGCACTCATGTCTTCCTAAATGGCCCGGTTGTTAAAATATTGATTCCTACTCCTGGTGAGGGAGGGTGGGTAAACCGCAGCTTGGAATTGCTATCACCGTGTCAAGCGCGCGCAAACCAGTCAAGCTCAGACCACGCTGACAAGACTCTGAACAAGCCACGAACTGCGCACATCATGTTAAGCTCAGACTCCGCTGACGCTAGACTGGGCATAACCATACACCGCGCATAACCAAGACGCTAGATTGGGCATAACCAAGTACCGCTGAACAACATTGTCTCCTTTTTTACCTAGCCTAAATTACATTTAGCCACGTTTTATTATAAGTAATACCAATGACATGAAGGAAATTAGTGATTAATGTCCCGAAAGCGGACGGAGTATTTGTGGAAGTCCCAAGGGCGAAGCCCGAGGGACTTCTACAAATCCTCCAGAGGCTTGAGGGGCATTTAATCAGTAATTTCCCGACATGTCATGGTATTAGTTTGTAATACCATGATTGACGAGGTAAATGAATTTGTAATGCACTGTTAGAAGTGTTGACGTGAAACAATAGTTTAATATTGAGTGAAAATGTAAAAGTGAATATTAATGTTTGCATGATTGTTGTAATTGTCTTGATTACTTAATATGCATTTCTTTGTTGTGTAAAAGTGTATTGTTTGGATGTTTGCTCAATGCTCATGCATGTTAATGCGGGCAAAATTAGAAATTTGTCTGGTTAGGCCCAGGTCAAACGTCGAACTTTTCATGAGTCGAACTCAATGCAAATGAACTTAAACAAAAGAGTTTCCTAATTTACATTGAGTTTGACTCATGAAAAGTTCGACGTTTGACCCCGGCCTTAGAGGACGAATTAGAGTAGGGTTAAAGTCGTTATTTATTTATTTATTTATTTATTCAGCTTTGCCACAGCTAGCTTTTACATATTTTATATATGTATTACATAATTATAATTATACTTATAACGTACATAAAACCAATTATTTAACAAAATATATACAAAAGAATACAAAGAAGAAATAAGTGTGGCAGGGTAACCGCAACAGCGTAAATGCCAATTACAGCGGGCTGAAGAAAACTTCCTTGTCCGTTCCGGAGACACTTAAAATGATATTTCAAAACAGAATTGGTTTAGTTTGGCTGTAGGAAGAGTGTAAAGTTAATTCAAATGATCTTTTTGGGTACAGGAAAGATTTTCGTGACACAACTAAGCACGGTTAGCCTGGTTAGTCCGGGTCATATAAACAGATAATATTCTGTTGCTACAGAAATTTGACCTAATTCAAACGTTGATGATATACTTTTATCAACTTTTTCATTCAAATCCTTCACCAGTTTATCACATATAAAGCAGAAAAGAAAGACAAATTCCTAGTTTGACGTCACATCATTAGCATTTCGGACAAACAAACTTTTATACTAGCCTCCTCCGCAGGCAACTCTGTGTCTTCCTAGAGCTCGGCCCATGCTCTTATTTATTTATTTGGCTTGGCCAAAACATTACAAGACGCCAAAACGTTACAAAACTGAAAATGTTGCAGCTAGGAAGACACAGAGTTGCCTGCGTAGGAGGCTACCTTTATACAGTGTGTATATAAAAAACATAACTGCTAAGAAACGTTAATATATTTAACATGTTTCTTTGTAGTTATGCTCCTTCATACGATTACAAGTTATCTTAATTTCCCAGGTGTATTAAGATCGTGTTTTTAATTTCCCAGGAGTATAAGACCGTTTTCTAAGGATTCAGGTTTTTTTTATACACACTGTAGACACCTCTGAGCTATGGATGCGTAAAAACATGGTTTTATACACCTCGGGGGCAATTAAGATAACTTTAAGTGTATGCATGGTGAAAGTATTTCAAAGCTTTTTCTCTTATAGCTCAGAGGTGTCTAGGGATTTCAAACTACAATAGCTTGTTTGAAAAAATATTAATTAATTTATGCCGGTTGCGTTTTTTATACCCTGCAGAACATCAAGGCAAAGCTCATATCGTAAAACATTTTGGTATTCAACTATATTCACTTCATGTAGAATAGATATTAGTAATATCATAGGGACCATTCATTATTTATGCCCGGGTGGGGCCTGGCAAGAAAGAGGGGTGGGTCATCATATATTTTTCACAGTTAGAGGGGGGTCCATGTATTTTATTGTTGATTAATATCAATATACCCTATTCTAAAATCGATAATTAATATTACCACACATAGCTGAAAAAGTCCAAGTGTATATGATGAAGTGAGCTACCAGCAATATCGTTCTGCATATACAAATACTACAACAAAAACTCACATTTTCATTTTGTTGCCTCAACCTAATTATTTATCTACTTATTTAATAATACCACATATTTATTACCAAAAACAGTACCACATTTATTAATCATATCAGGTCTTTTCATTGGAGGTCTTTAGCTGTTGAATTGATGTGTTATTAATATTATACTGAATTATAAACACATTGTTCTACTGCACTAAACGTAATCAAAGTGTCAAAATGTTAATGATGTTGATGTTTGATGTTGTTCAAAAAATATTGTTTTTGTTGTTGATATAATTTTTTTAAAGATCAAATCTACGTCTGATAAATTGTTATGCTTTCAATACTGTTCAGTTCTTACTTTAAGTTTACGTTATGGAAATGATTATATTTATTTAATATGTTATTATTTTTTGTATTTGTGTAAAAGGTAGAAAGGGGGTTGTATTTTTAAATATTATGTGCAAGGGGGGTCATGGAATTTTCTTTTTGTATTAAAGGGGTTCAGAAGGTTTTGTTCAAGTTATTCATGAATCTTGCCACGCCACCCCCCGGGCATAAATAATGAATGGTCCCTTATAGTGCTATAATCACAGCCTGGGTTACGAGGTTGGCCAATATCTAGAAAGTAGCAATTAATCATGTATACAGAAGTTGTAATTGAGCATAGAAAGTTATCTTAAAATGTAGTAAAGCAAGATAGTTGTTGCCCAAATGTGGACGAGCAAATGAATACTAACCGTCTGAAAGAGAGCATTTCCATTACGACAGACAAAAAACTTTCAATGCAATTTTCCTTCGTTTCTTTACTAACTTCATTATTGCTATAAATCAAGATCACTTTAGTTTAGTATAGTTCGCTAGGTATAGGTAAGTGGAGGGTAGGTAGGTAGGTATATAGGTATATGTGGTTGCTAGGTACATATAGCTATAAGGTGGGTACAATACCAATATCGTTCCCAGGGCATTTTACCTCCACTGTGGAAGGTCGACGAAAATGGCCCTGGGATCGACTGGTCACATCACACCCAGAATTTCCATATGTACTTCTAGTACGTATTCCATATAAGGAAGTGACCGACGAGCAAATAGAAGGCATTGACGAGCAAATAGAAGGCATTAACGAACAAATACATGGCACTCGTACCAGCCCACTGGATGTGGGATTGTTAACACGTTACGATATGTTCGATTATCCACTCTTTTTAAGAAAACTACGTTCGCTAGCAAGATAAGCTGCACGCATATTGTAAACAGATAATTTATCTTTGTTTTAATATATATTGTAGCTTTGGGAGTTGATTATTTCTCAAGAAAACGTTCGTCGAAGACAGCCGTGTTTTTGTTTACAAGATGGTATCCGTATTAGGAAAATTATATTTTGGCATGTTCGATTATCCGCGCTTTTAAAGAGAACGAAGTTAGCTACCGGGATAAAGCTGTACGTATGTTGTAAATAGATAATTTAACTTTCCTTTGATATATTCTATAGCTTTGGGGGTGGTTTATTTCTCAAGAAAACGTTTGCCAAAGGGTTAGGACCTTTGTCGTTTTGGGGTCGGTTTTACATGGGTCCTCGGGTCCCCGGTGCGGTTACAATCCAATTAACAAGGAGGCTGGTACGACGTTTGAACGTGTCAGCTATTTGCTCGTTAATTCACTCTATTTGCTCGTCAATGCCTTCTATTTGCGCTTCCTTATAAGGAATACGTACTAGATACCCCTATCAGAATTTCTGGGTGTTTAGATATGATAATTTTTGTGGTCTTTGTTCCATTGCCTCAACCTCGTACCCAGGGTCTTCTCAGTGCCTGGTAAAGGCTGGTCACGTGACTCCAAGGATATTGGATTATTTTGTAACCTGGCTTATTCTCGCTTATATCATCCTGGGGGCCGGATTGCTGTGAAAACATACCACAAACTTCTATAATTGAAAGTATAAACAGTATATGGATAATTTAAAAAGATTACAATTTATTGGAAAGACAGTAAGTTGAAAGCCTTGAAAGATGGTGGATTACTTCGAAAAATACGTTGATTTACTGGACATTTGTTGCTGTCATAAGATAAACATGATTAGTATTTAAAATATAGTCATAGTCTGACGGTATTAAAATTGTAAATTCGAACTGTTCTGGCGTTGATCATAGGGACTTTAAGATCTACGACGGCAACCTAGGACGGCGACGGCAGTAAAAGCAATACAAATTTTAGCATTTGAATGAAACCACGGCCGATTGACTAGCGTATTTGACACTCCAAGCTTGTTTTATGATCTCCAAAACGCTTAAATATTTCTAAAACGATTATAGTGTCTGTGTTTAAGTCAGTCTTAAGTCACATCTCTCATCTCTCCGCGAGTTACCGTCGTCCTGACTCCTAAAGACGTGAAAATGCTCTCAGTGGCGTTGTAAACAGAACGAGAACGGCGTTGAAATTACTCTTGGGAATAAAAATTATTCATTCTTATTGTTTCGCATGAAGATTCTTTTGTTTGAACGACGTCCCCGTCCTAGGTTGCCGTCGTAGATCTTAAAGTCCCTAATGTTTATCTTATGACAGCAACAAATGACCGTAAATCAACGCATTTTTCGAAGTAATCCACCATCTTTCAACTTTTGTCTGCAGTCCGTACTGTCTTTCCAATAAATTGTAATATTTTTAAATTATCCATATACTGTTTATACTTTCAATTATAGAAGTTTGTGGTATGTTTTCACAGCGATCCGGCCCCCCGGACTGATATAAGCGAGAATAAGCCAGGATACAAAATAATCCAATATCCTTGAAGTCACGTGACCAGCCTTTACCAGGGTCTTCTCTTCCCTCGCTCCACTCCCCTCCCATCCCGGGTACGAGGTTGCCATGCATTTGTATACTTTGTTGACCTGAATAATTGAGAAATATTCAATGCTCTTCAGAGTTGTTCATGTCAGCATTCGTCGGCATAAAAGCAGCTAACACGCTTAATAATCCACCATACATCCATTGTTATCTCTTACAAAAGGTATGAAGAAGCATATATCCAATTTAGCGAAAGCTATCACTTCTAATTTGCTGTAAAATTTGAAGACAGCATTCATATTTAATACATTATACTCGGCTGAATTAATTGAGTTTTATGACAAGACAATCGGATTATAGAATGGGCCAGCCGATCCAGAGCCATTTTCGCCGACCTTCCGCCGTGGAGGAAAAATGCCCAAATAGGTACGAGGTTGGGTAAGTATACTTACGTGGTAAGTATACATATAAATGGACGGATATTGTACTATTCAAAAATGGCTTCCAAGGCTTCTAATATATGTGTAGCATATCTAGAAAAGCGACAGATTGGCAGCAGTAGGCAAATATCTATTACTTCAACAAAGTATCAGCTAAAATTCTGGTTTGCTTTTTACAGACATTGCTTTGAAAACGCGACAACTATATTTTGCTGTGATTAAACCTTTCCACGCATCAGCATATTTTGCAGTGCTGCACAAAATAAGATTGATATAAGTAAATTAAAATCTGTTAAAAGGACACTCCATCCCAACAATAAGTGTTCCTTAAAGTAGTAGTAATCGGCGGGTTCTAGCCCATTTTCCCCATTTTTTCCCATTTCTCGAGTATCACTTTATTTTCCCTGATTAAACCCTGATTAAATTGTCACTCCTTTTCAAAACCTCCCTTTTTTCTCGAGTAACAAGATTTCCAAGGAAACTTCCAAGGAAGTTAGACGGGACTTTTCATCTCCCCCATTTTTCCCATTTTCTCGAGTACCACTTTATTTTCCCTGGTTAAACTCTGATTAAATAGTCACCCCTCCTCGATTACCCCCCTTTTTTTCGAGTAACAAAACTTCCAAGGAAATTAGACGGGACTTTTCATTCTCTCGACGCCCCCAAACCCACCCCTTTCTTTTTGATTGACACCTGTCAATCAAAACTTTGGTCAACGGTTGTTGACGTCCTTTATGAAATTGAAATTTGACCTAAAGTCTTCTTAACCTAAGCAAGATGCCACGTAAACTACCAAAACTCACAGGAGTAAAAGTTTCAGACTATTCTATTTGCGCCGATTGTGGCCACAAAGCATCGAAAACTGGGATGAGACTCCACATGAAGATTGTTCACCACACGAGACCAGTAGCGAGAGGCTTTTGTTCAAAGTGCAACGTTGTTATCCCTGGCGAAGGAAAAGAGTTTGCCAAACACCAAATGGAGATGCATCAAAAGGAGCACAGCAAAACCCACCATCGGTCAGTGATGACCTCTCCGATAGATCGCTCGAGTTCACTGAGGTAGAAGATTAGTTCCCTAACGCTTACAAGCCCTTACCACATTGGTAAGGGCTTTTTCACTACGTATCCAGACCTCTACTTCTCCTCCTCCTCCTCACTGTCGCTATGAATCGTCTGCATCCTCTCGCTGGCTGCAACCACCGCTGACGACTTCTTATCCGAAAAGTCAGCCAGGTGCGCCACGCTCGTTTTTCTTCCCCGTTCGACGTCTCCATCGACACTATCCTCGGACGATTGGCTTCCCCCAGACACGACGTAGGTATTCACCTTTGACTTTGTGTTCGTCAGAGACCTGTCCAGCCTTCTCAAATAGTCATCCATCACCCAAGGTAAAACCTCCGGTACGTTCTCTCGAATCTCAAGCATCTCGTGCTTCTTCGATTGTATAAATTCCTGTGGGGTGAAAGGACGCTCGTCCTGCCTAAAGGAGAGAAGCGTGTCGATATCCAATGCGATTTTGGTATATTTGAACGACGCGTTTTGATGCTTCGTCGTCTTCTCGACCGTGCCTAGAAAGTTGTTGACACCAGCCAGCGCCGCTACGACCAACGCCAAAACACCGTTGACATAAGTCCATATCCTATGGTAATCTTCCTGTGGCGAAGCCGAAGAGAAGATCGACGAGGCGGTGACACCCCCAAGGACAACAACTGGGATACCCAGTCTGTCGTGCCATTTCGAGTAGTATTGGGCGCAAAGGGAGTGCATGATCGAGTAGGTTTTCGACATCTCTGCCCACTTTTTCAGTAGGTTGTCGTGGTACTTGTTCCATGATAGCTCAGCCATTTATTAAAACACTCGTCAAACTCGTCGATCCTGTCGTTCTTCTTTGGGATCTTCACACCCTGTTCTCTTCCCACATGCACATCGTAACGTTCCAAGAGCCTCTGCAAGACAAAGTTGACGTTGAAAAATCTCTTGTTCGAATCGTTCCCGTCACTGAACTCTCTTTCCAAAGCGCAAAAGTCACTCGTCACGTTGGAGAGGATGTGGTCGCTAATGTCGATCTTTTTTCTCACTTTCGCTAATAGATTGCCGAAACTCGAGAGGCGGTTGTCCGAGTTTGCCCGGTGAGAGTCTTTCCTATAACTCCTAATGTTGTTCATGCCGTACGTCTCGTGGTTCAAAGGGACGTACACAGGGTCTTCCTTCGTACGCGGTAGAACGAGTCCACACTCAACACAAACCATGGTAAAATTGTGGTACTCTTCTCGAGACTCGTGGAGACAACCGCTCCTTTCTCCCTGGTCCGAGGTTCTCACGTCGTACTCAAGCAAAGCTTGGTCAAAGAGAGAGAATCCAGACGTGTATTTTTTCTCTGGCCCCAATTCGTTCATTTTTACTACGAGACGTGTCCCTTTTAAATTGGTTCACCCTCCTTCTTTTTGTGGCTGTACACGTGTGTTCCCACTGTGAGTCCACCAGACAAAAGTCCGAGGAATGGGATCATGGGTGTAATGTGGGACATGAGTTTTCTCAAATCCTTGTTGAGATAAGGGTCGCGTTTTAACTCTTTCTCCATCTCCTCTGGCTTCTCCACCGCGTCGAGTCCACCCATCATTGCGGAGAACTTTGACAAAAGCAAGTCGCACAAGATCACAGTGCTCTTCTCTAACGCGTCGACTTCGTACTCTGCGTATAACTTTAGAATGGTTTTCGCGTTGGCCTTCCTAACGTACGCCTCACTCTTTTTGATCTCGCCATCGCTCGCCAAAAGTAGGAGCTCCTCTCTTTTCTTATCCACGTCTTTCGCGACGTCCTCCGCACCGTCCGCAGGGTTCGTCTTCTCCTCCGCATCGTTGTTCACCAAGTCCTCAGGGTTCATTCTTTATTGTAGTGGGGAAATAACTTCGTGTCCGTAGGGATGCCTGAGGTTTATCTCTAGACACGCGTGTTTCTTCTCCCTCAGCTCTTTCGTGATCCAAGCCACGTCCTCCTTTGAGACACCGTTCAAATAGTCGTTGATCAGCTCCAGCGTGTCCTTTCGGTTCGTGTTGTGGAAGCTCGTGATTCTCGAGATGTTCTCTCGATAGGGTTTCGCGATGCTGGTCATCTGCTGGGTTAGCACAATGGTGGATAGCCCATAGTGGCGACCAGAGTAACCCAGTTTCACCAGTTCGCTTGTCCTGTTCTTCACGTCTTGCCCACTCGCGCAATCGTCGAGAATGATCAGTGTGTTTGTGTTGGTGTACGTGTTGACCACGTACTCCAGCATGTTGTTCACGTTTTCCTGCTCCACGGGGAGAACGACAAAGTCCTCGTCGTGGAAGTGTTTCCACTCGTGGTAGGTCGTGTTCCAGAGAATGGTTGGACAAAGGAGAACAATGTAGTCGAACACTCCTTTAAACTTACTCTCCAACATTTCGAGAAGGTAGTAGGTTTTTCCGCAGTAGGTTGGACCTACGATCATCATATTGAATGGAGTGTCCATCTTTAGTATTGGATACTTTTGAGGTTCCCCGACGTGATGTTCAAAAGAGCGTCCGACAGTACAAAAATGTTGCAGATCAAGTCGGTGGCTGTCGCGCGTTTCGTAATCTCGAGCAAGATCCCACTCTGCGTGTTCATGATCCTTTTCCCCGACCCGTGAACTGTTTGGTCACTCGTGCTCCGCAAGTCCACCACCAATGCGAACTTGTCTTTGTAGAATTTCCGATGTGTGACGCTTTGGTCAACTTGACCAAAGAGGCGTTCGGCTTCAGAGAAGTACCGTGACTTTGGGATCCCCTGGCTGTAGACTTCGTTAGGAACACCTTCAATGGTGACTTTCACGTTGTCGATGTTTGGGTACACAAACTCCTCCGAGTTTGTGGTCGCAGCCTTGGTGAACAACATCACCACAGCCTTCATATGTTTTCGGGGGAGGTTAATGTTCTCGTTGACCAACGTCTCCCCTTTTCCCCACGGGCTCTTTTTCAAGAGTGTGACGTGCTCGTAAGGGAGCGACCGTCCAGCCATATAGTGGTTGGTGATTTCACTTGCCAAGTCCATGTTGTCGATGGTCTCGTACTCTAGTTCCAGCTTCTCAAGAGAATACCCACCAACGGCGCTACCAGATTGTGCGACCATGATGTCAGAAGCTTGGGGTAAAGTAATGACGAACTGTGGGTTGTTGCTCATTGCGTACGGAGCGTATAACCCAGAGTCTCCCAAAATCTTGTTGAGGGAGATCTTCTGTTTTGTTCCAAACACACTATAGACGAGTGCGTCAGCTACTTTCAAGGCGTCTCCACTCGTGGCTCCGCTGTCATCCTTGGAGATTAGCTTTCGGAGATTCTCTCCTGCGACTCCAACCTCAACCATTTCGTCGCGTTCAGTCTTGGGTTTCCAAAGGTCCTTGTAGACCTCGATGGTCGATTCACCCACGTTGTCGTAGACAACCTCTCCAGCCATGTTAATCGTTAGTCGGTCTTGCAAAAGTTTCGAGAGGCCATTCTTAAACCAACTCTTGGCGTTGGCGTTCTTAAAGTCGAACAAGATGCTCAAGCTCCCTGGTACCAGACACGAGTCAGGTTTCAGCTTTGGGATATTGATGTAGAGGGACTCCCCTGGGTTGGCTTTGTTCGGGTTCATCGTCACGACATGTCGCGTACGTGATCCCACGATGTCGGACAATTTTGTCTTTTTCGCGTGGTGAGACAGATCCTTGTTCATTTATTATTACGAGAAAAGTTTTTCAAGAGAAAAAGCACTCCAACAACAAAGATGTGTAGGTTCCTCCCAAACTTCTCGAGCGTGACTTTGACCTCGCCGGCTTTATTCACAATTGCTGTGATCAGTTTGTTCATTTATTAGTGTGCCAAAGATTTCGTAACCACCAAGGTTACGAAAAGTCGTGGTCTACTCGCCAATGACCCCCACGTGAGAGTTGGTCTTCCTATGTCTTGCGAGGTTTCGGCGACTTACCTCTCTACCACACGCACAGACGACTCTCTCTTTGTCTCTCTCCATGGAGTCTTTCCGACGTTTTTTCTTGTCGTACTCTCCAGACTCGTTGAAATACAGTCCGGTCTTGTATGTGTTTAGCTCAGGCTTTATTCTTTGTATGTACGCCCCTTCCAAAACTCTGAGTTCCACTCTAGAGCAAGGTAGCCTCTCCATCTCAGAGATTCTCATATTGCGCCATCCAATCTCGCGAGCTTTGCAATACAATTTAGAGTTTTGTTTAGTCAACTTTCTTGAGTTTTCCTTGTGCCCCGCGAGGCGTTGCTCGACAGTTTTGAACGTGCAACCAATGTAGATCTCAGAGTCGACCGTGTTATATAACACGTAAATCGTTCCGCTTGCGGTCATTTTTATGTCCTCTCCCTAGTCTTTAGACGAAGTTTATTTTCTGTTTCTCCGATACCACTCCATAGCCAGCCAAACTATCCCAACGACAACGACCCACAGGTTTTGCGCAAGCCAAGCTATTCCACTCGCACCAGCTTTCAGCACAGTGTACACAAAGTTGGCGAGCCCCACTGCCCATGGTCCCAATTTTTCAATTGCGTTTTTGACCGCCTTTGCGAACGACAACGCAGCGCCAGCTCCTTTTGCAATAGCGCCTCTTGCTCCAACGATAATGGTGGTGACTAGTCCAGCCACTGTGATCCCTATTGCGGAGAGACTTAGCGCGTTCTTCTTTATCCACTCCTTGAATTTCTCGAGACGTGTCACATCCCTCTCCTGTTCGGCACGTGTTTCCTCTAGGACTCGTTGTTGTTCGAAGGCGTCCACCACCGCGTCTTCGTCGAACGACTTTTGGAAATGCACCATAGCGTCATCTATATCGTCACTATCTCTAGCTAACCCAAGATTTGCGTAGCTCCGCTCACGAAAGTCATCAATCATGAGTTGAATTGCTCCTCGGTCGCCTATTCTACTCTCCGGTAGTGTCGTGTTGGACGGGTTCAACACACCATTGACTACACGTCTATCCTCCATACTTAGTCTGCCGAGAACATCCTCTGGTATCGTCACCTGACCAACGATAGGAGTCATCGGTAACTCGTTACTCGTGGTCGTCTCACCCACTGCTAAATCAACAAGTTTCTCAAATTGTAGCACAGCGTTAGAGTTCCTTTTTGCCGTGTTTTTGACGTACGACCCGTCGACACTATTGAGGACTATTCTCTCGATGGCAGAGTAACCTCCACTCCTGAGTCTCTCTTTAAAAAACATCTTCCCGTCTCTCACAGTTGTCCTATTTCTTAGTTCAATCGTGCTCTCCGAGTGAGGACTAATTCTTCGTCCACCACGGGAGTCTTGGACATACTTGTCTACCTGGACAAACACGTCATTCGCTGGGTCAGTCCCACCAAAACTTGTCTCCGCCACGTCTCTGCCTAAAAGAAGTCGATCAATATACGTGATCCGTTCGGTGACTAACAGGTCATCGCCACCCACTAGACTCTCGTTAAGTTCGAAAAGACTCGTGTCGAGTTCTTCAGCGTCCATGTCGTCGTACTCTGGGAACCTTTCTTCCATCTCAAAGTCGTCTTCACCTCCTTCAGCCATTTTATCTAAAGCTACAATTTTTCCATGTCACTCTCAGGAATCCAAGAGTTGTGCTTCGCGTCGTAACCTGCCCACTTGACCAGAACCATCTTCTTCTTTCTCTTCAAGACTTTCTCCACACGATACGTAGCGTCCTCCGTCTTCTCGACGGAAGACATCTCCTCCTCGTAGAAAGTCCCGATAACGTCCTCTCCGCTCTCGTCGCTGAGAACGTAGACGTTTGGATCTCCACGAACCACCTTGCTCACGGAAAAGATCTCCTCTGTGAAATTCGCTTCGTATCCTTTGGTGAAAATACTCTTGTACTTGCTTATTCTCACCTTTTGCCCGAGTCTGAACTTTGGTAGTGGAAACTCACCAAAGTCGTGACCAAAGAGTGTCGTCCACACCTGACTCTCGTTGTCCTTGGTCACATTCACTGGTTTCGTGAGAGTGCTACTGTGCTTTGTGTCGTTGTAGTTTGCAACGAGATCGTCCAGAACGTCTACCCACTTGTACGTCCCCTTGCTATAGAAATATTTCCACATGCTCGTCTTCAAAGTCCTGTTGAACCTTTCCACCACAGCTGCTTTCTTGCCGGACTTTGTAGAGAAATACGTGACCCCGTGCTCCTCCAACAGTCTCTTCACACCTACATTGTAGAACTCGAGTCCGTCGTCAAACTGCGCAAGCTTGGGGTAGATCCCGAATCTCTCGTGGAACTGGCGTAGCAACTTGTCCACGGCTTTCGTCATGTTTTTCGTGTCTTTGCGGTACACGGGGATGGCGAAAGCGTAGCGACTGAGAATCTCGACGCAAGTGAGAATCCAATAGTAACCGTTGTTCGTACCCTTGAGTTTTCCCATGTCGACAAGGTCGAGTTGGATTTGCTCACCGAGACCTGACACCCACGTCTTTCGAAACTTATGTCGCCTCGTGATAGGCTTGTACCGTGTGTAGGTGTCTTGTGTCTCCAACCACTCCTTAATCGAATTTCTGCTCAAGTTTAGTCCTTCCTCTAGCGCTTTTTGATAGAGTCTCTCCCTGCTCTGGTAACCAGTCACGGGATCGTAGTACAAGTCCCTTAGACTTTGCTCCTTTTCAACATCGTTGTCCATCCTTTTTATTAGAGAGAACGTTAACGTCCAGCAGAACGTCTCCCACCTTGTCTACCCCACTCACGTTCGTCCTGGTGTAAAAAGATAGGGTGTTGTACGTGCCACTACGGATGGGAACACTTGACTCAACCGTTTGGAAATTTGTCACGCTTCCACTGAGAGTTGTCTCCGATGTAATGGGGAGAACAGCGATGACGCTACTCCGTTTTCCCGACACGTCTATTGTTTCATCCACAAGGGTGTCGCAGTGGATCTCCACGAACCTTAGTCCGCGGTTGATGTCTATCCTATTAGGACTAACCACCTTTGTTGCTCCCATTGTGGTGTTTGTCGGGAATCCGAGTAGCTCGCCAAACTTATAAAGCTTCGCTGGACGGAGGGTCTTTAGTGTGCACGTGTGGTCGTGCACGTTGTGTGTGAGCGTTATTTTCACGTCTTCATCGTCCGCAAAGCGCGTCGCAAGGTCCTCGAAAGTCCAGTAACCCTCAGGAATCGTGTGTTTCACCCCGTTGAAGAGAATGTGGTCGTTGAAGTCCTTGACCACGTTCCTAAAGCCCCAAAACATGCTCGCCGACTTTACGGTCAGGGACGAACCCCTTGGGAGAATCAAACTCCTGTTCAACGCGACTGTCTTTTTCCCGTTCTCGAGGAACACTGATAGCTTTACCATTTTATTTAGAGATACAAATAAAATGACAACTCCAACAGAGTCTGCGATACGAGCCTACTATGGAAAGAACTACGACAAGGTGATCAAGAACTCAAAGATCGCGGTCCAGAAGGCAAGGTCGGATCTTATGAAAAGGTACCCATACGCGACGATGGACAAGTTTGAGTTTGACCCCGTTCAAACACAAGAAGGTGATGTAACGAGAGTGGACGTATACTTTCGAAATAGTGACATCGTCTCGACCGACATTACCAGCACCACGTTCAAGAACGACCAAAGCATGTGGAAGTGGCTACACAACAACGTGTCCTTCCCGAGGATATGGAACAGTGGTGGAACGGTGCAAAAACTCATCCACACGGAGCGAGCTGGGACTTCCGACGTGACGTACCCGCCGTACACGCTCAACTACCCGGTCAACAACTTTCTCGTCTACGTCGACGACAAGAACCACTTTTCGTCGAGTCTACCAAAGATAGTGATAGACACGAAGAAGCGTTTTCAAGATGGTCCGGACGGGGACAATGTGAACACGGTGTGGACTCTATCAAAAAGCTACTACCAAGCTATCGCCGCGATGTACATAGCCACGTACCGGTCGGGCGTGTCTCTTCAAAACCTAACACCAAACCCGGACATCCCAAAGCAAATCACGAGTCTAATGAGGTTCCACGTGTATTTCACCATGCGAAGGGTGATGTTTCGTCTTGACAAAAGTGGACCTGACATTGCCAACATTCTCAGGCTGTACGTACCAGATTGGAGAGTTTTGAGGTCTCACCTCGCTCTGAGTGGACCTTGGGTTAACGACATCAAAGATATCCAAGGAGATTACAAACGCTATTGCTCTCGAGTGAGCAACGGGATCACGGAGTTAGGTCAGGAGCTTCTTAACGAGTCGATAGAGGTCTACGTGTTTGCCTTACTCGGCGCGCAAGCAAAGGCAAAGCAGTCGATCGTAGGTGGTCGTGCAAGTGCTCGCGAAGTCCAACAAGTCTTTAGGAACATCGTAGAAGATGCGGTCGTCCAATACTCACCTAGCGTGTGGATTAATCTCATGAACAAAGCCATCAAGGACACGAACGTCAAGTTGGACATGGCAGTCACGCCGAACACATGGTTGATACCGCGAAGCATGGTTTTGCTAAAAACACCTATCCCAGGGTACAACAACCTACTCAGAGAGTCGACAGAGACGAACATGAAATTTGGGTATAACGACGGGCTAAACTTCTCCGAGCCCAAGGAAGCGGTGAAAACTCACTCTAGTGGTGGAGAACACTTGGAGAAACTTCCCGACGCCGGCGCTTCACACCGGAAGGACAAAGCAAAGGGAGACGTGACAAAGGTCAAAGCAAAGGGCACAACAACTCCTCCTGCTCCTCCGAACACACCAACGACACCAACGACTCCATCGGCTTCGTTGCTCCCCATTTCGTTGGAGGTGTTGGTAGGAGTGATAGTGAGTAAATTTGTCTTGTAATAAATGAGCTTGTATCTTGGACACGACGAACCAAAGAGAGAGAAAGACGAACGACTTCCTTACGAGACAGTTTTTAATGTGAACGTTAAAAACGCAAAGGTTAGCTACCAAGACGCTTCGGGAGGTACTAACAAAGTGAAGCAAATAGAGGATGGGACGTCACGCTTCCACCAGAACACGTTCCTCAAAAGTCCCACCGTAGATGTCGACGGTGACTCTGTGAAAAATTTAGGTAAAAACAGAATGGTCTTCGACTGTCCAGCGCTTATGAACACCAATGTCTCCATATTCATGGTTTTCAAGTTGTTGGCTACCCCGTCGTCCGGTGGTTACGGGTACGTCGTTGGAAACGACAATGGGAGTCACGACAAATTTATTGGTTACAAAATAGGGTTTACTAATCGACTATCGTACGGTGGGGGATGGCCTGTAAAGGAGTACAATTGTACACTACCCCCTGGTCTTGTAGGAACTGACAAACATCTCGTGTCTTGTCATTGGTTGATGAAAGGTAGTCACGTGAGATGCAACGACACGGTGTTGTTTCGCTCAGCCTTTAACGCGAACCTCAAGAGTACCGGTGCTCCTTTTGGGTCGATATTCTTCAACGAACGTTTCGCGAGTACGGAAAGAACGAGAGGTACGTCAGGTGAGATCTACGGTTTGAAAGTCGTGAAAGGTTTCTTGGAGGCGGACGACATCTCGAAAATCAACAAGAGCATGATGTTGGAGTACGACATTGCTTAGGAAAAGAGCTTAGAAGAGAAAGGAGATGATAGACAGGGTCAAAAAGGCGATGGCCGATGGTTGGAAGAGGTACCTGAAGGGTTTGCGAAGAAAGGCCGAGCGGCTCAAAGTCGAAATTGAAAATGGCTTAAGGAGTTGCGATGGAGGGGAAAGAGATGACCGAGAACACACAGCTAACACCCGCAAAGGGTTACAACCCGAAAGAACACATGATCTTTTCCGACCCTGTTTCGGGAGAGATCCCGGACAGCAAACTCAAGTTCAAGAGAATCAACATTTCTACTCGCAACGAGGACGGGACGGAGGGTGAACTCATCATCCCCACCGAACGCCTGTATTCGTTTGGAGTCTCAGAAAACACGAGTCAAGAGACTGGCAAGGTCACTGGCTTTACCTTTCCCCTGTGTTTGTGGAACCGCGATGGTCCTACAAAAGAAGAGGAAGTCTGGGTGAATACCTTTGACGCCATCGTCGACCATTGCATCGATCACTTGGTCGAAAACCGCGAAGAGATCGACCGATTCGAATTGGAGCACAGCGATCTGACCAAATCCAAGGGTGGACTAAACCCCCTCTATTGGAAGACGGAGAAGATCGAGGACAAGAAGACTGGCAAGACCGTTCTTCAAAGGGTTCCCGGTCGTGGTCCAACGCTGTACGCGAAACTGATCTACCACAAAAAGCAAAACAAGTTCCTCACGCAGTTCTTTGACCCTGACAACAAACCGGTGGAGGCTCAGTCACTCATGGGAAAACACTGCTGGGCAAACGGTGCAGTGAAGATCGAGTCCATTTTCATCGGTGCTCGAATCTCCTTGCAAGTCAAGTTGTACGAGGCTGTGGTGGAGCCAAGCAAGATGGGGATGAAACGTCTCTTACCCCGTCGAGAGGCGAAACCCAAGGTGGTCGAGTCAAAGTGTGAAACAGCCACCGCGGTGATGGAGGAACTCGTCATTGAGTCAGAGTCGGAGGAAGAAATTCTCTCAGAGTCAGAGTCAGATGGTGAATATCCCATCGAGTCAGAGGACGAGACGCCGAATCCTCTCAAGCGAACAAAAAGTGAAGAAAAACAGTGGTGGTTGGAAAGAGCTGCGCGAGCCAAACCAGGTGAAGCGTACGACACAGTCTATTGAGGATACAAGGTGGTTTTATAAGCAAAGCTTATAAAACGAGACACGTCGAACGACTCACTTGAAAGGGTCGTCTGGGATAAGCTTCTTTTGTTGCGCGTATTTTACAGCGATCGTCCCAACACTGATTGCGACTGCAAGTTTCAATGTTCCCACGAGAGTGGTTGGCGTACTTAGAGATTCTCCAAGAATTTTCCTCGACACCATACTAATTCCAACTCCTGCGGCGGTGTAGAGCAGAGTGTCGTACACCTCGTTCATTATTTCCTTTCGATCTGACATCCTTTATTATTGTAGTGCAAAACTTTTTTCTAGTCAAAAGACTCAAGGTCAGAACAATCTTTGGCCTGGTCTGCATTGGAAGATGCTCTAGAACACGGCGGAGTCACCATTGGAGCGCTTGCCTCCGAGGAGTCGAAGACGACGTGGCGAGGTGGAGGCTCGTCGTCACGTTTGAAGTAAAAGTATAACCCTCCAGCGACACCAATCGCTCCTACGACATACCCAAGCTGACCAACGAGTTGGTTGCTCTCTTGTGGTCGTTGTCCCTCGCTCTGTTCGAGTCTTTCTTGAGCCTTCTTCGCCTTTGCAGCTTTGCTAATCGCGGCGAGTCTCTTTCCTCCCTCAACCTTCTTCGGGTTCTTGGGTTTTTGGGACGTGATTGTCTCTGTTGCTTCACTCATATCTTTATCTTACTCACAAAGATTTGCTTGGGTTTGCTTGAGACTTGCTCAAGATTTGCTCAAAAGTTGCTACGCAGCAAAGTCGATTTGCTTGAGATTTGCTCAAAAGTTGCTACGCAGCAAAGTCGATTTGCTTGAGATTTGCTCAAAAGTTGCTACGCGGCAAAGTCGATTTGCTTGAGATTTGCTACGCAGCAAAACCAATTTGCTCAAGATTTGCTCAAAGCAAAGCTTAGTAGAAAGTGAGCAAAACCGATTTGCTCAAAAGTTGTGACAGTAAGATAAAGATATGGCAATGATGGCAGGAGGACTATTCAACGCACTTGCATTCGCAGGTGCAGGGTTTCTTTTCAAACACCTTGAGGGAAACAAGTACGGCGAAGAGATTAGTCGTCACAACCTCGCGATGGAGAAACTCACGCGAGATAGGGAAATGTGGAACGAGGAAGAGGTGGCTCGCAGAGACAAAGTCTCGCGACTACGTCTCGCCTTGTCGGACGCAAACCACAGCATCAACGACACGAACGCGGCTCTCGACACACTTTCCGCGACGCTTCGCAAGACTGCAAAGTTTCAAAGGGAACCAGAGTTGCACGACTACTACACACCATCATCGGAGATGCAAAAGTACTTGACGGTCACAGAGGGGGTTCTCGCCTTTGGTGCCGGGTGGGTTGGGTACAAGGTTGTGGCAATTATGATCTAAGGACAACAAAACACACCAACAAAACCATGTCACTCACGAAAGCAAGTACCAACTATCTAACCGTCAGGGAACTGAAAGTCATCGTGAGAGAGCGAGGTGTTAGGCTAAAGCAAAAGGCGAAACATTGCGAAATTCTAGAAGCGTTGGGGATGGAACCTATCGACATCCCAAAGAGATACGACCATTGTAAGAAAAGGAAACTCGCCCAGGTCGTGGTCAAGACAAACGTGACCACTGGAGAAGAGACGAAGTTTGGGAGTATCTTATCGCTAGCAAAGAGCTTGAGTCTCTTCCCAGGGTCTATCACCTACCGGATAAAAACGGGAAAAAGTCTAGTCGTCGACGACATTTCGTACACGTTTCGTAAAGAGTGAGACCACCACGCATTTGATTTTTCAACCAAAAATCATATGAGGCTTAAAGACATAACCAACTCTTTAAAGAATGAACAGTTTTAGAGCTAAACTTAGCAAATGGACCAACTGGTTTGTTGACCACACGCCAGAGTCGATAAGGAGAGGGGTTACCTCTGCCTTTACTTCTCTAAGAGAGAGGGTAACCTCACTCTTTGAGACGGTCGAGCCTGAAGACGAGTTCTTTGACGCGCAAGAGCCACCAGAAGACGTATTCCACGATGCCGAAGACCATGTCATTCCTAGGTCAGAGACGGCACTTCGTGGTTTCTCAGACACGTTTACGATTGACGCACCTGAGGGAGTTGGTCCACAGACGTTTTTGGAAAACTCAAAGGCGCCCGTGATTGATCTTTGGAGTTACGAAGTGGAAAAGAGAAAGGGACACAAAACCAAACTCGTCTTGGAGTGTGTCATGGTGAGAGCAACAGACGATGGAGATGTAGAGGCAACTGCACATTTTCACTCACTCACAACTATCGTGGTACCTGGAACTGACTTGGACGAAACCTACCACACAATGGCGGGAAAGATTTTGGAGAGTCTTACGACGTACTTGAAGAGAGGGAGTTCCTGGCGAGTACTACGCGTTGAAAAGTTAGACGTGCTTATTGACACGTTTACACCAATTAGTGGGTCGTCTTACATTCCTACACCAGACGCGTTGGTTAAGAAGAAAGCCATCGTCAACGTCCAAAACGAGAACGATCACGAGTGTTTCAAGTGGGCTGTGACTGTGGCGAAGATGGACGAGAGAAAACACGCAGAGAGACTCGACGAGGCTACGAGAGAGTTCTCCAAGAAGTTTGACTGGACGGACGTCACGTTCCCCACACCTTTGAAAGACATCAAAAAGTTTAGTGCGAGAAACAACATTCCCATTAACGTTTTTGCCTATGAGTGGGGGACTGGTGTCTATCCTCTTCTTATCCAAGGGAACGGACGCGAGACGATCAATCTCTTGTACATTACAGAGCAAGACGACGATAAAGTGAACAGTCACTACGTGTGGATTAAGAACATGAGCAGAATGGTCTCCGGCAAGATTAATAAACACAAAGGAAAGAGACACTTCTGCTACAGATGTATTAACAGCTTCAAGACACTGGAGAGTCTAGAAAAACACGACGAGTACTGCTCTAACGTGGACACCATTAGGACCCAGATGCCAAAGTATGGGTCCACCTTGGAGTTCAAAAACTACTACAAAACACAAGACGTACCTTTCGTTATCTACGCCGACTTCGAGTCCTTTCTCGAACCTATCGAGGGACCAACCAACAACCCAAAGAAAAGCTCGACAACACAGTACCAACATCACACACCCTCAGGTTTCTGTTACCACCTAAAGTGCTTCGACGACACACTACACTGGGAAGAGCCACACCTATTTACCAAAACTAAAGACGACGAAAATCTGGGGGAGATCTTCGTTAGGAGTCTCGAGGAGACGACAAAGAACATACACGACAAATTCAAGGTCACCAAACCAATGGTGTTCACCGCGCAAGACAAATGGGCGTACGAAAATACAAAGGTGTGTTGGCTATGTGAGGAAGACTGGTCTAAGGAAAACAAGAGTGGTGTACCAGACCACAAAGTACGTGACCACTGTCACTTAACAGGAAAGTTTCGCGGTGCCGCACATAACACTTGTAACCTAAAATATAGACTACCAAAATTCATACCTGTCATATTTCACAACCTGTCTGGGTATGACGCGCATTTGTTTGTGAAAAGTTTAGGTGTGACTGAGGGAAAAATCACGTGTATTCCAAATAACGAGGAAAAATACGTCTCGTTTAGCAAAAACGTGATCGTAGAAACTCACACAGACAAGACTGGCAAGGAGAAAAACATCACAAGGGAGCTTAGATTCTTAGACAGCTTTAAATTCATGGCTAGTAGCCTAGATAGTTTAGTTAAGAATCTCGACAAGACGGACTTGACAACAACAAAAAGGGTGTTTGGTGAAGACTTTGACCTCGTGAGTAAGAAGGGTGTGTACCCTTATGAGTATATGACTGGATTGAAGAAGCTTGACGAGACAGCGTTGCCAGCGAAAGACAAGTTCTACTCCAAGCTCACGGACAGTAATATCACTAACAACGAGTACAACCACGCTAGGAACGTGTGGAAACACTTTGGTATGACAACCATGAGGGAGTACCACGACCTATACTTGAAAACGGACGTGATGTTACTCGAAGACGTCTTTGAAAATTTTAGGAGAGTGTGTAAAACCCACTACGGGTTGGATCCAGCCTTCTACTACACCTCACCCGGACTAAGTTGGGACGCGCTACTAAAGATCACTGGGATAAAGTTAGACCTGTTGACAGACATAGACATGCTGTTGATGGTCGAGGCTGGAATTCGCGGTGGAACAAGTACTATAACGAAGAGACACGCAAAGGCAAATAATAAGTACATGGACTATCTTAAGGATATGGAACACATAGGAGACAGTATGTACGATAAGGAGAAACCAAGTGTCTTTTTACCCTATCTAGACGCGAACAACCTTTACGGGTGGGCGATGAGTTTACTTCTCCCAATAGGCAACTTTGAGTGGATGAACGACTTTAGAGACTGGCGAGACGTACCTTGTATCTTGGAAGTAGACTTGGAGTACCCTGAAGAACTCCACGATCTGCACAACGAGTATCCTCTCGCTCCCGAGCGAGTAAAGGTGAATGGTGTAGAAAAGCTTATCCCAAACCTCGACAACAAGACTAAATACGTGCTCCACAAGAAGAATCTAGAAATGTACCTTAGACTTGGGATGAAACTAACAAAGATTCATCGTGGGATTTCGTTTGACGAATCCGCTTGGATGGGGGAGTACATCGCACTCAACACAAACCTGAGGACAAAGGCGAAGAACTCTTTCGAACAAGATTTCTTCAAGCTAATGAACAACAGCGTCTTTGGAAAGACCATGGAGAACATTAGGAACAGAGTGGACATACAGTTGGTGACAAGTAGAGAGAAGATGAGGAATCTAGTCGCAAAGCCAAACTTCCGCCACAGAACCATCTTCGACGAGAACCTGATAGCCGTCCAGATGAAGAGGACCAAGGTGAAATTCGTCAAGCCGGTGTATCTGGGGATGTGCATCTTGGATCTCAGTAAGACGCTGATGTATGAGTTCCACTACGACTACATCAAACCAAAATACGGAAACAAGGCAAAGTTACTCTTCACAGACACAGACTCTCTCATGTACGAGATTCACACAGACGACTTTTACAAAGACATCAGTGCAGATGTAGAGGCTAGGTTTGACACATCCGCCTACGAAAAAGACCACCCCTCTTGCATTCCAGTTGGGTTTAACAAGAAGGTGTTGGGGATGATGAAGGACGAGAACTCTGGAGAGCAAATCCGCGAGTTCGTTGGACTTCGCTCCAAGTTATACGCTCTCAAAACACTACGCGACGACAAGAAGAAGTGCAAGGGTGTTAAGAAGGGTGTAGTGAAGAGTTCGATAACTTTTGACGACTATAAAAACTGTCTCTTCTCAGGGAAGCCTCAAACGAGATCAATGAACACGTTCAGGAGTAGGAAACACGAGATTTACACAGAGACTGTCAACAAGACAGCGTTGAGTAGCAACGACGACAAACGGTATATTTTACCCGATGGAGTGAACACGCTGGCACTAGGTCATTACAAGATCATGACGAGAATAATTTTCGAGGACGAGTGAGTTGACCAAAGTTTTGATTGACAGGTGTCAATCAAAAAGAAAGGGGTGGGTTTGGGGGCGTCGAGAGAATGAAAAGTCCCGTCTAATTTCCTTGGAAGTTTTGTTACTCGAAAAAAAGGGGGGTAATCGAGGAGGGGTGACTATTTAATCAGAGTTTAACCAGGGAAAATAAAGTGGTACTCGAGAAAATGGGAAAAATGGGGGAGATGAAAAGTCCCGTCTAACTTCCTTGGAAGTTTCCTTGGAAATCTTGTTACTCGAGAAAAAGGGAGGTTTTGAAAAGGAGTGACAATTTAATCAGGGTTTAATCAGGGAAAATAAAGTGGTACTCGAGAAATGGGAAAAAATGGGGAAAATGGGCTAGAACCCGCCGATTACTACTACTCCTTAAATGAAAGTTCTTTGTCGCCTTACATGAGAATGGGTATTAGTTTTCTTCTAATCGTTTTAGTTTTAGAGAAATTTGGCTTTGTTTATCGTATTTTTGAAAATTGAAGCCGCCATTTTTGTTCTGATTGCGGGCGAATGCGGTCGCTCCATTAATTGTTGACGTCATTTATTAAGTGATAGAAACGCTACACAAAGAAACGCTTCACAATAGCATGGCAATAACGTGGTCTTAGTCCATTGTGCAGGATTTCTATTCACGCTATTGTGAAGGATTTCTTTTCAAAGTGTTTCTGTAACTCAATGACGTCAAATATTAATAAGAGCGACCGAATTCGCCTACAATCAGAACAAAAATGGCGGCTTTCAATTTACAAAAATACGATAAGCTAAGCCAAATTTCTGTAAAACTAAAACGATTAGAAGAAAATTAATATCCATTCTCATGTAAGGAGACAAAGAACTTTCATATAAGAAACACTTGTTTTTGGAGTTGAGTGTCCCTTTAAAAACCTACTTCGAAAATATATATTAATATACTGTATATATATATATTCGGTCGCTACCATGCGACTTTCGTCACACTTGGGATGTTGTCAGACTTACAATTAACAATTAGACAACGAGCCCGCGTTTTCTATTTAACAATTAGACAACGAGCCCGCGTTTTCTATTTAACAATTAGACAACGAGTCCGAGTTGTCTATGAGCGAATAGTCAACGAAGGCGAAGCCTGAGTTAAACAAATTAGTGGACTATTACAAATCATGCATTCTCCAAAAAATTATCCAAAAACTCACGTGAAACCTCCCCAAAGCGAGAGTTTTCTGCCATTGTTTTGAGCGCGTTTCCCAAACGTTGTCTATCACGAATAGACAACGGTTGAGTAGCCAATCAGAATGCAGCATTTGTAATAGACCATGGTCAGTGATAGTCAACGAGGTGGAGCCGAGTTGACTAAAAATGTACATATTCTTTCGAAATAACGCGACTTTTATCCCAGAGTTTCCATCAGCAGATAGTAACTCCTGCGATAGCCAATGAAAAGTGAGGATTTGTGATAGAAATTTGTCAATTTATACTAATAGCTGCACTTGGGATGTTGTGAGACTTACAATCGCCAAAAAGTGTTTATTTGATCTCTTCGTAACGTTACTGTGAGAATAAAATAATCAACAAAAATACTTTTCCATACCTTTTCGCCAAGGGTGCCAAGCAGTAAACATTCATAATTAAATAGGAAAGTTGGATTAAACCAGTTTTACATCTTTTGAGATACGTTCTTCGACATTTCTGACGAAGTAGTGGCATTACTTCTTCGTAAAAACTAGCAAGACGTTGCACCAGGCCAACTTTAAAAAAATGTTGGCAAAGTGTTGGCAGAGTTTGCAGCAACATGAGTAATGATTGAGAAATATCAAAAAGAAAAAGGATAATATCATTGTCATTAGTTATCTTTAAACCACTGCTATGTTCTTTCTGTAGCATTTGAGGAGAGCCATCACCATGTCTTACTCCGGCATCTTTCTCAATAATGTCAAAAGTTTGAAAAATGGTCGGTATCATCTCATATAAATCATCGACGTATCTAAATCACAAAAATCAAATATTTATAATTATAATAATAATAAAACAAAATATTGATATTTTTATCTTCTGGTATACTACATCAAACATCTTTACATTGCATAAATAACAGTGATATGAAAATACTTGAGACACTTTCTTATTTTTTAGGGACTGGTCATTATTTATGGCCGGGGTGGGGTGGGGGCCGAAGAGAAAATGGTTGGATAACTGGAAATTCTAAGACATCAATGGTTGGGTAAAAACAAATCACTTCTCTGAAGGGTTTCATGACTATTTACAAAAAAATTAAGAGTTCATCGTTTAAAATTGGAATTTCATCATCAGTTCTCCTTAGTCATCATTGCACATTAGCTTTTGTTATTGTATCCCTCTCCTTGTTTTCCTTGGATTCCTGTGCTGTATAGGGAGATAATAATCTGAAAGTTATAGTAGGGTCTGTCTCTATGTCTATTTGGGTTTGATATTAAAACGTGTATCGACGATATACTGGCAATTGGACTTTATCTAACTTTTTTCTTCTTGGGTTGGGTAAAAGATTTCTTTACCCATAAATGGTTGGGACGGTTAAATTTCTGATCTTTATTTGGTTGGATATAATATTTTTTCAGCACCCAACGACAAATAATGACCGATTCCTTACAGCTATCATTGTGACCTGAAATGGGTGAGATGACAAAGCTGTTCATATTCGAAATCGAATGGTTCACACTATTGAAATGTTGGACCAAGGTGTGATTCATAAATAAAGACTGGATCGAGCAACTATTGTTTAGATGCTGTGAAAAAATGAATCCAGGAATATTTCGCGGCGGCCATCTTGAATGGACTATAGTTTTACTCTAGGCGACAGAGACTATCTGTCTCTGATCTTTTAAAATGCTAAAATGAATCAGTTGTCGAAGGTTTAATGAATATATCTGTCTCTGATCTTTTAAGATGGTAATAAGAGTCAGTTGTACCATAAGTTTTCCTAAAATAATTTCCATAATTTAGAACACAAACTGCGGCGCCATTACAATAATAATGAAGCCAGGATTATCGCGTGGCGGCCATATTGGAGTGACCACCGTGGTCCAGTCTTTATTTAGAGATCAGTAGACAAAGGGTTTGTCAACATCATTGTTCTTTACGGAGTGCAGATGTTCATCAAATCTGTCAGAGAGACGACGACGGTCAGTTTTCCCGATGTAGAGTAAACAATTAACATTTACTTCATAAAATATAGTAAACGATATTAGCGAAGGAGAAAGTGAAGCTATGTCGAACAGCGAAATCAGATTTAGGATTTCAGGACCGATTTTAGAACGAGTAGGAGAGCAAGAGAAGATGCTGGTAAATTATGAGGGCACGGTGAACTTAGTTATCACGAATGATTTTATTTCGTCGAAAAGAGATGCAGGGTTATCATTGAAAATAGCTGACATCTGGCTAATATTGCTGTTGCTAGGCAGCTTCTTATTCTGAACGTATAGTTTATTTTTGTCCGGATGATTTCGACCGCATGGAACGCTTTGACACGACTGCTCCAATCATATACGAGAATTGTTTACACAAACTGAAATATTTTACATGTGCAAGGACAGTGACTTCCAGACGTACGGCATATGGTTATTTACTGGTGTGGTTACGGGTGTGGTTACGGGTGTGTTTACGGGTGTGTTTACGGGTGTGTTTACGGGTGTGTTTACGGGTGTGTTTACGGGTGTGTATACGGGGGTGACTGAACGTGAAACACAAAAAGCTTTTGAATAGCAGGGTAGGACAGCCGCGTTAGACAAAATAAGATCTCATTTCTCATAAGGTCTAAAATTTTAAGTCATCACTGCAAAGGCGTGAAGACGCAAGAATTGAGAGTAAGGAATGGATTGTTTTACATGGTTAGGGCGAGAGGAAGAAAACAAAAGGTAACTGTGTGAGTCGGTCGGCTTATAGGAGACTGAAATCGAGATTGTATCACCATTAATAGCTACCGAAATATCTAAGAACGATACACAGGTTTCACTTATTTGCCATCATTAAGGAATGTAATGAATTTCTCTACATTTACGCGTGACTATATCATATATGATACTGTACCTAAACAGACATCAATACATTTACCAAATAATTAAGATATGGGTCCTGTGTATCGCTGCAAGATTCGTTTTTCAACATATAGCCAACAAATAAATTCATGTAACTAGGTCCCACCCCATTGCTATATATAAATATAAACACACACCGCCTATCACGTAACTCACTTTGGTTGTTTACTAAACACGTTATCCAACATCTTTGTTAGAAGATTACTATTGTCACTTTCCTCTCCTCCATAAAGTGCACACATATCCATTATCTTTGGGATATCAAATAAAAAGTTTTCGTAAAGAATTTCACCAAATATGGTTGGAGTAAAGAAATCTTCCTACACAAGAAAAGGAAAGCATTCAATAGCGCTCCGTCGAGATGACGTCAGTATCGATGTTTGTCCGCTTTTACCCATAATTCTTGCGGCCATAACAAAAGAAAATAGCTCATTAGCAATAATTTGTGAGTCAAATTTGGTTTGTTTGTCCGCATTTTGAGCTATTAATAGCAGCCAGACTCTACGTTATTATGGTTACACTACTAAATCTATAAATGACTTTTTTATTATATAAAAGTGACTGCCCCAACTGGGAATCGAACCCTGGTCTCCGAAACGTTGATTCGGCGCTCTAACCTTTGAGCTATTGAGACACGGTCAGTAGGGGGTGCATACCGGATAGTGGATAATCTCACTATCCGGCCGGATATTTTCTACTATTCGGCCGGATATCGGATAATTTGTTTTTGACAGTTTTTCCAAGGCGTATTAAATTTGTGTTAATTCAAATATAATAAAAATAGACATCAATACAACAAAATAGCAATATTGAGCTTGTTTACTGTTGCAGTATTGTTGGTTATGGTTAACTATCTTCTTAAACAGACAAAAGATATCAACTTGCAAAAAAATAAGTTCAGTAATGAAATTTAGTAACAATATAGCTCACACACAAAGTCGCTCATTTAATATTTGACATGCATGTTTAGAGAGTGAGAGACCATTAGACCAAGTTCGATTAATCATTTCATTTTCAATTTTTGATAGTTTAATACTATTTATACTTGTAGGTTATGTAGGTTATAGCCCAGAAATTAGTCAAAATATGGCAATTCAACTATTCTACCTGAAAAGGACTCGAAAATATCCGGACCAGTGCACCCCTATTCAGCAGTTAATCAACAATTTCCGTAGTAAACTAACCTTTTATTGTTTTTTAGTCGTATTATAATAATGCCAACGCAACTCCTTTAAATTAATATTTATAAATATTTTGTTGAATATTTAGTTTTTTGTTTCTATTTTAACACTACCAACAGAACACTTTTATATCTTTTTGTCGATATGTTGGTCAGCATTAAATCAATAGCATCATAAATTAAAATTCTAGCATTGAATTTTGATACTGCCAATCTTTGACTTGATATATAATATTTTATGATTTTACCAAGATGTACATTTATAAACTTTTGCAAAACATATTGCAGCTCTGGATAAAATTCTAGTTATGATAACAGTGATAATTATGACCACTAAACAATTTAATTTCTTTGCAATTTTGCCGTTCCAAAAAAACTTGCGATGGACCTATGTAGCGTGTTACATACACTGTAATGGTTACAATAATTGACAAATTGCAACATGCAGTATAACTAACTGCATACCAATTGAACCACTATGATCATTGTAACATTCCCTCTCCATTTGAGTGTCGCTAGCTCAATGTAACTAGAGCGCGTCTAATCAGCAATCAGAAGGTTACAGTTTTGATCTCTGTCCGGAATTCAGAAACATTTTTCTGAGGACACGAGCTTGACGATAGTTCCTGTATCATTTCCTGCAGCCCAAATTCGCCCACATTCACTACTGCAGTGTATATATTAACTTATTAAGACATCCAAGAATTTCTGATATAATGACTACACTGAATAGGCAATACATATATCAATCGAACCAGTACATCATTGTATAACCTTCTCGTTAGCTCAATGTTAGAGCGTCTCACCGGCAAGGTTACAGGTCGATCCCTGTCCAGAAACATTTTCTGAGGATTTGAGCTTGACGATCGTCCATGTATCGTCTATGAAGTCCTCTTTGGTCGTGCTTGAGATACAAGTTACATGAAACATCGCCTGATGTAACTGTAACTTCGCCTGATGTAACTTGACAAAATCACGTATTTATTGTCCGGGCGAAAAAGATTGGAAAATGTTTGCTTTCTGAGGATACGAGCTTGACGATCGTCCACGTACAGGTATCGTCTGTCTACTCTGAGCTCTCCCACATTCACTACAACAGTGTGTATATTAACACATCCAAACCTTACCGATATATAGTGACTGCCGCATAGGAAGGTTACAGGTTCGATCCGTGTCCAGAAACATTTTCTGAGAATTTGAGCTTGACGATCGTCCATGTATCGTCTATAAAGTCCTCTTTGGTCGTGCTTGAGATGCAAGTTACATGAAACATCGCCTGATGTAACTGTTACTTGACAAAATCACGTATTTATTGTCCGGGCGAAAAAAATTGGAAAATGTTTGCTATCGCGACACGCATCACATTTATAAACAATCACTTTAATTACCTTAGATTCTTTATGAGTTGCCATTCTCAAGTATACCATGAAAACACTACGATGAATTTGTTTTTGGAGATTCAAGATTTTCTCAGGAAGAAATTTCCAGACATCAAATGACCTTGAAAAACAAAACACAATTGACAATACTTAAAATTATGACGACTGTGTACCTTGCTCTAAATTATCCTTCTTATCAATTTAGTTTGATTGAAACGTTTTCGTCGACGTTTCGGAAAGATACAGGTATGTATAAGTTACTATTTACAACATGAGCGGCCGTGTTGTATAGGATATACAAGCTCTAGCCAAAGACGAGAGATTGTATATCCGATATTAGCCTGCAATTGCAAGCTAATCCTATACACCATAGTCAATCGAGATATGGTCTGGAAACTCGGCAAACTTCAAAGCGACTATAATGAGCTACGTTTTGATGTTGAACCGTACCTTACACCGTGCACATCCTTTGTTTTAGGTTTATTGATATTTAAACAACACGGTTGAGCGATTAAACCCAAACGATTCTATTGGATGATTGCTTCATTATACTAAAATACAATAGGTTCAGTGACCGTGCACCGTGCACAAAATTGCATAAAGTCGAACAAAAAGATAGAGCAAAGACTTTAGCTGAGATTCCAGACCATATCTCGATTGACTATGGATACACAGTGGCGGATCCAGGGACAAATGTTTTCTGTTTTTTACCATGTTAAGACGAAGAAATCGAAGTGATAAATGAAATATTATATGACCGATTATAAGCAGTGTTTTGGTAGATTATCCAATTTTCATTGCAAAAGCCAGTTTGCATGCACTCAGATATTTTAACATGGGTTCCAAGATAAGTTTTTTATAAAACGACGTTTATATTAAAGTGTTTCATAAAATTGATGCCCCTTTGTAATCGTGCATTTTTAGCAACAGCGTGGTGTGCTAATTTCGCAAAAATTGTTATCAGAAATCGCCGGAAAAGCACTTCTGGGCTTAAACATTTTCCTGGGGGGCATGCCCCAGACCCCCTAGTGGGTTCGACGCCGCGAAAATACATCACCACCTTTCTAACAACCCTGGATACGCCACTGGATACAACACGGATGCGAATGTTGTAAATAGCTTAGGACATAGTGCTTAGGATACACATGCATGTAAACGTTCATGTTTATCGACAATATTGAATATTCAAGTCATTTTAGCCAAGTAAATCGAAGTAAAAGTTTATGCAAATCAAGAGGGTTTTGTATCTCATACGATATACAAGCTCCGTCATAGCCGGCGGTTTTTTAGGGGTTGGGGTCGAGCAAGCGGGCTACCTCAGAACATTTCGGAGCGCTCGTTAGCCAATCAGAAAGCATGATTTTCAATGATTATGTAACGGGAAAAATAAAAACAAATATTATGTAGCGGCAAATAATAGCTAATTAAATAATTAATAGTTTAATATAAAGTGTTTTAACCCAAAAATATCCGCACAAAACTTTTTTGATTTGGTTAAATTAAGTTTCTGTTGTTCCAGCCGCCTACATCACATCTATCTGGCATATCTTCGCACTTCTTGAGTGACACAACAACTCAATGAAATAAATGAAGAAACATTGTAGAACTGATAACCCGAGTTCTGAAATTACGTCACAGTACTTAGTCGACCCATTCCCCTTGCACTCGGCCATGGTCCAAAATGGCGATGATTTTATCTCAACTTTCCGTATATTTGAACAAGATACAACAAATCAAGCATTTAACCAAACCCAAAAAAATTGGCGCAGAAATAATGAGGAAAACAATTTATTTAAAGGGACACTCCGGCCCAAATACAAATGCAGTTCATATGAAAGATCTTACTGACTTTAGTTTATTTCCAAAGTTTCAGCATTCCTATCAATTTAGTTGAGAAGATATTGCTAGTTGAAGTTGAAAATTTGTGGATTTTGACGCCATATTGGTTTTGAAAATATGACGTCATTGAGTGATTCTTTATCGTCAGTGGAGTTGTTTTGATGGCGATCACATAGTGATAGTTATTGTGAATGGTCTTTGGACGAAAATTAGTCGAAATAAACTATTTAGTTCATCATGCAGGAAAGTAGAGGAGCTTCTTAGGCATAATACGAGACACGTCACTCAGTGACGTCATATTTGAGAAACAAAATGGCGTCGAAATTGGACAAACTCTCCAACTTCAACTAGCCACATCTTCTTAACTAAATTGATAGGAATACTGAAACTTTGGAAATAATCTAAAGTCAGTAAGATCTTTCATATGAACTACATTTGTATTTGGGCCGGAGTGTCCCTTTAACGAAAATCAATTTTGGGGTTAAAGCATTTAAATTTCCTTTTTCTAGTGTATATACCAACCTTGGGGACAGTTTCAAATATGAATCAAGGCAGATGTTGATGGACTTGTTGAAGATAACCTAAATGTTTTAAACACTTTGTCAATATACTTTTCAATATACTTTGATGTGTTTCTTATTGAACACTAAAATATGCGTCCATTACAACAGCTGCAAAAACAGATTTCTGTTTAATAGAGAAATATTTAACGATCGTGCACAAGACAGAATTTGAAGAAATTTATTCACCATGTAGAACATACAGTACCTGATTCCAAAACTGGCTATGAGATTGACATAATAACCAATTAAGGTCATTAAGAATAAAATTAGCTCTTTCTTCCCACGCTTGTATTTCATATTCATCAGATAATGAACTTGATAAGGTAAGCAGATTGACTTGAATTGGCGGTGGAACATAACTGATGAACTCAACCTCCTCAACTTCAATCCATTTTGGATCCTTGGAAAAATACAATGAATATAAAATAACAAAATAAATAATATAGAAATAAAATAAATAGTATATATTTTAAGAAGCAAATACTATAGGAATATTAACGTCATATATAACGCCGGATATGGAACATTTTAGCAGATGAACTTAACTTGACTATGGACAGCCTTGCCTCGTTTAAATCCGTTATGCTAAAATACTATTTCACATCTTTGAAAACTACTTTTAACTGTGAAAATCCTCGAACATTCAAAACAATCTGCTTAAAATGTAACTGCTCTCGCAGCCTTATGCGTCCCACTTCTTGCTGTAATTAGTATCTTTAGTTGGTATTTCTGTTGTTATTGTAGGTTTTGTAGTTAGTAATTCAAATCATTTTATTATTTTTAATTTTTGGGCCCGCAGTAATTGGCATTTTGCTGTTGCGGTTACCCTGCCATACTATACACCGTAATATATTATGTTATAATGGCGAATCTAATAAAAATTAAAATTAAAAAAATATGCATTTGGTACAGTAAATGGTAATAAAAAAAAATAGAAATAAAAATAAATACTATATATTTTAAGAAGCAAATACTATATATAGGAATATTAACGTCATATGCATTTGGTACAGTAAATGGTAATAAAACTAAATAAAAATAGAAATAAAAATAAATACAATATAAATAAAATAAATACTATATAAATACTAAGAAGCAAATACTATAGGAATATTAACGTCATTTGGTATACAGTAAATGGTTGGTAGATTAAAGTGGTTCTCCGATGAAAAAATCGTCTATCCAATTGTGATTCTAGCTAAAAGTACTTTCAAAATGAGGCAAAATGGCTTTCGCGGTTTCTCAATACCTCATCTTGTTCCAGAGATATTCAGGTTTTTGAAACATGCAAATTAGATGTCCTATGAGGTCTGATGGCCTCATATAGAATAAATAAAATTCACAAAATGATGCATATGTCAGCAAATAACAGATAGAAAGTGTTAAAACTTTGCAAATGTATATCAATGAGGAAAGTACACACCACTGTGCACTTCCATTTGTAAAACAAAACTTGTTTATTTCTCCTCTATCAAACAATGTTTACTGTAGTGCATAGATTTGAAGATTCGTACACACGTAGATATTATATTTCGGAGGTTTAAATCATCTTATTCTTTAAGAAAGAGACAGAAACTAAGATTTAAAAAAAATCTAAGATATAAAAGACACCTGTTTCCCAGTGGTCACCTTGGCAACAATATTACTGACGCAGTGGTGTATACTTTCGTTAAAGGCATACATGTGCAAAGTTTCAACACTTGCTATCTGTTATTTGCAGAAATATGCCTCATTTTGTGAATTTTATTTAGTGTATGTGAGGCGATAACGTCAAAGATATCTAATTTTCATGTTTCAAAAAACCTGAATATCTCTGGAGCGAGATAAGGTATTGAGAAACCGCGAAAGCCATTCTGTCTCATTTTGAAAGTACTTTTACATAAAATCAAAATTGGATAGTCACTTTTTTCATCGGAGAACCACTTTAAACAAAAGAAACAAACGTTTTTAACACAAGCTATGCAGTGGCGTGGCAAGGTTTTGGCGCCAAAAGAAAGTTTCAGAAATAACACCATCTTTAAATTAGTCGTACTGCACGGTATATGACCATTGACCACATATTGTTAATGCAACTACAACAAAATTATTTAATTAGAAAATCTTCTTAATTCCACCTCGATGACGCAAATAACGACCAAAAACAAATTAATTGGCGAACAAGGGAATATTTTCATCGCGAATTTTTTTATACATTTGGTTAATTTTAACACACTCCGGAATACAATAATTTTATTCAATTGAAGTTGAACTATAATATTGACGTTATAGCTTGGAAAAACGTTTTAACCGTATTTGAGGTGCGGCAGGGGGGACACGCCCCCCCCCCCCTGAAATTTGCTAAGGAATAGTGTGATAAGGATTAAGGAATAGAGAAAACATTTCAGCCGATATTCGTAAAATAGCAATAAAATAAATTTAAATAAACATTTTTTGAAATAAATATTTAAAATTATTTCACTCATTACCTATAACATCACGATGGTAACTGGACTGTTAGCTTATAGTGTCTTATTTAATATGAAAAATACCAGGAAATAAAAACATTGAATATATTCAAATATTTGAAATAATCATGCCGTCTTTTGATTTAAAATGACGTTTTATAACCTTCAGATTTCTTTAAGATATCCTCAAAATGTAGGAAATAGCATTTTAGAGACTATATTTCGAAATATTCCAGGGGTAACATGCCCCGGACCCCCTAGCGGGTGCTCGCATCTACGGCACTCGCCCCCCTGTCCTTGACCACTCGCTACGGGCCTGTGGTAATTGTAAGGGAAGAGGTCCGCGGTCCATAGACCCCCAGTTCGCGTTCCTGTCACACACGGCACTCGGTGATTTTTTTGTCAATTCAGTCGTGTAAGTTTGGAGAGGCAAAAGCGAAGGCTGATTGAGAATAAGAAGATGATGTGGATGATGATAAAGAAGAAGAAATAGAAGAAGATGAACAACAACCACCAAAGTTAAAACATAGAAGAACTCAGGTCTTGAAAAAGTTTGAATCCTGGCTCTTTAGTATGATGATCGCTAGAAAGTATATATTAAAATACTGTGTAACTGTAAGGTTTCCGTAAAAAGACTGTACACTAATTGTTCGAGGATTACTACAAAGGTTAGTCCTAGAAATACGTGTACGAAACAACCCCTCGCCCGCTTACTGTTTGATAATGTAGATAATAACACTTGAATAGATTTTCAGTGGACCAAACTCTGAGAGCCTTTAAACATAAAGCTTGTGTTGGATTTCATTGTTTTATAAGACATAATAGTCCAAACTGTTTACTTTTTGGCTGCAATACCGGCTGTAATACCATCACCATGTGAAAGTCTACTGGAGTTTAGGAGAAGTTATTAAAATATTGTTGACGTGAATAAAGAAGTGAAAACTTCATTTCTCATTTTTTTGTATTCAAATTTTAAACATGTTTCCTTTTAGCTAACACGGGCTAAAATTTAGACAGCAAATTGCATTTTACAAGGACTTAAATTTGATATATTGCACAAAATGTTGCTAAATATTTCTTATCAATGCAATTAAGCTATCATCAGATATTTAGAAGTGAAAACCTCTCCTTTAATGTTGGAAACTTGTCATATGTTAAAATAAAGTTGTTTTTAAAATTGTAAACATGTTTCTCTTCAGCCAGGAGACTGAAATTTACACACCAAACTGTATTTTTCAAGGGCTTTAATTATATACATTGTACAATGTTCCAGCTACAGTATTTCAAAATATTGCCAAACATTTCTGATGAATATGCCATTATCATCACAAATTCATAAATTAAAATCATTTTCCTTCATACAATCTGTCAATACACTGCTTTTTTAGTGCTTCTATTTAAAAACGGCTTACTGTATTTTGCGAAACGAAATGGTTTCGTTCAGCGAAACGAAATGGTTTCGTTCAATGAAACGAAAATGTATTTTGCTAAACAGTATATTTTGCGAAATCTATTATATATATATATATATATAGCAAAGTGAAAAGGTGGTATACTGCCAAGAATTTAGTGACGAGATACTGCCCTGTCAAGCGGAGCCCTTCATCAGAGTAAGACGAGATGAAATACAATAAATAGGGCTTATATACATGCCAAAAGGGTGTCACAAGTAGAAAGTAGCCAATCAAATGCACGGGAGATAAACAAACTAATAATTACTGAGATGTGAAAAGTTAAATCATTTGCTATTTTTACAGTTGATCAGAGGGGGCGAGAGAAATGACAGGTCCAATATTAAGGGGATTAGGCGATAGTAAAGCAGTAAGAAACAAAAACTTGAAAAGGAATGAAAGTCATAAGCTAATAATAAAAAGTTCCAAGCAAACTAAAATAACAAAAAAACTTGTAGGAAATTAAATAAAAGAAAAACGTTCGTTAAGACCAAGAGGTCTGTGGTGCCAAATTTAAAAATGAGACGCTTCTCTTGCCGTTTGCGGTTATCGTTACCACGTTGAACAAAAAATATCTCATTTCCATTGCTTTGGCTTGAAAATCTTGGTCGTCGCTACATAAGCGGCGAAGACGCAAGAATTGAGAATAAGGGATGGATTGCTTAGTGTGGTTGGGATAAGAGGATGAAAATAGAATCTGGGAGTCAGTAGGCTTGTATGAGAACGACGTTCTTAGCGAATCACCATCAATCGAAATTAAAATATCAAGGAACGACACACAGGTCTCGCTGATTTCCCACGTGAACTTCAGAGCAGGATGAAAATCATCAACAAAGTTGATGAACTGCTCTAAAAGGACACGTGAGCATGACGCTGTTCCCAAACAGTCATCGATAAATCTGCCGAATAAATCAGTCAACGGACCCGTTGTATTGTTCAAAGATCTGATTTTCAACATAACCAACAAATAAGTTAGCATAGCTTGGACCCATTTTGGTGCCCATCGCAACACCACTTATTTGTTGATAATGTTCACCATCAAACGAAAAATTGTTAAGGGTAAGCACTAGTTCTGCTAAGCGGAGTCACGCCGGAGAGTTCTAAATGAGTGCGCTTATCAAAGAAAAACTTCAGAGCTTCAAGGCCATCACAATGGGGAATGACGGTGTATAAAAGGACTTGACGTCCATGGTGAAAATAAATTTATCGGAACTACTGAAACGTAACTGGTCGAAAATTTGCAAGGCATGTTTAGTATCTTTGATATAAGAAGGCAACTTCTTAACCAAAGGATACATAACGTTGTCTAGAAAACTGGAAATGAGCTCGGTGGGGCAACTGCAAGCGGAAACAATCGGCCTTCCAGGATTGTTATAGGTTTATGAAATTTAGGTAGGAAATATATGACAGGCGTTCTGGGGGTTGTTAATATAAGGTTAGATGCAGAGGCAGGCAATTCGCCAGCTTGGATGAAATTCTTGATGGTAGTTTTGACGGATTTTTGGTGAGATTGAGTGGGATCGGAATTCAACTTAGTATAAAAGATGGTGTCACTGAGCTATTGGCGAAGAGCCTCTTGTCGATACAAGCCCGCTCTCCAGACAACAACAGTGCCACCTTTGTCCGCAGGTTTTATGACGTCATTTCGGCATCGCAATGACTTTAAAGCTAGAAGCTCTTCTTTGTTAAGCTTATGAACATGTTTTCTGCGCGGAGGGTGCAATTTATCAATGTCATGGCGGCATTGTCTTACGAAAAGATCAAGGGAAGAAAAATCGCCTTCGGGTGGAGACCAAAGACGATTTCTTGGGGTTGAGTTCTTCAAAAATATCGTTATTGTTATTGAAAGTGAAAAGATTCGGTATCCTCTTTAACTGAAAATAGATCACGATGGGCCCGGAGTTGGGAACAAACTTGAGAACTTTCGCAAGAACAGATCTCTCGGGGTCAGATAAAGGCAAATCAGACTGGGATTAGTGAAAACTAGACGATTGACTTCGTTAGAGGAACTAGTGCTATGGGAGGGATTCGTGGAAGAACCCAGTAATTTGGCCAATATACAATGTGTGTGTGTGTGTATATATATATATATATATATATATATATATATATACATGAAAGTATACAATGTGCCCTACCGGCTATCACCATAATGGCTTTATGGTAACTGTGGACTTGGGACCCACTATGCACGGCTTATATATTTTATATTTAATATATATATATATATATATATATATATATATATATATATATATATATAATATATATATATATATATATATATATATATATTATATATATATATTGTCAAGAAAGTTCATATTTATCGGAACTCGTAAACCGGAACTCGTAAACCGGAATTACAAGAATTCTACAAGAATTCCCTAAATACTAACAAGAATTCCCAGAGAACCAATTGCAACTGGAATTAGACAGGGTTGCGATTCTACTGCTCAGATCTGAGTAGCTCAGCGGGGGGTCGACAATCTATCGTGCGCGCGAGTTTTCACAGAGAACGGAACATGCGCACTGAGTCACTTTAGGTAAACAAACGCTCCCCTGAGGGGAGGCAGCAAATACAAAATATATTATTAACCAAACTTAACAAATATTGCATAAAACCATCTACATGTTCACGAGTAAAACAAAAACGAATTCAACGCGTCAATATTAAATGCAACTCTATCATCTGATTTCACATTGTGAAAATAGTATAAAAACAATACGTTTTCCCTCTACGACGTTCTATTTAATATTACAATTGATTTATTTTATACACCAGGACTTTCTACGACGTGATCCCAGTATTAAAAGGCAGAAGTCTGTTAAAGTTCAACTTGCAGTATTCTACACTGACATTGTTCAGCTTGCGACTTGAACGACCACCCGCGTCTCTCATCAAAGATGAATCGTTTCTTCTTTAAGATGAACATCATATGAAAGTTTCCAGTTGTAATTCTTCGTGAAACCCGTCGTCATTTAAAGCTGTTTCTCACTTTTAGTAATAAGAATAACTCCAAAAATAATAGCTCCAAAAATAACTCCAAGAACAACTCCAAAAACCATACTTATCACCAAAACAGTTGAACAACGTTGCACACTTGTGAAGATTCTCTCACTCACTGACGGTTTCACGTGCGTGACACGGTGTTCATACTCCATATAGTGAAGGCATCTCGAAGACTTATTTCCGGTATGAAAATGCTTTTTTAAATTTAGCCATTTTTAAATTGCAATTTCCAATGACGAATCATATTTTTGGTATTTACAAATATCATGAACTTCACATTTACATTCAAATTAAAATAGATATTAAAAAGGCTAGGGCAATCGGTTTACACCAGTAACCGGAAACGAACTCCGTCACCATGCCAGGAATTACGACGTTCAGTTATTTTCCCAAACGTTGAAGTAATTTTCCCAATTAAATAATTAAACGATGACATTCGTCACTTCCACAACAGATACTGAATATTAAGTAAAGAGTTCAATCAACCATTCGATCGAATCAACAACTTTTCGTTTACTTTTATCAGACGCGTGCGGGATTTTCCGACAGTTTAGTAACTTGATGCCCCTTGAGTGATTAACAAGGCTTTCACACAAAAGACAGACGCTTGTAGTTGTAGAGCTTAGAGCTACCAACACGGCCTAATTATGGTCTAATTAATACCTGTTAAGGTCTCTTCCCAACAAATGCAGCTAGACTTGCCACATGTTTATAACATCTGATACAAAACAGTGAGCTACCAATGATCATTCGCTCGTTGGAAGTTCGAATAAATGCTGTGTATTGTGTAACCATATTAAGAACGAACGATCATTTGTAGGCTGTCGTAGCTCATGTTTTGTACTTTTGTATAGATGTTCCGTCGCTACTCGCTAGTTATTACTGATAAACATGTGGTAAGTCTAGCTGTGTTGCCAGAGACCTTAGCAGGTATTAATTAGATCGAGTTAGAACTCCTTGTGGAGTTACCATAAAGCTACGAATGATCAGTGATAAACCAAGTCCACGGTCCAATAAAACAACAACATTCATGAACCGTTGTCCGACTTATATTGTTACAAGATTTGCTTCCCGAGAGTCGAGGGAAACATCGATATTCGAGGAAACTAAATCTCACTGCTTTCCACAGGACCAGTCATTAAGTTTGTGAAATAGCAAAAAATATTCAAAGTACAGCAGAAAAGACGTTTGGAATGCCTAACAGTTATCCGAATATCTTTAAATCATCAATAATTGGGAATTTTACAGTAATTTTCCTGTCATGCGCTCACCACGTGCGCACGAGGGGAGCATTCCAACAACCTTGCCTCCGCTCTCCCGAAAGTACGGTGGCCCAGAACGGCAATGCAAATATATATTGAACTGAAATATTTATTTGTTCAGTACTGAGATATATATCTAACAGAGAACTATATATTCAACAGAGAAATATATATTCAACAGAGAACTATATATTCAGCAGAGAAATATATATTCAACAGAGATCGAAATATATATTCAACAGAGAAATATATATTCAACAGAGAAATATATATTCAACAGAGAAATATATATTCAACAGAGAAATATATATTCAAGAGAAATATATATTCAACAGAGAAATATATATTCAACAGAGAAATATATATTCAACAGAGAACTATATCTGTTTAAGTTACGCAACGGGGTCCTCAGTAATTGGCATTGCTGTTGAGGTTACCCTGCCACAGTGACAATATGTCATGTTTAGTATCTTACAATATTTATTAAGTATTGTTTTTTGTATGTATGTTAGTTGTTGTCACTTGCGGCAAAGTTAATAAAATTCAAAAAAATTCAAAAATATTCAGCAGAGAACTATATATTCAACAGAGAACTATATATTCAGCAGAGAAATATATATTCAACAGAGAAATATATATTCAACAGAGAAATATATATTCAACAGAGAAATATATATTCAACAGAGAACCATATATTCAACAGAGAAATAAAAATTCAGCAGAGAACTATATATTCAACAGAGAAATATATATTCAACAGAGAAATATATATTCAACAGAGATATATATATTCAACAGAGAACTATATATTCAGCAGAGAACTATATATTCAACAGAGAAATATATATTCAGCAGAGAACTATATATTCAACAGAGAAATATATATTCAACAGAGAACTATATATTCAACAGAGAACTATATATTCAACAGAGATATATATATTCAACAGAGAACTATATATTCAGCAGAGAACTATATATTCAACAGAGAAATATATATTCAGCAGAGAACTATATATTCAACAGAGAACTATATATTCAACAGAGAACTATATATTCAACAGAGAACTATATATTCAACAGAGAAATATATATTCAGCAGAGAACTATATATTCAACAGAGAAATATATATTCAGCAGAGAACTATATATTCAGCAGAGAAATATATATTCAACAGAGAAATATATATTCAGCAGAGAACTATATATTCAACAGAGAACTATATATTCAACAGAGAAATATATATTCAACAGAGAACTATATATTCAGCAGAGAACTATATATTCAACAGAGAACTATATATTCAGCAGAGAAATATATATTCAGCAGAGAACTATATATTCAACAGAGAAATATATATTCAGCAGAGAACTATATATTCAGCAGAGAAATATATATTCAACAGAGAAATATATATTCAGCAGAGAACTATATATTCAACAGAGAACTATATATTCAACAGAGAAATATATATTCAACAGAGAACTATATATTCAGCAGAGAACTATATATTCAACAGAGAAATATATATTCAGCAGAGAAATATATATTCAACAGAGAACTATATATTCAACAGAGAACTATATTATATTCAGCAGAGAAATATATATTCAACAGAGAAATCTATATTCAGCAGAGAACTATATATTCAACAGAGAACTATATATTCAACAGAGAAATATATATTCAGCAGAGAACTATATATTCAACAGAGAACTATATATTCAACAGAGAACTATATATTCAGCAGAGAAATATATATTCAACAGAGAAATATATATTCAACAGAGAACTATATATTCAACAGAGAAATATATATTCAGCAGAGAAATATATATTCAACAGAGAAATATACATTCAGCAGAGAACTATATATTCAACAGAGAACTATATATTCAACAGAGAAATATATATTCAGCAGAGAACTATATATTCAACAGAGAACTATATATTCAACAGAGAACTACCTGTATATATTCAGCAGAGAAATATATATTCAACAGAGAAATATATATTCAACAGAGAAATATATATTCAACAGAGAAATATATATTCAACAGAGAACTATATATTCAGCAGAGAACTATATATTCAACAGAGATATATATATTCAACAGAGAACTATATATTCAACAGAGAACTATATATTCAACAGAGAACTATATATTCAGCAGAGAAATATATATTCAACAGAGAACTATATATTCAGCAGAGAAATATATATTCAACAGAGAAATATATATTCAGCAGAGAACTATATATTCAACAGAGAACTATATATTCAACAGAGAACTATATATTCAGCAGAGAAATGTATATTCAACAGAGAAATATATATTCAGCAGAGAACTATATATTCAACAGAGAACTATATATTCAACAGAGAAATAATTATATATTCAACAGAGAAATATATTTCTCTGTTGAATATATTTTTCTCTGTTGAATATATATTTCTCTGTTGAATATATATTTCTCTGCTGAATATATATTTCTCTGCTGAATATATATTTCTCTGCTGAATATATATTTCTCTGTTGAATATATAGTTCTCTGCTGAATATATATTTCTCTGTTGAATATATAGTTCTCTGTTAGATATATATCTCAGCACTGAACAAATAAATATTTCAGTTCAATATATATTTGCATTGCCGTTCTGGGCACCGTACGAAAGTATTTCGTCAATAAATTATTGGCAGTTCACCACCTTTTCACTTTGCTATATAATATATATACATGTATATATACATATTTATACAATAATTTGTTTACTATGCGCATTCTTATTGGTTGTTGGCCATGATCTATTAGAGGACAGATGCACGGATCACGTCAGCTCACGCCAGACACGTCAGCCGACTGCTTTTATCTTTTTTAATGCCCCAGAAATCGCCAAAGAGCTACAATGTAATAAGCCTTTTGAATGGTTTGTTTTCAATTTTTATTGTATAAAACAAATAGATTCCACTTTGCCGTTGTCTGACGTTGTCTGTTCATAGAAGACGTCAGAACGTGGTAAGAACATCAGTGACCCACTCGACTATCGTCTCGTGGGCCACTTTTTTGTTCTTATCACATTCTGACGTCATCTGTGCATCTATAACTGAACAGACAACGGCAAAGTGGAATCTATTTGTTAAATATATATATATATATATTGAAAGGATTTATGGTGAAGGAAAATTTCGAGTGTTGGAATACATATATTTTAAGACCAAACCGCGACCGGTTACAAAAAATGCAACTTCAAGGCCTTCCAGCTGGAATTGAAATCGCGACCCTGCGAAGCTAGTGCAGTGCTCTGACCACTAGGCTCTCGGCAACGGTGACTAGGCTCTCGGCAACGGCTTCCGTAGCTCAGTGGTCAGAGCACTGCACTAGCATCGCAGGGTCGCGGGTTCAATTCCAGCCGGAAGGCCTCTAAGTTGCATTTTTCGCAACTGTTCCCGGTTTGGTCTTAAAATGTATATATTCCAACACTCGAAATTTTCCTTCATCACTAATCCTTATGAACATGTAGTTTAATCGAGTGAAATGCCAAATATTACCTATAATATATATATATATATATATATATAACACTGAAAATACTCAATAAAATACAGGCTATAGTGTATGAAGGTAGAATACTACAGTATTGCCATATTTGCAAAAAAAGTTAGGAATCTCGCTTGACTGATATTCGTAAAATGTTAATTCGCCATTCGCAAAATAGGTTTTTTTGCTTTTGCAAAAACCAAATTTGCATTCGCAAATTGCGAATAGCGAGCCGCTAATTCGAACCCTGTAGTGTATATAATATACATGTTGTGGGCCGTTATTATGTTATGCATGTTAGGCATACAGCTGTAGCTCAATTTCATAGTATTTCTGTCGAATATTTTATGGAAGGGGTGGCTAGGTGGAAAGGATTCGTCGATGGTCTGCAGAAATTTATGGCCAATGTTGGTGTTGTAGGGTGGATTGAACCATATAATGTTCCTGCTTCTGGGGCGCTAAATGGCTTCGGTTGTTGGGGGTTGAAATTGAGAGAGTAATTGTAACCGCTTCTTTGGAGGGCTTCTTGGTATGGTGGGGTGGCTGCGTCAAATGATTGTTTATCCAACGATATGTTGGATAGCCTTTTATTGATAGCCTCTGGTATGCTGCGTAATATTGACGGCGGATGCTTGCTGTGGTTGCTGAAATACTGTGGCGTGTTTCTGGGTTTCATGTGGGGTTTATAGGATGCGGATCTGAGGTTTAGTGTAATATCGAGGTAGTTGACACATTTCTTGTTCGCTTCGATGGTCATCTTCACGTTGTGGTCGCTAAACGTTTTACAAAATAATGTGCTTTTTAATGTTCTCTTGCCATACGATTTAATGTTCTCTTGCAATACGAAACAAATTTGTAGTGAATAAAAGTTTAATGAAGTAACTCAAGTTTGTCTTGTGTATATTACCGGTAGCCGTTGGATTGCGAGATGTGTTGTGTCAACCTCGTACCCAGGGTCTCATGTTGGTGTTGTTTTGTGTCGGGTTTTGGCACATCACATCTTCCAATCTGCCATAGGATTAAAGTAAAGAATCGCGAGTCACAATGCAGTTTTCACTTTGCATTCTCACTACTTTGACTTTTCTTTGGGGCACATTCTTTGACAAAGTGGACAAGACGGATTGGCCACAAAATAAGACCTTTAAATGTTGTTCTTCAGAATTACAGCGTATTTATTACCCACTTAGAATCTTTAGCAATGACAGATTCTCAGGATATTAAAAGAGCCGAAATTGCTGGGTTTGTTAAAAAATTGCAATACGCAAAATTTGAAGTTGTCTACTATCTTTTAAATAACGTTTCCGCGTTTCCAGGGGGAGGGATACTAAAAATCACACGAGAATTTTGCGAATGCACTTTGAATTTCTAATTCGAACCCTGCACTAGCATTGCAGGGTTGCGGGTTGGATTCCAGCCGGTCCAGGCCTCTAAGTTGCATTTTTCACAACTGGTCCCGGTTTGGTCTTAAAATGTATATATTCCAACATTCGAAATTTTCCTTCACCATAAATCCTTAGAACATGTAATTTATTCGAGTGAAATGCCAAATATTACTTATATATATACATGCACCCTGTATACTGTATATACTGTAACAAAATGTTAATTTACAACTAACCAACATTGCAATTGATTGTGATATTCCAGATACAGGGTCGTGATAAGTATCATATTTTACATTTAATGGTAGTTCTTCATTCTAGAAAAGACAAATTAAACAAGTGAGCAATTAATAACAGCTTCACCAGTCTATTAACAACACATTTACATTTTACACCGTGCTACAAGTACATAAACCGTTTTTATGAAGGGTATGCACGTTCTCGTAATATAATAGACACGTGTTATGTATTTAGACTTGGCTGATGCTGATGGATGTATGCAAGAAAATGCATGGTGGTTGACACTGCAAAATAAAAAGCACAATAAAAAGCCAAAAAAGCTTAGTGTTGCACATCTAGTTTCTTCTAGCAGAAAGGGATGTCAATAATCTTTGAGTTAACATCCAGTGTCTTCTATTTGCTGAAAATATTCCTGTCAATAGAACTAAGGAGCGATTATAGAATACCCGTCCACTTTTGAAACTCTTAGTTGTTAACATGATACGATGATACGAAGTCAGAACAATTACGTAATCAACATAATATTGTTTCATTCAATAGCGATATATGTTGCGTAGTTTTGAAATAGAATGAGGCAACAACATATAATATTGTTTCATTCAATAGCGATATGTTGCGTAGTGTAAGATATATTTTTTCGTGATACGATGATACGATGATACGAAGTCAGAACAATTACGTAATAATATAATAAAGGCGAGATATTTGATAAAGCCTGGGTAAGATATATTTTTTCGTGATACGATGATACGATGATACGAAGTCAACGTAATTATTCTAACTTCGTATCATCGTATCATGATAACAACTAAGAGTTTCAAAAGTGGACGGGTATTCTATAATCTAGCCTAGAACTAATATTTCCTGTGCCAACCTGAAGTATTCCCTATCGGCCCAGACTCTTTTTGTTCAATTACTAATATGTTTCCTGAGCTGAGTTTGCTGTTTGAATCAATGCTGCTCCACAGTCTAGAGGATGTAGACCAAATAGACCTTTCCAACAAAACAGTGCATCATATCATCACATTGACTGTGCAGTGATTCAATTTAGGATGATGCACTGTTAGTGTTTTGTCTATATATAATTATATACTAGGAGTTACTATCGCAAGGGAAGTGCTGCCCCTGAGGAGTTTTCACGAGAAAACAACAAACGGGCTCCACCGGCACATTAATGGGCAGATCAATAGTATATTTTTGTGCCTCAATATTTGTGTCGATATCTCAAAAAGGACGAGTTGTTTGACTTGTCTTTTAATAAAATAATATCAACTTCGCTAAACTAAAAGTCACACTTGGATGACAAAGACGTCTATTAACTAATTTTAGCAATTTCCAAGCAATATCTTACCTTAAAAGCAGGCATTTTTACCAGAGAAGTTTTAAAATAATTCAAGTATCTCAACCATATGAACACCTTGCAACACAAAGGGATTAAAGGGATCATTGAGGGACGCTATAGAAATATTATTAGATTCACATTTTCTAGAACCTTTTCAATCCTAATCCTAACCCTACTTATCCCTAACCTTAATACTTATAGAATCAAGATGAATCTTTATGACCCCCTCTAGGAAAAATATGATTATTCGGTTTGAGCATGCGCAATTCCTTGTTCTCTTTTAATGAAGATTTGGCAAAATGGTGAGCTTTAGCATGTGCTTATCAATACTTTTACCATTTAGATAGAGGTTTATCGGTTAGTTACTATATACTCCGTTTAAAAAGAACTCAGAAATGTTATATGATTTCTTAGCTGATGTTATTTTACGAAAGAGCAGCTTTTGAAGTCGATTGAGGGCAGGCTCATGTAATACGACGACTGTGAATCATTTCATTCTAAGCTACAATAAGTAATTTAGCTGTGAGATTATGAATGGTATTTTTCCCTAAAATAACTTGGAATTGAACAGAACACTGTTAGTAATAAAACGTGACTTGAAATTGCTTCCTAATAAAGTCATGAATTCCTCCTCATGCCTGTCATGTTAACAGCTCTTCTGAGTTCAGAGTTCTTGTTAAACTTTTAGTATATAAATAGTTATACCTAAATTTTTTAATTTAGGTTGGTGTATTGCTGAAATAGTAAATAGGACATCTTATGTTTTGAGCCCTCGGCCCCTCAGGTCAAAAGTCCCTAGGTCAAAACATACTTGGATCAAAATTAGAGATGAGCCGATTAATCGGTTAAGACGATTAGTTGGCCAATTATCAGTAATTTTTCATTATAAAATAACATGTACACAACAAGCAATTTGATTGGTCAATAGCTGTGCAGGATGAGAGTATCCTACACGGGAATTTACAGCAATTTTAAGTGGCGTTTTTTCATCTCAATCCGTTTATCGTTATAAGTTAAAACAAAACTCTCGAAAAAAAACCCAGAATATAGTTTTTGTATTGTGAGAGAACTATCACCGAGAAAACTGATCGTCTGATTCATTTTGTGTTCAATAGCGAAGTTAAACAAAACAACGAGGTTTGAAAGCAACAAACTCGCGAGAATAATATACTGATTAAATACCTTCTATTTTCTTGCCTGATGAACTCGCTGGGAAAAGAACAATCTTTATCTATACGAAGTAAAATACCCAACAGCTCTTTACTTAAAGTGCCCCTAACCTCAAAATTTTTTATTGTCTTATTTGGAAGAACTTTTAAAATAACAAAGTAACTTCTTTTGAAGATTTTCACTTCTTCGCTTTCTTTTTGAGATATATCAGTTTGTTTGATATGCAAATATCTGGAATTTCATCACACATGCATAATGAGTTATCAGAGAATATTATATATCTTTGCATTCATGAAATAAAAACACTAAAGTATGAATAACACGTGTGTGCGTTTCTCCCACAACACTAAACTTCTTGATTTTAAAGGATTTCGTTTGAGAATGAAAGAGATATACACATTTCTCCAATAAGTCATTATGCATAGTGTGACGAAATTCCGTACATTTGCATATCAAACAAACTGATATATCTCAAAAAGAAAGCAAAGAAACGAAAATCTTCAAAAGAAGTTACTTTATCATTTTAAAAGTTCTTCCAAACAAGACAATAAAACATTTTGAGGTTATGGGCACTTTAAAATCCAAAATCTTCCAGTGAAATTGTGAAAAAGACAGCGAAGACCTTTCCAGAGCGACAGTTGCTGCCCATAATATCTGTCTGTTCGCTTTGAAACAACAACCCTGAGACGACTGATTCCAGTAATGATTAAGCTTTTGCCTAAAACTAGTCAGTATTTTTGATATTCAAATTCGAGTTTTTTATCCATATTCTTCTCTTTGTTGTCGGATTTGTCGGCAAAACAAATTTCAGCTTTCCAGCCTTTCCGGCCTGCTTGACTGCTGTTGGAGACAAATGATGATTGGTAGTTGATAATTCTTGGGAGAATTTGTATTCTCATCATATTATTTTTGGATAAAATTCGTTATTTCTTTGTCGTTATTTTATAAAATAAATACCAAATGGTTTTCCGTGCAGGATACTTGGGATGTTGCTCGACTTCCGAAAAGCTAAAAAACACTTGCCTATCGGCTCGTGTTTTTTTACGCTTTTCGTAAATCTCGCAACATCCTGCGTGTTTGGATCACAGTATCATGCACGGAAAACCATTTGGTATTCCTTTAATAATCAGTAATTATTAATGATTATTAATGCATAGCTGACCATTTGCTGATTATGTACAATTTGGTATTTTTCTAATCAGGGGGGTAGGGAGCTTTGTATATTAGGGGGGGGGGGGAGGGGGGGGCGATCAAAGCAACATTTTCGTTGCACCTGTCAGTGGCGAAGCTAGTCCCAAATGGCCGGGGATGCCCCCGAAAAATTTTGAAATCTAGATTCCTGCAAATGGCATTTCCTCCATTCTGAGCGGTGATTTTTCAGCTCGGAAGTTTATAAAATTTCATATTTTGAACTGTGGTGGGCCCCTAGGAACCACTGACAACATATTAATGCAATGGTCAGCGAGTCCGACATACCTTTTAGCCTCAATCATTCCGTGATTTCCGCCCTTCCAATTCTGCTTAGTTAAAAAAGAAAGCCTACTAGAGTAGGGCTGCGTAAACTAGAGAAATATTAGTACTTTAGTTTAGTAAAACACTCGGGTTAACATGCAAAGATAATGTGATTATTAGTAATAGGAAGATGATGTTTTCAAACTTCTACTTTCAAATTTTTACTGCAATTTTTCTTTCAAATTCAATTATTTTTGGGGAGGCCGAAAGCTATTCCACCCCCCCCCCCCCCCCTTTTATAATATTGGGAATATTTTCAAGAGGAAACTTGTCACAAACAATGCCTGACTGAAGTAGTAAAGTTTATTGTAAGTTTAAGTCTGCAGACAATGTGTGAAGCTTATTGCAAAAATATTGTGACAATATAATATAATGTGTTGCACTACACATCTATTATTAACTTCATTAAACTGTTTTATTATTCAATGATCATAAAAGACTGTACAGGTACATTGTCTGACTGCATTGATGTGATATTATTTTTTTCAGCCTCCTAAAAAGCCAGATGCAAAGGTGGTGGCAAAACCTAAGAAGGATAAACCTGCAGGATCTGGGGGTAAAGCCAAAAAGAAGGTAATGAATGTTCACTCATATTTTTGTTGATTGTCATAATGTCATCCGTACATACAGTGTATGACCACAAGAATAGGAGCAAGAACAGACACTGCAGCAAATACCTTGATGCATAGTTTATCTTCATTTGAGATTAGAAATGAAACTAATAAACCAGTAATTTCCCATCAATGGTACGCATTGAGTCGCCAAAGAGGAAAATTGTGAGGCAAGTTGCAGATAGGGGTGTTACATTGTGGAACTTTGAGAAAAGTTGCTGAAATCATTGCAGAAAGTAGAGCTCGATTCTTTCATTGCAGAAAGTAGAACTCAAACTCAACAATTGTACCAACTTGTGTCGCAAGAATTTTCGTCGTTGCAAGGCATGTTACACTTTGCAATGGTTCGTGCAACTTGTCAGGCAACGGCATTGTGAGACAAGTTGCACAAAAAAATGCATAGTGTATAACAGCGCCTTAACTGGGGTTTGTTTTTAGATAAAGAAACACAAAACAATATATGCATGTATGTGTTTATGTAATTTTTCGTATTTGTGTATGTGTAAAATAATATTTAAAATTTGATTGGACCTCCCTGAAAATCCCGAAGTTGTGGGGTATCCTCACTATTAATATCATTCTTGTTTTCTTTCCTTTCTAACTCTTATTCATTTATCTTCCTAATTGTAGAAGTGGTCAAAAGGAAAAGTTCGCGACAAACTGAATAACTTGATTCTCTTTGATACGGCAACTTACGACAAGTTATATAAAGAAGTTCCCAGTTACAAGCTGATAACTCCAGCTGTAGTATCAGAACGTCTGAAGATTCGTGGTTCATTGGCCCGACGAGCATGTGCAGAACTTCAGAGTAAGGGCCTTATTAAACTGGTCTCGAAGCACCACACTCAGATTATTTACACCAGAGCTACAAAGGCAGCAACTGAAGAAGCTGCTGCTGCTACTACTACCTAAAGTACTACTTAAATGTCATCATGGATAAAATAAAACGATTGTGAACTATAAATTGTCCTTGTCACTTCTTTTGGCTATTGTTTGGAATATCTCTTTGGCTGGCCCTATTCTGCACACTGTCGTTGAGCAAGTTTTTATTTCTTTATAAAATCCATCGCTCACCAAACCACGTAAAAAAGCATGCATACGTTAGCTGCCGGCTTTTAGTTGAAATGTCGAATCCCCCAAACTCATGGTCCTTCTCGAAGTCATGCGACTATGGCTAGCCAATTACACCGCAGGTATAACAACGAGAAATGTAGTAAACTGAAACCTGTTTTAACCGAAGGTCGCTCAATTTATTCCTCTTTCTTGACTTCTCGCTCATATTTTGAAATTTCCTGTGTACCTTATTCAAAATGGCCGACAGCTAAAATGGGGCTATATCCTCAGTTGGGCTATATATAATCGTCAGAATTTTGTCACTTAACAAAGATCGATCCCAACCCCCTTTCTAACCACAAAATATTATTTGGTTTACCGCTGCCTGTTTCAGCTCTTACCGTCGGCTATTTGTGTACTGTAATTTTGGGGCGACACTTCATATGTAATTTTCTGGACTCTGATGTCTATTTTTGAAACGTAGCCTGCTATGACAAATATTAAAGTGCTTATAAAACCAAAATGGGTTTTTGGTGATTCGGATAGAGCATAAAAAGTTAGTTAATACGTTCTAGATTAGTTTTTGCGTTAAACTTTTAGTTTCGGAGATATAAGGGCTCAAAGTCACAATTTGTGAAAAAAAGTAGCGCATGCCGGGAGACTGGATCCGAGGAACGTGTTATGTTTCAAATTGTATAAAAATATATTACAATTCGAGTAGACAAGGTAACATCGTAAAGACACATCGTTTGGGTATTTTTCAATAAAAACTCTTAAGATAGCTGTCTTCTCCTATACAAAAGCCTAGTTGTTGTTGAAGATGGGTTCCTCGGATCCAGGTCCGTGTGTGTTATTTTAATAGTGGCGCTACTTTTTTCCAAAAAATGGCACAATTTGCATGTTTGAGCCGTTATATCTCCGAAACTAAATTAAAGTTTAACGCAAAAACTAATCCAGAACTTATGAACTAACTTTTTATGCTCTATCCGAATCACCAAAAACCCATTTTGGGTTTATAAGCACTTTAATGAAACCTCGGCCGATAGGTGACTAGTGTAACACGAGTGGCTTTTTTATTTATTCGTGGTTTAATTTTTATTTGTTTGGTGTTTTTACAGCAAACGAGACCAGTCATGTAGCAGTTGTCGTATTTTTAGGACTATATCAAGGAGTTTATAAAGTCAATGCAGCTTGCGGCTAAATTTGACCAGTTGATCGTGTGTGGTGATATCAATCTTCCCCACAGCGATTGGGCAGTGACTCTATTCATTACTATTTCACTAAAATATACGTTAAAAGACAATTTCTGTGGTAATTGGTTCACTCTCCTACTAGATCAAATAACACACTTGGATCTAGTTTTGTCGAATATTCCGAACAAAATCATCAACTTAATAAAGTAAGGCCGGATGCGACGCAGGCTAGTGGTAAAGAGGTGGATGTTATCTACCTTGACCCTCAAAAGCCTTTGACAAGGTTTCTCACAACTTATCTCCTTCGTAAAGAAAGAGACATCGCACCTTGGCAGTGAACATAGGGAGCAAGTCCATTCTACTTGCGGTCGGCCCAGATAGTATTTTAATATCGATTTTCACATGTTCAGGCACTTTGCGTGAGCAGATGTTACATTCCGAACACAATATTGCATCTTGGTTGCTTCGAACATTGTTCTGACACTCGTTGCATGGATATTAGCTAGGGGACACTCAAACGAGGTCCCCCAACGCACCCCAACCCTTAAAAACCGCAGGCTAGGGTTCATATGGACATCTCCGGACCACTTAGGGCAATTCTTAGTAGTTGAAAGCTACTTCTGCCATCGATAGAATGGGAGAGTCTTGCGAACATAAACGATAGAAAATATCTTCGTTTGAAAAGTCTGCCACCATTTGCCAACGAGAGAGGTTCTCCAAGTGACTTATCTTCATTTCGAAACACTGAGGAACCGGCACAAAATCTGGCCGCCAAGACCATCCACGAAACACAGTCACCACCAAGATAAATAAAACTATTGAGCTCTTATGAGCACGTCCTACCGCTATATTACTATGCACATAAACTATTACTACACCAGAGTCGCCCTGGTGTGCCATAGAGCTCCATCCTTGGCCCACTTAAAAGTGTTTATGAAACGAAAATTGAGGTGACTTTTTTATTGATTTATTTGAGAGAACTCCTCAAACGATAAAGAATGGCGTTTGTAGTTCTTTAATATCTTATCTCGTTCTGAGAATATGACATATGACGTCACTAGTTGTACCCATCATTATGATAATCAGAACATGAATTGAAACTTTGCACAAGTATACAGGTCACTAAATTGAATATTCCCACGTCAACTTTATCGTTACCATAGCAATATATATTAGTTCCCAGACCTTTCATCCTGCAGCAAAAATTTTCTATTTTCCACTATGCCCTACAAAGATTTTGACTCGAAGTTGCTCTGTTTTGTTGGCAATACTATTGAAAATATCCCTCACTGATCAACAGTTAAATATTGATTTAGAAAAGGCAGAATATAAACAAGTTTATGAGAGGAATAAAGGAGTCTGGAAACTAATCTGTTACCATGGCAACGATAAAGTTCACGTGGGTTATTCAGTTTAGTGACCTATATACTTGTAAATTTTGTTCAATAGTTTTGAAGATGTGCTTCATTTTCTGACATAGGTCATTTACACAATCTTGAATAACTCGAGACTGACGATGGAAGAACTACAAACAGTCAAACACCATTCTTTATCGTTTGAGGAGCTCATCTCAATTTTCGTTTCATAAACGTAACACTTTAAGCCTGCCACATGCGGCAAGGCAGCTTGCTAAGCTGTTTCCTCTCGTGTGCGGCGGGATTAATGTTTCTTGTGTATGCTAACGATGTCGTTCAATTCAACGATCGCCTTTTTGGTCTGAGCAGTTTTGAATCGTCCTCCATCCTAGTGATAGCAACCTTCTATAAAGTGATCTCGATTGCGTCCACATGGAGTCTCGACTGGGCGATGGCATTTAATACATTTAAATGTAATGTTCAGCATATCTCAAGGAAGAAAACGTCTCGTGCATGGACAGGGTTTATAGTCTAGCCGGCCAACACCTAGAGTATTGATCTCGAAATAACTGTGACAAATTATCCACCCTGGTCAAAACACATTGAAATTACTGTCACCAAAGCAAACAAGACTCTGGGACTCGTTAAAGTGCCCCTAACCTCAAAATGTTTTATTGTCTTGTTTGCAAGAACTTTTAAAAAGATAAAGTAACTTCTATTGAAGATTTTCGTTTCTTTGCTTTCTTTTTGAGATATATCAGTTTGTTTGATATGCAAATGTCTGGAATTTCGTCAACATGCATAATGACTTATTGGAGAAATGTGTGTACCTCTTTCATTCTCGACTGACGAAATCCTTTAAAATCAAAAAGTTTGGTGTTGTTGGAGAAACGCACACACGTGTTATTCACAATTTAGTGTTTTTATTAGATATTTGCATATCAAACAAATGGTATATCTCACAAAGAAAGCGAAGAAGTGAAAATCTTCAAAAGAAGTTACTTTATCATTTTAAAAGTTCTTCCAAATAAGACAATACAAAATTTTGAGGTTAGGGGCACTTTAAGAGTTTGTATGCATGATCTCATAGACCCTAGGCACCAAACGCTTGAGACTCTTGAGTACGGGCGGAGCAACCTGTGGACACCACACCATCAAACACAGCTTGTTGATAGAAAACGTCCAGCGCAGGGCAACCAAATGTATACTGAATTACCCCAAAGGAAATGCCTGCATGTGCTGATAGAGATTAATGAATACAAACCTCATTCCGTTTGAGTTCCGAAGAGAGATTCGGGTGCTACTTCAAATCTAGACGCGGATTCATTTCTAGCGATGTTTACAAAACACGAAGTTACATAATCAGGATATACTTCAGGAAATCATTCTTTATTAGGTCGGCTGAACTGTGCAACGCTCTCCCAACTGCAGATCCGAATTCTCAGGAACTCACATACTTTTTCCCGGCCTCCACAATTAAATGATACCGTCCCCCTGTTATTTGTACTGCTTGTCAAGTATTATTAAATATTTTTAGTCGAGCTGTCTTTCTACTACCAAGACAAGGAAATAAGGTTATTATTGAATTGTTTGAGAAACATGCTTTTGTGGTATGTAATTAACAAAATTTACTACAATTGAAAAGCAAGCTAAGTAGTCGGTTGTATTAGTGTAGTAATATTGGATGACTATAATCCTTTATTAGTCTAATTTTGCGCAACTTCCTGTTACAAATGTAGTGTTTTCATTTACTATTATTGTAAGCACAAGATAGTAAACATTTTCTCCCATTCTTCCACAAGTCTTTATAAAACTAAATGGGAACACGGGAAAAATGCTTTCTATTTATTTTATAAAATAACCCGCACAAAGGTAGTGTATCCTTATTAATGATATCAAAACGTGATTTCTTCCATATTTCATCATAATAGTACAGCATATAAAACACGTGCTCTGTCACATGGTTTCCGTTTTGTTAACACGATGTACTTTTAGCCAATCACCGTGCAGGCTTTCAAAATGTTATTTTATAATAGTACAAATTTCACCGAAAACGTTTCACCAAAATATTTTGGAATTAAGATTAATTAAAAAGAAGTCTGATATTGCTAATTCTATAAGACTAACAAATAATTTCCTTACGCAACCAGGTGATACATCAGACATAGTTTGATACTACTCTGGCTTTAAAAAGTTTTTTGAACGTAACTTTAAAAGTTACTGTCCATGACCCAACGTTTCGACGCTCCAATCTAGTGGTCTTCATCAGGGATGATCGTTGTAAAATTAAGATCCCTATTTATACCCTCATAGAACCGATGACGACGTTATTTATTAACAAGATGCAAATAAGCTTCTGGTAATAAACCACCGGCGCATTAGTGGTAATAATTTTGGAATTTTCCCACGCATTCTCCTTGAAAAGAAGGTAAGGTAAGGTAAGGTAAGGTAAGGTAAGGTAAGGTAAGGTAAGGTAAGGTAAGGACTTTATTTAAGCAGGGTGACCTATTTGAAAACAGCCTTTTGCATGAAGACACTAGATTGGAGTGTCGAAACGTTGGGTCATGGACAGTAATTGTTAAAGTTACGTTAAAGGGACACTCCGGCCCAAATACAAATGCAGTTCATATGAAAGATCTTACTGACTTTAGTTTATTTCCAAAGTTGCAGCATTCCTATCAATTTAGTTGAGAAGATATTGCTAGTTGAAGTTGAAAATTTGTGGATTTTGACGCCATATTGGTTTTGAAAATATGACGTCATTGAGTGATTCTTTATCGTCAGTGGAGTTGTTTTGATGGCGATCACATAGTGATAGTTATTGTGAATGGTCTTTGGACGAAAATTAGTCGAAATAAACTATTTAGTTCATCATGCAGGAAAGTAGAGGAGCTTCTTAGGCATAATACGAGATCACGTCACTCAGTGACGAAACAAAATGGCGTCGAAATTGGACAAACTCTCCAACTTCAACTAGCCACATCTTCTTAACTAAATTGATAGGAATGCTGAAACTTTGGAAATAATCTAAAGTCAGTAAGATCTTTCATATGAACTACATTTGTATTTGGGCCGGAGTGTCCCTTTAAAAAACGTTTTAAAGCCAGAGTAGCGCCAAACTATGTCTGTTCTATAAGACTAATCTGCATAATCGGAATGTCAGCTACCGTTGCCATAGTTGACAAAGTACAGATTACAAGATTAACAGATGTACAAGAAAAGAGAAATTCTAATATATCTTGCTAATTTGTTTGAGTTTCTACGAGTAAAGCATCGACTGTAATCCAAACATTTCCAGGGTTCTTTTCTTGAACAATGTCAGCAGGATTACAAAGTTTATCCTAAAAGAAAAAAGAAAGCTATGTTTAGATTAAAATGAAGCATTACAATTAAAGTAGTATATACCTACCCTTTCTACTCCTAATTTTAAACAACCAGAGAGGAAATGGTCCACATTCTTTAAGCATTTACTCATGGTAAGTTTGGGCTATATTGGAGAAAAAACAAGCAACGAATTTACTAAGACAAAGTTTTTGAAAACACATCATCATTTCCTCACCATTGTCTATTGTAATTAACTAGGTATTAATAATTCACAAAGTAAAAACAAAATAAATGGTTGTCCAATTAGCCAATTAGTAGTTGTAAATCACATACTTTTACTTCAATTTGCTCAGCTAAAATGGTTTGAAAATAGTCGGTAATCTGTTTATTTAGATGCATTCATAGTTTAAAGTGGCAATGAATCGAAAATTAAGTTTATCTATATTTGAAAAAAACTCTTAAAACAATAAGGAATAACAACTTACAGCTCTTCCATATTTCACTCAGTTCTTGAGATATTATACAATTATTGGATGAGGCTAAGCATGATATCAAGAATTATCCAGACCGAGGTCAATGTTATCTGCCGAAGCCGAAGTGGATAACACTGACTGAGTTCTGGATAATTCTTAATATCATGCGTAAGCCGAATCCAATAATCGTGTTCTTATACATTGTTCAAAATAGTCTTACTAATCTACTACAAGCCATTTTTTATTTTGTAATTTTCGCGCGCTTAGTCCTAGTGACGTCATTAGCGTTGAATAATTTTTGTTTTGGACACCTCCGTGCAATAATTCACAGTATTCGACGGAAATGACGTCGCGCCTGCCAGACATTGAGAATTCACTGGAGTATGTTGACCAATAAGAAACGAGAATGAAGTTTGAATGTATAATAATTAGACTTATGTGATATTTAAATGAGCTAATGCTGCTAATCTATGACGTAGCAAGTTGTAGACGATATTAGAAAATCATGTATATCTTTCCAATATTATTAAAAGAAATCACTCAAAACTTTGTAATTGTTACAGCTCATGAAACAAAACATTAAAGACGAGCTTCAAGTAATTTCGTTCAATAATCGTTAAGATATACAGGATTTTCCAATGTTGTATACAACTTGCTACGTCATAGATTATCTCATTTGAATATCACCTAAGTCTAAAATATCTCAAAAAGTAAGTTAAATATGGAAGAGCTGTAAATTGTTATTCCTCATTGTTTTAAGAGTTCTTTCAAATAAGACAAACTTAATTTTCGATTCATTGGCACTTTAAATAAGATATAATATTAACGGGTAATAATAATAATAATAATAATAAAGACGTTTTAGGAGCAGGGTACAATATATGGTATTTACAATGCATTTACAACAATTCGACTCATAAACCCCATACAGGTTGATCGCGAATATTTTATCTATATTCTTGTAATTTCACGGCCAGAAAAGTTTAACCCTTATCTAGACTGGGCATTTTTTGGTATTTTTTTGGGGGGGAGGGGGCGGAATCTGCCCGCGGGCAATATCCAAAACTATCATATGTATCTCAATGAAATTTTCACAGGTTGATGGTATGCTAACACTGATTAGTATCAACCAACTAGTGGTCTATTGCAAATTCGGCATTCTGATTGGCTGAGCTACTCACTGTCTATTGGTGATAGACGGTGAGTAGCGTTACCCAATCACAAACCTTCTTATGCTGGAATATTCCTATTCTGACCAATCAGAAGCCACGACATATTCAAGCTGCACGGCCAAACCTGGAATCTAGTCCAAACATGGCGTCCGCTAAATTTTATATACGAGTGATGAAATCATGAAAACATTGGCCCGAAAGTAATGGGAAATTGTTCAGTTTGACATTTTCGAATAAGAAAATGAATTCGCTTATGCCTATGGAGTATATCTATACCAAATGTGAAGCAAAGTAATTACAAACTCGTTTTTTGTGAGCGATTGTTTATCATGTGTCATCGAGCAACTCTACATTTTGAATGGGGAGATTTCTACAAACAAAAAGGTAAAACTATCTGAAAATGTGGAACAATGTTAGAAAGGTTGTTTATGGTTGATACTAAAACAATTAGACAACTCGCCCTCGTTGTCTATGAGCAGATAGTCAACTCGGGCTTCGCCCTCGTTGACTATCTGCTCATAGACAACTCGTTCTCGTTGTCTAATTGTTAAATATACGGTACATTTTACAAATTATAATGTCATGACGTCATCGATCGAACTCTCTTAGTCCCATGACTTTAACTCCATACAACATCGTGATTTAAACGTGCGATCTATGCGTTCGTTTGGGAGCTACTCTTATTCCGGAATACATGAAAAGTTATTGCAGTTATTCTGCACGTGGGAGCAGAATATAGCTCCATTAACGTTCCAAGTTATCAGGAATTAGAGTATTAAGAGTAATTCATAAACGAACGGTTATTTATTGTATTTTTGGTATATTACAAGTAATATTTGGCATTTCACTCGATTAAACTACATGTTCTAAGGATTTATGGTGAAGGAAAATTTCGAGTGTTGAAATATATATATTTTAAGAACAAATCGGGACCAGTTGCGAAAAATGCAACTTCAAGGCCTTCCGGCCGGAATTGAACCCGCGACCCTGCGATGCTAGTGCAGTGCTCTGACCACTGAGTAGTCACGAGTTCTGTATATATAGTAGTGGCAAGTAATATTTGGCGTGAAATGCCAAATATTACCTATAATATACGCAGAATCTTATCCCGGATTACCACCATTATATAAACAGAACACGTGACTATAGGCTCTCGGCAACGGCCTCCGTAGCTCAGTGGTCAGAGCACTGCACTAGCATCGCAGGGTAGGCCTTGAAGTTGCATTTTTCGCAACTGGTCCCGGTTTGGTCTTAAAATGTATATATTCCAACACTTGAAGGATATTTGTAGTTGTTTGTACTCTGGACTATGCCCAAACGAACGCATCCTAACGACACGTTTATCATAATCAGTATTCTTAAGTATAATTAAGACATACCATGTTGGGAGTAGGTACAAATAACGTTGGAATAGTTCCTTTTCGTAGGTAGTTGATAAGATGGCAAAGAACAGTGCCATCAGCAAGACATGCTGGGATATCATCAGGAAGTTTGACTTTCAGACGACTTTCAATTGCCTATAAATTAAAAATTACTGCGTTGACGAAACTAAACAGATAGAAAAATAAAATTAACCGTGTTCTCATGAACCACATAAACACTCAGACATTCTGCATTATAGCTGGAATCAGGATCTCCTCAAGTAATATATGAATCACTCAAAAGCTAGCTGGATGACATGCACTCATGTCTGAAAACATGGGTTTACATTGGGTTTTTATTAATTTTTATTTAGCTTCATCAGAGTATTTATAATTGCAGGCATACAAAGAAACTCACAATATAGACAGTCAAATAACCACATAAAGTTATGCATATAAATAGATAAATAAATACGTAGGTTGGGATACCGCAACCGAGCGCAAATTACTGTGGATTCATTATGTGGACTGTGGATCATTCGTGATTCACTGATTTGTTTTTGTATATATCTCATGTACATATCTAGGGGTGCACCGGATTTAGTATCCGGCCGGATAGTGGATAATCTCACTATCTGGTATCCGTCCGGCTATTTTGTATTACCCGGCCGGATACCGGATAATTTGTTTTTGACAGTTTTCCAAGGCGTATTAAATTTGTATTAATTCAAATATAATAAAAATAGACATCAAAACAACAAGATAGCAATATTGAGCTTGTTTACTGTTCCAGTATTGTTGGTTATATAACTATCTTCTTAAACAGACAAAATATATCAACTTGCAAAAAAATTAAGTTTAGTAACAATATAGCTCACATACAAAGTCGCTCATAACAGTTAACACTTAACACGTTTTCTCTTCAGTTTTTTTACGTTTATAAGATCTATTAATTTATTTCATACGAAGCTTAATAAATTATAATTTCATATTTATTATTATTATTATTATAACAATCTTTAATCAGGGTGTCCCCGTCACAGAAGTGGTTTTCAGAGGAGCCCTGCATCATTAAAAATATATACAACAATAAATAAATAAAAACATAACATAACATAACATTACAAAAAGCAAAACAAAACAAAAAACAACCTATAAAATGCAGTTACAGTATACAATTAATAATACACTTATCAAAAAATACAATAAATTAAATACAATAAAAATACAAAAAAAATACAATAAATATATATATTTTACATGTATGTTTAGAGACCATTACACCAAGTTGGATTAATCATTTAATTTTTAATTTTTTATAGTTTAATACTATACATGCAAATTACTACAGTATTATTTGAGACTGCAGTTATAACATTGTATTGGTATAACTGCAGGCTCAAACCATGAATTGAAGCATGGGTTAGTGATTTTCAATGCATCGAATCAAATTTAGGTCACAATGCAGGTTATAGCCCAGAAACTAGTCAATATAAGGCAATTCAAGTATTATATACCTGAAAAGAAGGAGTAAGCCAATGTCCGGCCGGATATATTTCAACTATCCGGCAAATCCGGTATCCGGCCGGATAGTAAAAAGCACTATCCGGTGCACCCTATACATATCTGTTATTCGATGGTTTGATACGGGCAGCTATTTCATGACATTCGAATATAAACACCGCAGCTTTTGTAGGACCTCTCTGAAAACCACGTAATGTGATGAGAGCTTCTTCATTAAATATTATTATCATTCATTCAGTTTGAGAGAGTTCAAAATGTTTACCTCTCTAAGCAGTTCAACTTTCTCGAACTCTTCTCGCGCACTGTTATACATTCTTCTGACTGTAAAGTTGGGCGCCACAGAAGAATAAACTACAATAATGACAAAGTATAGTGAATATATAAAACTATCAAAATTGAAATGGTTGGCCAATGACATTCTGTCGCACATTGAGTATACACCCAGCCTCGTACCAAGGCGCTTGTTTTGCTTTGCGCGGCTTATTTACGTGAGGGCGCGCGGCAAAACACGGGGGTCGCATGCACGCGCGTGTTACACGGCGGGTAGCAAAATAAGCGCCTGGGCACGAGGCTGGTATACACAGCATATATAAAAGTGATAGAAAATAAAGTCCATATAAAATAAAAAATAAAACAACAGTTACCACGAACATTCATTACGCATTCATTATTCAATTGGTTTTAAAGTGCCGATGTCCGGGGTTTGGGGATTCTCTGACATATTCGTAATCTTTGGGTTCTACCAAGAAGAAATGTAATATATCTTGTCGTTCGAAAATTTCATCTTCATGCCTTTTTCCCCTGCTAAAGATGATTTATTATTCACAGGAAACGACGTCAAAGCAGAGACACGCAAAGTCATTGCATACTGATTCAACAGTGAAATACAAAGAAAGTTTGGCTCTGAACTTTAAATACATTTGTTCAGACAAAATTCGCTCAATTCCCAAACTTTCTTTGTGTTTCACTGCTGAATCAGTGTGCAATGTTTTTGCGTGTCCCTACTTTGACGTCATTTCCCGTGAATAGTAAATCACTTTAGCAGGGGTAAAAAGTATGAAGATGAAATTTTCGCACAAGATATTTTACAATTCTTCTCAAGAGATTCCAAAGATCACAAACACGTAAAATCGCAAAACCCCGGATAGGCACTTTAAAGATCATATATTCTTTAGTATTATCGACTTTCGTGTTTTACCAATTGACGGTACCGAAAAAGATGGCGGCTGTACATTTAACCAGAATGCTTTGCGACCTTAAAACACCTGTAATAACAGCTAAACATTGTTTACCTTGTAAACATAAATTAAATACGTAAAAGCTTTCTTTATACCAAACTTAATCTTTTTGAAACTCTATCCTCTGCTATTTCTAAGAGTTTCAAAGTTTACTGCGCGCAAGGAATTATGGTTAAATGTACCAGTCGGTACCGTCAATTAAAATAGTTTCTTTGACAAAATATGTGACCTAAAGTAAATAAATACCTGAAATTGGAGTAGCATGTTTACTTCTCTTATTAATTCCTGGAAATGGCATATCTTGCTAACAAAATTATGCCAAAAGAAACAATTCATGAAATACTTCTTGATTTTATAATAATGAGATAAAAAGAATGTAGACTGGTTTAAATAGTGTACTGAACCATAGGAAGGACTAATTATATATTAATGCTGATTGATTAAAGGGATACTCCAGCCAAAATACAAATGTAGTTCATATGAAAGATATTACTGACTTTAGTTTATTTCCAAAGTTTTAGCATTGTTATCAATTTAGTTAAGAAGATATGGCTAGTTGAAGTTGGAGAGTTTGTCCAATTTCGACGCCATATTTGTTTCTCAAATATGACGTCACTGAGTGATTCTATCTCGTATTATGCCTAAGAAGCTCCTCTACTTTCCTGCATGAGGAACTAAGTAGTTTATTTCGACTAATTTTCGTCCAAAGAGCATTCATAACAGCTATCACTATGTGATCGGCATCAAAACAACTCCACTGTCGATAAAGAATCACTCAATGACGTCATATTTTCAAAACCAATATGGCGTCAAAATCCTCAAATTTTCAACTTCAACTTGCCATATCTTCTTAACTAAATTGATAGGAATGCTGAAACTTTGAAAATAAACTAAACTTAGTAAGATCTTTCATATGAACTACATTTGTATTTTAGCTAGAGTATCCCTTTAAAATGTTCACACCCATTTCTCGCATTCCAGAACGAAATCACGTCCCACTAAAATTTCAGAAGGAAGGAGTTCGTCTTGGTTTTCATGTATGATATGATAGAGGTATAATGTAAACAGATAAAGAGATTTCAACAGAACCAGTATCATGTAGAAAGAGTGTTGAACTTTCAGAACACTTTCAGAACACTCGCGACCTACCTGCTCTGTTCCGAAATCCAACAAAATGTTGCTCATGATGTTCATAATACATCAACTGAAGTCTTATTAATATAAACTGACATACAACAAATATACATAAGAACCAACCTCACTATTATTATCTTTGTCTGGATCACTATCACTGTTTTGATCAGCCTATGAAAACACAAAAATACAAACACAAATTAAACAAGAGCTAGGTAAAATTATTTAACGCTGGACTTTCGAACTGTTGACTCAGCACTACATCAGAGCATAGCTTGCCAAATGCACGAGCGTTGGCTCGTGTCTTACAAACAATAATTAAAAATAAATAATTAATGAATATACAATAAATAATTCACGTTCTGTTCGCACAGAAATTCTAAACGATTTTCCCAACATTAAAAGATTTAAAAGGGTCGCCAGTACCTATACTATCAAGTTTTGTGATTGGTTGATTAAAACAATAGAATCAACCACAAAGAAACCAATGTCCTAACCTAACCACTTTTGTTCCATATAGCCAATCACAAAACCTGTTCATTTTAGGTACGTATTTACCGATTTAAAGGGAGTATCATGCAAGTGATCCTTTGCGCGCTTCTGTTTACATTTTATGTTTACATCCGGCTGTATCTCATTAATTCGGGAGAAGCACCGTCAGAAGCTTCCATTTTATACGTTCTGGCACAAAAAGAACACCAAACGTAACAAAATATAATTATTTAATTGCTTAGAAGTAAGAATAAAGTTATTTTCTATACGATCGCGATAAATTAAGACGGATACAACATCAAATCTCGGAGTTCACTCCGAAAACTCTTCCGAGGCAGCCATTTTGTGGGACGCCAAGCGCGCAAAGGATCACTTGCATGATACTCTCTCTTTAAGTAAAACCAACTGCTGCATAATACGTATTTTAAATATTAAATGTGACTTACAGCTTGGTTATTTCAATATAGTGAATTGTTTGCTACTCAAGCTTTAACGCAAACTCAGAAAAATGTTTCTGAGCTCAGAGTGCATTCGAACCCGCAACCTTCTGATCTCCAGCTAAACACTATTAACCATTCAGCTACCTGCAGAACTCAGATGGCAGAAGGAAGGCTACGTTGTGTATTACTTCGTACGTGAGACATACGTATATACTGCTAAATCATCAGTCTCGATATGTCCATATATATTTAATCATCTCGCCTGCTCAAACTGCCAGGAATTTGTACCAATAGTAAACAGGAAAACGTTTATTTGCGTTTCAAGCAGTAAAACTCTTAACCAGTTACTCCCTAGTATCAACATACAAATTCTCCTTATTGGTCTCCAAACATTTCTTATAGTACTAGTTGGGAGAAGTTGTTTTAAAACTGGTCTAACTTCGGCTTTGGTAATCAAATCCTTTATTCTCATTACCTCTATACTTAGTTAACTATTGATATTATAGGAGAAGATAGGTGCTGATCACTCTTGGGGTATAAAGGGTTAAGTAATGAACTGCGTAACTCACCATCTGTATCAACCTCGTACCCAGGGCATTTTGCCTCCACGGCGGAAGGTCGGCGAAAATGGCCCTGGGATCGGCTGGTCACAGTGACACCCAGAATTTCTGGGTGTTTAGATCTGATAATTTTTGTGGTCTTTGTTTGATTGCCTTTGTCTACTTTGTTAACCAGAATAATTGAGAAACATTCAATGCTCAAATAAAACTCAATTAATTCAGCCGAGTATAATTTATTCATCTACATCGGAATGCTGTCTTCAAATTTTACAGCAAATTAGAAATGATAGCTTTCGCTAAATTGGATATATGCTTCTTCATACCTTTTGTAAGATATAACCATGGATGTATGGTGGGTTATTAAGCTTGTTAGCTGCTTTTGTGCCGAGGAATGCTAACATGAACAACTCTGAAGAGCATTGAATATTTCTCAATTATTCAGGTCAACAAAGTAGACAAAGGCAATGGAACAAAGACCACAAAAATTATCATATCTAAACACCCAGAAATTTTGGGTGTCATGTGACCAGCCGATCCCAGGGCCATTTTCGCCGACCTTCCACCGGAGGCAAAATGCCCTGGAAACGAGGTTGCATCTGTATCAGATATCTTAAAGAAGTGTTCGATGTCCTTAAGCAACAAGCAATTAGTTAATTTTCCTTCTATGTAATGATTTTATCTTTTTATATAATGTGTAAATATGGTTATTTATTTATTATTAGATTCTAGGGCCTGGATGACAATTACTTCAATGTAATTCTAGTTAGCATGTTTTAAATAAAGTGATTAATAATAATAATAAATCAAATAGATATCAAATGTGACTATAAAGTAATACACAACATAGCCTTCGCTCTGCCATCTGAATGTATGCAAGTTTGAATAACTCGAAACGTGGAGCTCTAAAAATCTACGTCCGATAAATTTATGTTGTAATACATGCAGTAAAACGAAACTGTGTGTGATGAAATTAAAATGAACTTTCTCAATAATGAGCGAAGAACTTACGTCCCTTTCTATTCTTATTTTCTTTCTTCCTGATTCTTTCTTTGTGATTTCTTCCTTTTTACTATCTCGTAAATCGTCCTTCTACAAAACATTAAAATCACAATTTACATTTTGCTGTCTGTTTGTTTTATTTCTTTGCCTTATTCCTTTCATTTTGTTATAAAAAGCTCACTGAAAATGCAAAAGCATGCATCTCAACGATAACAAAAGTGTTACGTTTTCAAAAAGCTTCAATGTGCCATGTAGTGGATAGTGATGGTTGAACCGGTTTAAAAAGAGTTATGAATGTACTGAAACATAAAATGTGACAAAACTCGAAACGTTAGATCTCCTCCACACTGTTTCACTAGTACACCTAGCCTCCTCCGCAGGATACATTGCTCGCACAGCCTTGGAAGCGATTTGACTCGGAAAAAAGAAGCCACAGAGTTGCCTGCGGAGGAGGCTATAGTACACCAACCTTTTAGAGTTTTCAATTTGTATTTCTACACTACCTACGGAGCACAACAGGTTTATGTCACTCTTATGTATTAATTACAATTCAACACCATTGTTGCAATTTTTGTTTTCTAATTAAGTGGATGTGTAATGCAACACTGAGAGACAGGAAGACGTCAGAAGATCTAGGAGGTCGTTTGGGACTGGGTAACACCATAAACAATTATTGGATGAGGTTTTTGTGATATCTGGAATAATCAAGGTCGAGGGAAGTGTTATCAACCGAAGCCGAAGGCAGAGGATGATAACATTTACCGAGACCTTGATTATCCAGATATCACAAAAACCTCATCCAATAATTGTTTTATTATATATTGTATTCATTAGAAGACGAATCGAGCAGTCATGTTGTTTTTGCTTGTGTGGAAAGCTACCGCTCGTTAGGAAATCTCGCATTGCGGGCGCAACCTACAGATTAGTGAATAATCTGCTAGCAGATTTAAGCAGATTATTCACTAATCTGTAGGTTGCGCTAACTGCATACGCCTAGCCAATGAGAAGACATGACGTGACTATAATAAAGGATGTTATCTGTAGGTGTAGGCTGGGTTGGTTTGGTCAAGTACAGAGGGCGATGGATCAAGATAATTGGCCGTGAAATATCATTGATTTAGATATGCCTGAAAGAAGGAAGAAATGGAGACCTATATGAAGATATGGGAGCAGGTCAGCTTCGTACCCAGGCGCTTGTTTTGCTTTGCGCGGCTTATTTGCGTGAAGGCGCGCGGGAGATTTCATTTCGCAAACCGGGGTCGCATCCACGCGCGCGTCACGCGGCGGGTAGCAAAATAAGCGCCTGAGTACGAAACTGGGAGCAGGTTATGAAAACGGATTTGGGGAAGAAGGGTTTGCATGAGGAACTAGTCCAGTCAATCTGCCTGAAAAAAGGTTCAACTTCAAACAAATTGCAACAGAAATGGTTTTAGCTTTCTCAGTACCTACATACATTCAGAAATCACATACGAAAAGTCCCTAGAAATCAAGTTCAGAAAATCAGGTTTTTCTTACAATTTAACTACAAAAGCAACATCCTTTAAAAAAGTGAAATTTCAAGTTCACTTTTACCAAATATCACCTCTGTCGTTGGAGAGTTCTCAAAAAAACATATGAAGGACAAGGTTAAACCTGCTAAAAAAGCAGCAATTTGTGGCATTTTCCACTTTTCTTGAGCGAATAACTCAAAATGGGCTTAGAAAATTGTATTATCCGCATAAATGTCCTTCATACAGCTTTTTGAGAACTTTCTAAAGACATAGGTAATATTTGCTAAACGTGAACTTGAAATTTCACTTTTTTTAAAGAATAGTACTTTTGTAGATAAATTGTAAGAAAAACTTGATTTTCTGAACTTTTCACTAGGTTGTATACTGGGGACTTTTGGTATGTGATTTCTGAATGTATGTAGGTACTGAGAAAGATAAAACCATTTATGTTGCAATTTGTTTGATGTTAAACCGTAGATTGAGTGGACTAAACTGGCTGATTAGATTGTGCTGCATGGACAGTTGCTATCATTTAAGACCCAGCTAATAATAATAATATTATTTTTTTATGATGCTATAGAGAACCTCATTACTACAGTCTATCCCAACCTGTGTGGCGTAGTAAACTAAAATGTTCACAGCTGCTAGATTGTTGCTCCGTAAACGCTGTCAATCTGCCTTTCATCATGTAGTTTAGATACGAAAACTAAATTATTATAAATGCTAAAAATGGTCTAGACTCTTGTGTGTGCAATGTAAAGGTTTACCGCGGACACCCAAGTTTGCCGGTATTCTGTCCACGTCAAGACAATGGTTTATTCTGTCTGCTTTATGTCATTCTTAGTACCATTCCTTAACCTTTTTCTACCCAAAGCACGAAGATAAAACTATTTCAAGTTAAACGAGAAATCATAGAAAAATTAGTCTACGTACTACGCTGTCAGTGATCTCCACCTTCTTTACAACACTTGGTTTATTTCCAACTCTACAATAAATAAAATATTTAATACAATATTGACCCTTAATTTGACAGCAAGAACATTTCTCGTGCTCATTAAAAATATATAAACTGTCGAAGAAAAATCAACAGAAATTCCTCACACTTTAACAACGCTAGTTGTCTTTTTATTTCCGGTATGAACTTTTCTTCTGTCCAGTGATCTAACAAAACATCAACAACAATTACTGCATATATATTAAATAGGTTTTGGTATAATATAGAATGACCTATTCTCCCTTATAACCGAAGGACGTATTGATTACGCGTGGATACGTTAGCCTTTGATAAGTTAGCCTGCGTGGCGGCGTTAGGGGGAGAGCGGAAAGGCGAAGTGGGGAGGGAACGCCTGCACGAAAGACCCATGTTTTTGGATTCGGGCCGAATCGTGAAATATCCATGTATTAAACTCCGTAAAAAGCTTGACTGCTTCTGGAGGAAACAAGATTTATTTTGAAAATTTATTCAAGCAATCGTGTAGACATGGAAGTACAGAGTTGATTCTGATCATTCTGGCTGAGGCTTGTGAATCAATCGGCTTTGCATTAGCCCACACTTGTTTAGCGTCCCCCGCCCGACCTGGGGAATGTCCCTCAATTTTATTAAAAAACCTCAATTTTATTTTTTATTTTGTACAAAACACAGTTTAAACTATCAAAACTATCGTTTCCCCACCTTAGGAACACCCTACTCATGTTTTACTGTCCATTTGAGCATTGACTATCTCCATTGTGTCAGGCACCTCGATGAGATCATGATCAGACAAAAATGTAACCATGGTTGATTGAAATTTTAAATCCGGTTTGCTTTGTCACGACGGTTTGAAATATAAAAAATAAAAATAAAAACCTCCCTCCCGACCTGGAAAAGTTGGAATGGGTGGACGCTAAGTAATTTTTTTTATGTGGCCAACTCTTAAACAGTTCTTTTCAAAACATTTCTTTTATATATTGGTGGTAATGTTGGTGAAGTGAATGGGCATATTAATATAGTTAAGACTTGGTATTTACCACGGCCGTACGCAGGGGGATCGGGGAGTGCGATCGCACCCCCTTTTGGATCCAATTAGCAACAAAATAATACAAACACATTTACATTCCTGTATAAACCTTGAATTTTTGTAAAACAAACAATTCAAACTAAAAGCGTTTTCAGACTTTCAGTGTATAACAAGTCAGGAAGAAGTCCGCTTGCTATTGCTCCCTTTACCCCTCCCCCGAAATAATTTCATGAGAGGTAAAACGATCAACGTTTGAAAAATCCTACGTACGCCCCTGGTATTTATATTAGAAAGTGAAAGTATAGACACGAGAAGATTGCAGATGAAACAAGACATTGAAAACAACAAATATGAAAACAAAATAAGTCTAAGCATGTCTCATTAATACATTTTCTAAAAGTCTAAGCTCGAAAAAGCCCATTAAAATAATTTTCAAAAACGTTTGATACCTGGGTCGCCACCTACCTAACTATCAAGTTTTGTGATTGGTTGATTCAAACAATAAAACAATAGAATCAACCACAAAGAAACCAATGTCCTAACCCTAATCACTTTTGTTCCATATATCCAATCACAAAACCTGTTCATTTTAGGTACGTATTTACCGGGGTACCTTGGCAAAAGAAAAAAGGTTTTGAACAAAGGCGAGACAACGCTAATCAGTCTTTCCGGTTTAACAGTTTTGGCGGGTCAAATGAATTTCAAGCGAGGAAAACGAGAATCGTTTCCAAACTTCGAGCATGCGCAGACGTTTCAGTGGGATTAAGGCGTGAAAAATATTACAAGTTACCAGGTCGTTAACACTTTTTATCATGGGACAGGGGGGATACTATACCTTTCTGGTTTATAAGCACGACGTTCTTCAACATGTTTCTGCCTTGCGTTCTCTTTTTGTTTTTCTCGTTGTATTTGGAGTTTTCTCGAAGCTTCGCGAAGCGTTACATCATCGTCAGATTTCTAAAAAAATAAACACATCATTATGATCTGAAAGGAAAAAGATTTAAATCAATAAACGCTATGGAAATTTGGAAAGGTCAACAGTTTCAGTTTCTCCAACAGATAAATAATGGATGTCTCCCACTGAGACTGTCTGCTTGCATTTTTGTAATCTCCAAACATTATGAAGGATATTTTCAGTGATTGAAAGTTGATTATCATTCTGAATAAACTAAAATGTTTTAATCGCCACGCAGTTCTATATTCTCATCGAAATTTAAACCATTCATCACTGAGGTAAAGGTGAATAAAATATTCATAATCAGATTAAAATCCTTGAGAGATTATCATCTTTATTTCAATATAAGAAGAGATAAAAAGTAATAATACACGACATTCAAAGTTGACGTAGAATATAAAATAACCATATCAATCACTCTCAATCCGCTTTCCTACAGTAGCCATTATGGATGTGGCTTATCAGATAAAAAAAACCCAAGATATATAGCTCACATGTCATCAATTTGTGGCATGTGTTGCAATGCTTGTTATAGCTGCATGTGATCTCTCGTGATTGATGGACACTGTGAAAGCCAACATGATAAAATGTTAAAAGGCTTCGAGGAAAACTGTAGACCATAATTATGCCAGTAACCGTTGAATTGAATATTTTTGGATAGTTTAAAAATATTGTGGTAAAATGTATAGTTTAATATTCCCAACTAGAAAGTAACTACAGATAATATTGCATAATCAACAGCTTTCGTGCTAAAATTCACTTCAACATAAATATTTGATCTTGTCGACCACGTGTTTACGTAATATGTTGTTTTTCATAAACACCGCAAAGAAAACAAATGAATCAATCCGTCAAAAAGATTTAAAATAGTTTATGGGATAATATATACTTTCGCTTTTTATTTGGCAAGATTGAATTCCTCTATGTCTTATTTACTCAGATAATGTCTTTTTTATTGTTAGATATTTGCTTTTTTATTTGTGTTAGTTGTTTTTAATTTTGTAAAAGGTATTTCGCAATAAATGGGTGTTAATGATCTGACGAATCTGATTAAATCAAATAAATCTGTTCGCCATCTGCCTGGCCATTAAACTCCTGATTTAGCAGACGCCGTTTGGCTACGCAAAATTCCGAAAAGAATTACTCGATTTAATTTAATGGATACAAGTTTATATAGAGAAACATTAACAATTATAATTAATATTACAGATGATTTAATATCGTCAAATACATATATGGAAAAAGTGACTGTCCCAATCGGGAATCGAACCCTGGTCTCCGAATCAACGTTTCGGCGCTCTAACCTTTGAGCTATCGAGACACGGTCAGAACAGTCAGTGATTTCTCCATATACATATTAAATTCGCCGCTTTCACTCGACACCAACAGGCAGACATCGCATCTAACCATAACGTGGAGCAAGGCCTCTCGAGCGCACTTCCCAAGTGCGATGTCTGCCTGTTGGTGTCAAGTGAAAGCGGCGAAATTAATATGTATATGGAGAAATCACTGACTGTTCTGACCGTGTCTCATTAGCTCAAAGGTTAGAGCGCCGAAACGTTGATTCGGAGACCAGGGTTCGATTGCCAGTTGGGCAGTCACTTTTTCCATATATGTATTTGACTAAATTATATTAATTTTATTTACATATAGTATACAACATATAGTACAACATATATAGTACAACATATATAGTAGTGCGCCTCAACTATAAGTACATTGTATTCAATTTAGATTGCTAGGAATTTTAAAGTTTTATTCTAACGCCTCCTTTAAGACACCCACCTTAATTTATATATTTTATATAACTAAACCTTTTATAAAGTTATTTAAAAGCACCTGATAGTTCAGCTAATATAATTGACAGTATATCTTTAATAATAGTAAATATATGAAAAATTAAACAAAATGTTAACACTCCGGTTAAAACAAACGATGTTGTATTTGGAACATTATCTTTCACCGTGGACTTATTCATGCTTGTCGCTATCTGCAACAGAAGGCAAAGGTTGAGTTAAATAGAATTAATTCATTCCCAATGAATGACTTTAGTAAATAAATATGTATGATACCTTCTATGGTGCTTAATGCTTTGTATTTTTTTGTTATTTTTCATTAACTTCAACTAAGAATAACAAATCGCTGCATGTACTCGGCACGCTATTGACAATGAAATAACCCATTACCTGGGATTGCGCAAAATGGAAGAAGGGGGGAGTACATGCATTACTCTTGTGCGCTCTACCATCCAGTGTGTTCGTGGTTCTAGATGTCTATGAAAGAAAGTCGATTAACTCGATCCGGGTAACATTGAGATTGCCTGTGCAACAAGCACCTTTCAATGACAATTGGATATTATTTCCTGATTATTTCCTGATACTTTGTTTTCTTCTTTTTATTTTTCTTATAACGTAATGTAGTATAGTAACATTCATCATATAAAGTAGCGAGCTAAGTACTGTTTGTCGTATTGTACACCCAGGAAGAACTAATTCATTCTAATTTAATTGTATTTATGTGATGTTGTAAGATTAAAGTTGTTGTTTCTGGGAAAAAGCACATGCATCCCCCTTGCCGGAAACATAATCCATCAGTGAAAGATAGGTTCCATGTTCACAACATTCTAGAATTTTCTGGTGTTTTAGAGGCCACCAGAGCGGTGCAAAATAATCACTTAATATACAAGATTCATTACTAAATGATCTTATATTACGTTTTTGTGCATTCGTATTGGAAGGACGTGGAAAAACGTAATTTAAATTCAAGAGCTATTGAAAAGAACAACTATAGGACACTACACTACACAGCTGTTATAAATAAAAATGCAAAATATATTAATTAAAAACTTTTATGGTAAAACACCGCCAGGTAGAATTACATTTTATAAATATTTCTGTTTTAATGCTTTAATGATATACTCCTAAATCAGTATTACACTATACTAGGAGGTTTATACAACTAGAATATATACATATGTTACGTCAAACGCTAATAAAATACAATTACATAAAAAACATTACAGAAACGAAAGTACAAAATCAATTAACAAATTAGGAATAACACATAGCAAGAGTTTTGAAGTTTGAAGCGCTAGATATAAAAGAGAGGTTATCAAATGAAATGTTATTCCATGTACTACACCTATGGTCCTGGGATAAACTGAGTATATGTATATAATCTTATCGCAGTGAAGCTGTTGGTAAGGATAAGTGTTGGGCAACCTAGATACTCTACTCTGTAAGTGGTTGCTAACAAACATTTTGAATTAGCCTAAGAGAACTAATGAATTAGGTAACTAATGATTTAACCAACTAATGAATTGGACTAAGAGAACATTCGCGAAATTTTGACAAACATTCACTCTTCATAAAACTCCAGGATTCTGAATCAACGAATATGGCAAGTTAAAACAAATATGGCAAGTTAAAACAAATATGGCAGGATTAGTAAGAATAAAAACAGTTCTTGAACAGCAAAGGAACACAAAATGTTTGAAATTATTATTGTGGCAAAAAAAGTAGGACAAAAAGAAAAACATGTGGAAATAAAAATAATATTTTAATAGAAAAAGGTTTTGGGGACCTGGAGCTAGTAGTCTCTGTGAGTGTTCCCTGCACTTAGCGGCGATGTAAAATAACCTAAAAAGCATATACTCAGCCTGCTTGCAGCCCGAAACGCGAGAGGTAATAATTTGATGTTTATTGTTAAACTTTAATGTGATCTAAAAACATTTAAAATTTTCATTAAAATACACAAACCATGTTCTTTAATTTTTTGTCGCATTTTTTCAGCATAAGATATTTAGAAATTACTTTAGGTGCATATTCCACATGATGAAATCTTCGCAAAGTAGAGAGACAGCTTGCCTGCATGTTGCTCAATCCAGTAAAAATAAACATAGTCGCTCATGAACGAGCTAATAGTTTGGAAATACATTCACACTAACATATAGTCATTCGGCAAAACACATTCGGACTAACGCAAGATTATAGTTACAAACAGCGTGATGACGGTTGATATATCTAATATTTTAGGATATTTATTATTTTTCTTCCCATGTACTTATTGAAAAAAGTAATACAATAATCTGTTTATTGAAAATTTTTATCAACATTTGATTACCAATATGGCCGCCACATCGTACGTTATCTACAAACCAGTCACATGATATCCCTAGTTCTGTGGATATTCATGTGACAATATTTCTTGCTCTGATTATCAAATTCTGCTTATGATCGATAGCTCATTATCAGGTTTTCGCAAAGGCTGTTATATAATATGTTTATAAAAATACATGTAAAAATTTGTACTGAAAAATATTCATCTCCTTAAAGTTAACTCGATATTGAATGTTTTCGCGTAAAAAGTTTTTATAAATCTTTCTGAGTTGGAAAAATTTCAGAAATTATCCAAATTACGAATATGATAATTCGTGTAATATATTATGATAATTTACATATTTTTTTCAAAGATTCAATGTCGAAGACACAATTACAAATTCGGAATTCAATGATGACAGCAATCATTATACAGCAAACCAACGTGAAACGATGTGTCGTCATTCCGTCTTCAGCCACCATAATTTACAAAGCTGTCCCAGGAGACGTAGTAAACTGGAAAAAATCAAGTTTGTATCTTTGACATACATGTAGGGTGTATTTTTATTTAAAGTGGTACTACGATCAAATTTTTACCTATCGATATTTTGATGTATTTATAAACCAGAGCTGCTAAATATTACTCGGTCGAAACCATTTTGCGATTCGACGATGGCAAGTATTATTTTTCTGACTCCGAATCTGGAGTTGTTATGTCCGCCATTAATCGATCATGTTCCTGACCAGCGTAAGGAAGTGACGTCAGACTCTCAACGCGAATAATAATAATAAAGACGTATTAGGAGCATTATACAATAGTATCAATGCTAAGATAAAGCCTATACCACTATGAACAAAAAACTATTAATTTTAAAAAGAAAAGTCTTAAGTGCTGACTTAAAACTACTTAAAATATCAATGCTTCTAATTTCCTGTGGTAATGAATTCCACAGTTTTGGTGCGGCAACTGAGAATGTTGATATTGATAGGCGAATGATAATGTTGATAATAATGTTGATATGCGACTCCACATGCCTAATTCTTCAAGTAAATCCATAGTTGGTCAAGGTCCTTTTTTCAAATTCTTCGTCTGAAAGGCTGGATATTTCATCTACTTCTCGAAGAAAATAAGAAAACAAGTAACCTCGATCGAAATTCAGGCGTAGCATTGAGAGTCTGACGTCACAAGCAATATATCTTTTGAAATTGCGGGCTCACTTGGAACACGTTCTTAGTAATGGATTGGTGGCCTAAATAGTAGTGCTCTCATAGCTCAAAACACTTACTTAAAAATACCAATTTTTAGTTTATTTTTACATCGATGATCACTTTCGACCCTGAAATACTATTCTATGCTAACGAAAATCTAAAGAACGGGGGTGAATTTTCATCGTAGTGCCACTTTAAACTGACAGACTATTTTACCAAAAGATAAAGACAATCCAAATAAAGATTAATAATATAATCAAAATATGATCAGTAGCTCATAAGAAACACTGTTATCCAAACATATTTGTAAATAAACAACCCTTGTCCTTATATCTCCTTATTATATCTCATATTTTCTATATTTTGCTACTCTTGCTCATTATAATTCAGTAGTCAAAGTTAACTAAAAACAAGAGCGACAATTGAGGTTGATTATCATTCATCAAATCCACTATTAAAATTAATCATCAGTAAGGAAAAATAGGCAAAATAGCATTAAATGTCGCGTAGAAAGCGAAATAGTCTGTGTTTGGTCGGTCTTGCAAGTGTTCATAATAAGAAAGTGGAAAGCTACCTTAACTGAGGTATTTTTTCCATCTCTTTCATCATCAAAGCCAGTATTAACAACTCTTTGCTCTTCAGCCATTAATTGTTGAGCACGCACTAACTCAGCTTCAAGCAAGGCATTTCTGCTTGGGGGATTTCTCATTACTTTCTCAATGGGCTTTTGATCACTTACAGGAGACTTCTAAACAAGTGTTATTTTAAAAAAGGGAAATGATTACACAACATAATATACACTATTAGTATAAATACATTAGGTGATTATAGAAATCGCGTGCGCTGATTGATCGAGCTACCTCGGATTATTTCGCGATAATCACCTCCAGCGTTTTTTCAAGATGGCCGCCAGCCGATTTGTGAAAGTGACAGGAGAAAAAAGTCAAGAAACTAGTATTTTTGAAGGAAATGCTGTTCCTAAGAGTGGGAAAATGTGTATTTATTCTCAGTGAATATCGGTGAATAAAAACCTCGACTTCGTCTCGGTTTTTATTCACCGATATTCACCTCGCCTTCGGTGAATAATTGTTAATTATCGACTACAAAACATAATATACAAATTATTACATGAGGTTGAGCATGATATCTTATTCTTGTGTTATCAACACCGAGGTTTGTGTTATCTGCCGAAGCCTGAAGCCCGAAGCCTGAAGCCCGAAGCCCGAAGCCGAAGCCTGAAGCCTGAGGAGGATAACACAAACCGAGGCTTGATAACACAAGATATCATATCGAAAACCAGCTGTACGGGGTTCGCTCGCAAAGTGAAATCAACCACAAGCGCATTAACAATTCAAAAACTCATTACTAATTTATGAGGAAAAGAGAAAGGAAATCAGGTACGCGCATTCTTCTCCGAAAGAGGTGAGACAAGAGTCAGCTTGAATAGATTCCCACTGTTGGACTTTACATAAATGTATTATGTAAATATATGAGTAGGGCTTCTTCAATGATGTCATCGACCTCCGTATATATAGATCTTATAGGTATTAGATGTAGTTTTTCAAATGAAATAAAGTCACCTGACTCATCTCATTAAAAAATGTTCCTAATTCACTTTGTTCCTTTTCGGATTATGTTTTGTGCATATAAGCGCCACACTTCTTACAGTAAATTACCATCGAACATTGTCTGTTATAAATTGTAGTGTCACAGTTGGCACAGTGATAATGTTCGTTATACGGTAATAAAATACAATAGTTATTGCTTTTGGTCTATTCTTCCAAGATATTCTTGTATAATACACTCCGCTTGAATCGCTTTAGATCTCGGCGCTTTTACATTAAGGTATTGACATGGAACTTCAAATATTGTTTCGTTTATTCCCGTGGGGTCCGGTTAGGGGTGCGCCAATATTATGCGAATTTTTATAGGCGCGTGCGCCTCTAAACAACCATTTTGACTCGACAAATCTTTAATTTTCTCTTATAGGCGCATGTGCTTATATGCGGGGCATATGGTATGTTAATTCTAGAGTAGGCATGATTCTGAAATAAAATCATTATTTACCTTTTTTGGCAAATCCTCAACAACTTTTCCAGGGAGAAGAATGTCTTCTGTTAAAATACTTTAATAACAAAATATGTTGTTAGAATTCCGTTTAATTCAAGTAATAATAATAATAAGTGAGGTTATGTAATAACCAAGGTTAATAGCTAGGTAACCACGCGTGTCAGTTGAGCGTATGGTTAAAAGACTGGTAAAGCGCGTGACAAATCATTAGCGCACTTGCACGGAAGGTAATCGGACGTGTATTAGAAAGCTGAAGGAAAAATATCGTACCCACCGTCCCACCCTTTATTCAATAAAAGAAAGGGTAAGTTTTCTTTTCCACCAAGCAATTGGTGTGATAGGTGCAAGCTACCCGAGTGGTTGGCAGTTCAAGATACCCACTACTCGTTACCAGGCCACCTCGGTCTACAGCTTGCGCCTAACCTTCCAAAAGGGTAAGTATGGTGTACGCAGATATTAATAACACAATAATAATAATTACATAATATTTATACAGGATAGCCCCGTCAGTGCATGCACTGGTATCAAGAAGAAGAAGAAATTATTAAAAGCTCCCGCTATATCACCCTTTTCCGTCTTAATGTTATCGCCGTCCTTGACAGAGATAATTGATTGTTTAGCTCGCTTTTCATTAGGAAACACTTTATTTATAATTCTCCAGAAGGATTTCGAGTCATCAAAAATTTCGAGTTATCAAATATATATATGCAGTATGTACAGGTATGCTGAAGAATAATACTAACGATAAAGGAAATTAAAACATGCGTCGAGCTCTGCTCAAATATGATCTTAAAACCCAATTTTAATCATTGGTTTAGAAAACATACAATTATAATTTATCAGAAACAATGTTATTGTGAATTTGCTGCAGTGATGTGTTCCTTATTCTAATTAATCTACAAAATGATCAATCATATGTCTCATTCCACAATATTGGAACGGGAAACCAATGCCCAAAAAAATTATTCGCCAAAATTTTGGTCCATGATTTGATCCATGATTTTATCGTGTTTCATGGACAGTAAGAGAGTTCAAGATGTACGAAGTGTAAGAGCTCAGATCAAACTTGATCATGAGATTCTTGGTTTAAATATAGATTTTCTTGACATTCGAAATGTTAGACCTTTTACAGGTTCAACACATTTCTCGAGCTTATTAATCTTCAACACTATTCTATTTTTTCAACACTATTCTATTTTTTAAACACTATATTCTATTTTTACAACACTATTCTATTTTTTCAACACTATTCTATTTTTTAAACACTATTTTCTATTTTTTATTTCAACACTGCCTACGCAAAAGCACTTTTAAAAAAGTTGATACAAAAAAATAGGCCCTTTATGTGTTAATATATACACTGCTGCAGTGAATGTGGGAGAGCTCGGAGTAAACAGATGACACATGGACGATTGTCAAGTTCATATCCTTCAAATTCATACTCGAGTCCAGGACAGGAATCGACCCTATAACCTGATGGAGTGCAAAGGTTACAATGATGTACTGTGACATACCTATTTGGCATTGTGTTAGCATCCTTTCCCTATATTGTTCAGAAAACATTACTTCAGATTAAATTTTTCAGAACAATTTGATAACGTTATTGTGGCAAAACTGTCAAACAAAGATGTGATATTTATTCGTTTTCTAAAAAATGTTTGAGAACATATAAACTATATGTGGACAAATGAGGTAAGGTCATTGTGCAAAGAAGATGTGTTTTATTATCTTATATGTCCTCGTTTTGCTGCTCTGCGTGACATGATTGCTCCTCCATCCTGCAATGTACAGGCCATGTATTAGCCTGTGCACAGCCGGGAACCTCCCGGATTCGGTAATACCGGAGGGTTACTGGATGTGCACAGGCTAGCCATGTATGGAATAGAATAAATTCATTTGATCGATTTAATATCTTATTGAACGGCTTGTCGACCCTAAATTATGATGCTAATGCTAATATTTGTCTTGCCGTTCAAGCTTTTATAATAGCATCTGGTCGTTTTGATTAATAATTTTAAATCATTTATAGATATCACTGCAGCTTTATTCATTTTTTTCTTTTCTTTCGTGTTTGTATTGTATGAGGGAAGTTATAATCACTTGTTTTTTGTTGTTGGTTTTTTGTTTCTTTTCTTCTAAATCGTGGTTTTATTTCTTGTAATTATAAGTTTACGTAAGCCCTCTCGATGAGCTTGTAGCTCTTAGGGTAAATGTAATGAATAAATATTGTTTAAATAAAACTTGAGATCGTATTTTATACACAGATATAGTCTTTACCTTTTCTTGCATTTGAGCAGTTATTGCAAGATATTTGAAAATATGTCCTCTACCTCGCGTACAAAGCTGAAAAGAAAATAACATAATTTCTTTCTTTCAAAGACATTAAACAAAACTTCTAACCAGAATAATTATAGTTGGTTTTATTTCCATATGCCAGGTGTGATGTAAATCGTTTAACTTAATGCATCGTTTAAAAATCTCCTGTAGACACAATGCGTAGATTATCACATTAATAAATCAGCACACACAGCAAGCTTTGCTTTATGTGCATACAAAGTACCTGTGGTTGGAGCATGTCACTGGCGAAGCTTGCATATAGTGGGAACACATTTTACAATAATTATTTAAAGGGACACTCCACCCCCAAAACAAGTGTTGCTTAAATGAAAGTTCTTTGTCACCTTACATGAGAATGAGTATTAGTTTTCTTATAATCTTTCTAGTTTTAGAGAAATTTGGCTTTGTTTATCGCATTTTTGTAAATTGAAGGCCGCCATTTTTGCTCTGATTGCTGGCGAATGCGGTCGCTGCCATTAATTTTTGACGACATTGAGTGATAGAAACACTTTGAAAAGAAATCCTTCACAATAGTGTGAATAGAAATCCAGACCACGTCATTGTCATGCTATTTGTGAAGTGTTTCTATCACTCCATCACTCTATCACGTCAAAAATTAATGGGAGCGACCGCATTCGCCCGCAATCAGAACAAAAATGGCGGCCTTCAATTTACAAAAATACGATAAACAAAGTCAAATTTCTCTAAAACTAAAACGATTAAAAGAAAACTAATACCCATTCTCATGTAAGGCGACAAAGAACTTTCATTTAAGAAACACTTGTTTTTGGGGTGGAGTATCCCTTTAAAAAGCTGCAATTCCGCCCTATATATATATATATATATACACACACATACTCCCTATACCGGCATGTACAGCCATAACTTAAGACTCGCAGACTTAAACAGTAAATGTCATATTACCAAACTCGTCGCACTGCCATCTGAGTCCACTCGATGGTCAGAGCGTCAGTCACTGGTAATATAAGGTTACGGATTACAGCGTAAAATTCTCCTCAGCGTAGAGCGTTTTTTCTGAGCACTTTAAAGCTCATGAGAACACGAAACTCAGACAAGATGCGACATAACACATGCGACCCTCATCATGAGCAGACGTGAAGATGGACACATCGTCAAAGATGTCGTCCATGAATATATGTAAGTACTACTCATGCGATTACCTATACATATATTAACTGACGAGTCTGAGGGTAAATAAAGTTCTTATATTATAATGATATACAGTCTTCGACACAGGGCGCCGGAGCCACGGGGAGCCACATACTTATTTTATCACTCTAAGTTAAAATTTATACTGCCCAAATTCGGAAATCAAAAACATTTAAATTTACGAGCGAGATGCGTATAATGAGGAAAATGAGGAGGAACGAGTCCAAACTAATAGTCGCTGGTCGTCGTGGTCGACGATTTACGAAGTATAGGTTGTGTAATTTGATTACAGAGAGGCACGCAACTGACGTAAGCTAGTTTCTATTTGTTAAATATTAAAATATATTATTAATATATTATTATGTTACATATATCCACTTAGTATTAATTATTAAATATTGTTATTGACAAACATTTACTGTGAGTCTAGTAATAGATATTAAATAAAAAAGAATTAGACGGCTTCTCCTACTAAATGAAAATTTCCTAATTCGCTTGTTTGCTAAGTAAGGTGTAAGTGCCCTTTTTCGAGATTCTTCCCCCGCTGCCCTGAGTTTCTTCTGGCGCCCCTGTTTCGACACATTGAATATCTCTTATTTCTCTTTTTCATATTATATCCAGCGAATACTAATGAGTCTTACCTGCGCAGGAGGTGATTGAAGAGGATTATTGTCTAGCACCAAGTCAGTTAATGTCGTGAGAAAACGGAACAGCGTTGGAATAATTGTTATTCTATTACATGAAACGTCCAGTTTGACTAACTTTAATTTACACATCTCTAAAACAAGAGGTAATACATACGTTATATAGTTATCTATTTAAAAAAAGACAACAATAGCTGTGATTTTAAATAATAGAATACAGTATGTTTACCCGGGGATCGAAACCCGAGTGACATAATAAAAACACGAGAGAAGTGTTTATAAAATAATTTTACTCTACGCACGCTGTGATTGGTCAGCTTGTCGGTCTCGATCACGCTACGGAGACCAGAATGACGTCTGTAACTAATGAGAATTTGCATTAAATCAAAATCAACAGCGTTATATATCGTAATTATCCAAAGTATAAGAAATTGTTTCTAAATTATTTTATAAAAATAATAGAATACGTTTACCCAGGTCTCTATAACGTGATCGAAACCCTCGTAAAGTAATAAAAACACTCGAGAAGTTGGGAAAGCACTCGCCTCGGCGGCTCATGCTTCTCCCTACACTTCTCTCGTGTTTTTATTACGTCACTCGGGTTTCGATAACGTTATAGAGACCCAGGCAAACGTATTCTATTATTTAAAAGGAGAAGCACGAGCCGCCGAAGCGAGTGTTTTCCCAACTTCTTTATTACTTCACGAGGGTTTCGATCGCGTTATAGAGACCCAAACAAAGGTATTCATAATTTTTATAAAATAATTCAGAAACAATTTCTTAACAATTACGAAATATATCGCTTTTGATTTAATGCAAATTCTCATTAGTTACTGACGTCATTCCGGTCTCCGTAGCCTGATAGAGACCGGCAAGCTGACCAATGACAGCGTGCGTAGAGTAAAATTATTTTATAATAAGAAATAGAAATCATTTTCCATGTTTTCATCTAGACGATGACTAGTCGTATAGAAAAATGAACAAAAAATCACAATGGGAACACAATTTCGAAGGGAAAGTGCTTCCATTACGATTTGAGTTCTCCCAAACTTCCACAAGTGTTCCTATAGTTTAGTTTATTAGATTGATCACTCTTTTTATACGTTAATATACACAATGTTGTGGTGAAGCTTGCAGTGGAGCTTGACGATCGTCCACGTATCGACTCTTTTTATAGGTGAACGGAATACCCCAACAGGCTAGAAGCCCAAATGATAGGAGTTCCAAGGGCCTACGATTTAAGGTCGTTATCCGAGAACACCCGAAAGTTATCTCCTCAATTATTTTTAAGACCCTGAGTGATGGTCCGACCCAGGATTTGAACCTGTGTCTCATAGACATGTGTGGTAACCACTAGACCACTGTAAAAATGTTTTCTATTTCTTTTATAAAATAACACGTAGAAAATTAGTAAAACATTGAAGTAGCGTTTCTTTATAAATATCATGATCAAAACGTAAATTCTCCTTACTCCTCAAGATGGCGTATGTGATGCAGTGAATTTTCCATGGCTTTTAGCCAATCACAGAGCACTCATGGTTTTCGAAATGTTATTTAATAAAAGACATTAAAATATATTCGATTCTCTAAAAACATACATAGGAGTACTGTGTAAATGTTGAATGTGACTTGCAATTGACTTGCAGATTGGTTATTTCAATATACTGTACAGTAGTAAATTGCTACTCAAGATTTAACGTAAACTCAGAAAAATGTTTCGGAGCCCTAGACGGGAATCGAAACCCGTAAACTTTATGATCTCTGGTTAGACGCTCTAACCATTGAGTTATCAGAACTCAGATGGCAGAGCGAAGGCTACTGTACGTTGTATACTACTATTTCGTACGTGCGAAATACAGCGTCTAACTCGTAACCTTCATGATCTCTGGTTAGACGCTCTAACCATTGAGTTATCAGAACTCAGATGGCAGAGCGAAGGCTACTGTACGTTGTATACTACTATTTCGTACGTACGAAATATAGCGTCTAACTCGTAACCTTCATGATCTCTGGTTAGATGCTCTATAATCATTGAGTTATCAGAACTCAGATGGCAGAGCGAAGGCTACTGTACGTTGTGTACTACTACTTCGTACGTGCGAAATACAGCGTCTAACTCGTAACCTTCATGATCTCTGGTTAGACGCTCTAATCATTGAGTTATCAGAACTCAGATGGCAGAGCGAAGGCTACTGTACGTTGTGTACTACTACTTCGTATGTGCGAAATACAGCGTCTAACTCGTAACCTTCATGATCTCTGGTTAGACGCTCTAATCATTGAGTTATCAGAACTCAGATGGCAGAGCAAAGGCTACTGTACGTTGTGTACTACTAGTTCGTACGTGCGAAATACAGCGTCTAACTGGAGATCAGATTTGATTCCCGTGTGGGGCTCAGAAACATTTATCTGAGTTTGCGTTAAAACTTGAGTAGGAAACAATTTACTATATTGAAATAACCAAGCTGTAAGTCACATTCGACATTTATCTGATAAAATATATACAGTCATATCGAGACTGCTGACTAACAGTACTTATGTTGCACGTACAAACCAGTACACAACGTACATGTAGCCTTCGCCGACGCTCTGCCATCTGAGTTCTGGTAGCTCAATGGTCAGAGCATCTAGCTGGACATCAGAAGGTTGTCGGTTCGATTCCGCATGGGCTAAGAAACATTTTTCTGAGTTTGCATTAAAGCTTGAGTAACAAACAGTTCACTATAGTGTAACTGTGTAAGATGTTATATAGATTTCTCAAGTGTTCGCAGATCTTGCTTGGCCCCGCCCCCCGCAAGCCGCCCGCCCCAACCCGCAGATAGCTTGCTCGCAGTCGCAGGCTAGCTTGGCACCATTCTGTGACAACGACAGCCAAACATTTCATAATCACGTATTGGCGACAGCAGAACATTTGCAAGGACAGAGAAACGTTCTTACATAATAAGAACAATGTCATTGACACAGAAAGATGTTGCCACATGCTAATCATGCTATCTTGGTAATATTTTCACATCTAAATGGACAATTGTGACACCTCATTCCAGACACCTATGGTATAAGACTTCGGATTACTCAAAAATCTTATAAATTATTTTTCTCTTAATGTGACGTGATGAAAGACAGTTAATGTCGTCAAAAGTCATGTATTTCACTCTGATGAAGGTTCCTTGTTTAAAACATCAGTATATTGTTTGTTCATTTTTAGCAGTTTACTAACTTTCTTGCTTCAATGCCAACAATTAATATACTGCCTTACTGCAAATGTTTATAATAATACCAAGTACACTTAGTATAGTTGTTCTTAGATGTTCTTGACCTTCAGTAAATGCTCAAATTTTCCATTTTATATCTTAATTAGTTTTTATTCACAACATCTACTAAATAATTAGTTTACCATCAGGAAGTTCTTCCAAATTATTTCTTCGTACATTAAGCTCTTTAAGACTTGATAATTCACCAATAGTATGTGGTAATGTCTTTAACTCATTGCAGCTTAAATCCTAAAATACACAGCACGAAAATAATCAAACCATGAATAATGAAAGACATGTAACAATTACATAATATTATCAAATTAATATCGAAAAAGGTTGGTGTATTTTTTAGATGTTTGATTTGTATTTCTACACTGTCTACTAGGGTGGTCCATATTTTATTTATTTTTTATTTTGTATAGTCTCACCCTCTTAAATGGTTCCAATTGGGTTAAAAATGCTGTGTGTAAAATTGTATTAAAAACTATTGATATTTAGGGGTAGCTCAAGGACCCTGAAATTTTTACTATAGTATCCCTATGAGAAAAATCAGCCAAATTGTCCAATATGCTATAAACCTCAGGGGAGTGTCGGATTGGTCTAAAAATCCATTAGTCATGAGTAGTTCAAACCTGGTTTCCTATTTGACTTTAAGACAAACTTATAACCAAAAATGGTTTCCGAGATATAGGGCTTCAAAGTTCTTAAAATTCTTATTGGTTAAAAAAGTTTGGAGCCCTATATCTCGGAAACCATACATTTTGATATTATGATATTATTTATATTTACTTTTCCCTCGCAGCAAATTTTAGCAGAACTTACCAAGTACTGAATATGCTTCAGTAGACGAATATCATCTGGGATACTTGATAATTTATTATTACTAACAATTAAAACCTTTAAAGGTAAGCCACAGATATGGTCAGGCAAACTGGGCAACTGATTTCGACTAAAAAAAGAAAATAAAAAAACAATAAGGTGTAAGTGTCAAACTTTTCATGAGCCAAAACTAATTAACAATTAGATTATGGACGAGTACATGGTCAATTGTCTTGGACAGGGATTGAACCTGTAACCTTCTGATTGCTGGTGAGACGCTCTAACCATTCAGCTACAGTGACTCAGATGGTGAGCGAAGGTTACAATGTTGTACTGGTGCTCAAAAACTAACTGGGTATTTGATTTTGAACTGGGACTCAGGGGACATTTTCTAAGTATTTAATTGAGCTTGACGATCGTCCATGTATCTCGTCTGTCTACTGCAAGCTCCCACATTCACTTAAAAATAAATTTATAAATAAAACACATAATTAGATTATGAGGCTAATTATATTTGTTTTATGAGCTCAAAATTGTTCTGATGAGATAGTTACAAGGGCAAAGCCCAAGTTAAATTATTCCTCAAAATTATTTCGAGAAACGAGGCATAAGCCATAACTCATAAGCATAGTTTAATACAGATATAGTTTGACGCTACTCTGGCTTTAAAACGTTTTTTGAACGTAACTTAAAAGTTACTGTCCATGACCCAACGTTTCGACACGCCAATCTAGTGTCTTCCTCAGTGGTGATCGTTGTAAAGTTAGGATCCCTATTTATACCCTCATAGAACCGATGATGACGTTATCTATTAACAAGATGCAAATAAGCTTCTGGTAATAAACCACCGTCATGGCGATTCGATGGGGCGTGGCCGCTATTGATATGCCAAGCCTCCAGACAACGTCTCTGATGGTACCGTAGATTAGTGGTAATAATTTTGGAATTTTCCCACGCAATCTCATGGTAGGTTACGTCTCAAAAACTTAGATCAAGGCACAACCAAAAATTACGTTGTTTGTCTAAGAAAAACATGGTATCTGGTTCTACAAGCCCATCTTTGAAAGATAAATGGGTCTTAAATGTTTCTAATAAAGAGTTATCTGACTTGGAAAGGAACGGTCTAGAAAAAGGTCTAAATTTTACGATTTCACCTCACAAAGTTCCAACAGCTGAGATCATCGCTGCTGTTAAGAAGGAATTGTTCAACTAGGTGACGATCAAAAACGTTTGGTAAGGGCGGCTTAGGCGGTCAAAGCCTCCTTTGAAAAATATAGACAGTAACATTTTCAAAGCTCTAATAGCTCTATAAGGGTAATTGTGTTGTGGTTATGGACAAAAGCCAATATCACGAGAAAGCCTTATTGTTGCTCAATGATAGAAACACCTATTCTATTCTACCATCTGATCCGACTAGTAAATTTCAAAGAAAGTTAAACAAAATGTTACTTGATTTGAAAAAGATCGGCGAGTTTGCATATAGAAGGTTATATAGCAGTGATGGGCTAGCTCCACGATTTTACGGCTTACCAAAAATTCACAAAACGGGAATTCCTTTGAAACCTATTGCCTCATTCATCAATTCTCCGACTTATGCTATATCGAGTCATTTGGCACAGGTTTTGTCACCAATTGTTGGCAAATCGGAGAACACATGAGTCAAAATCCCCTTGAATCTGTGGATTTTATTATTTATTACTCTTAATACCGATGATGAATTGTTATCGTTTGACGTCGTTTCTCTTTCACCAAAATACCAGTTGATCTTGCTATCACAATTGCCGACAATAGACTAATACAGGATGTTACTTTAGATTAAAGAACATCGTTGCCTGTTGAGGATCGAATAGAACTCTTGACTTTTTGTCTAAACACAACTAGTTTTGTGTATGACACTATGACGGCACTTACTATCAACAGGTTTTTGGCACAGCCATGGGTTCACCCGTTTCTGCTGTGATTGCTAATTTAGTAATGGAAGACATTGAACAAAGAGCATTAGCGTCCGCGCCAGTGAAGCCTTTGTTTTGGAAACCGGATACGTCGATGATGTCATTTCCGCGGTATCCAAGAATGAAGTGGAAATTCTTTTGAACCACTTGAACTCAATAGAGCCTTCAATTGAATTCTCTGTAGAACGTGAAAAGAATGATTGTTTATCATTTTTGGATTCAGTCGTCAAACGAACAGACCACGGGAAATTAGAAACTGCTGTATACCGAAAACCAACACACACAATGACAAATATCCGTTCCTAGAACTTTGTTTTGAGAGCTCAAGGCATACCATCTCGTTCCGATTCAAGGGAAGTGAGCAAAAACATGTATTCGACGCTTTAAAGGCAAATAACTATCCTAATGATTTTCTAAAAAACTGTTTAAAACCTGCAGTTACTCCACCACGTACAAACTCTGAGAACGAAAGTTCGGTGATGGGTTTTGCGCTTGTTCCGTATATTCAAGGATTACGGAACCAATTAAAAGAATCTTAGGTGGTTTCAACGTAAAAGTTGCTCAAAAACCTTTCTTGATGTCGGGTCATATTTTTGCAAAACCTAAGGATCGTATTGCGAAGGACTAGAGGAAAGACGCTATTTATTCCATTCCGTGCAATGACTGTGATCAGGAGTACATCGGTCAGACCATGGATAGTAAAAGAACTTTTTTAGTAAATAGTAAAAGAAGTTCTTTTACTATCCATGGTCAGACTAAACGTCAGTTTCGTACGCGTTTAAAAGAACACAAAAGGCTGTTTTCTTTTCAAAAAAGGAAAATTCTGCTTTGTCGGAGTACGCGTGCGTAACCTACCATGAGATTGCGTGGGAAAATTCCAAAATTATTACCACTAATCCGCGGTACCATCAGAGACGTTGTCTGGAGGCTTGGCATATCAATCATTTGTCTGGAGGCTTGGCATATCAGAATTCAGTGTATTCAAGCCAATAGAGGTTGACAATCTTTGTCAACTCCTTCATGGGCTTTGCAGTGCTAAAGCTACTGGCATTGATAAAATTTCTAATAAGATTCTTAAGATTGCGGCACCAATTATCTCAGATTCATTAACATTCATCTTCAATCAGGCTATTACACTATGTTCGTTTCCAAATGAATGGAAAATAGCTCGAGTAACACCACTTTATAAAAATGGCCAGCGGAACCTGCCTGGGAACTACAGGCCAATTTCAGTGTTACCAGCTATAAGTAAAGTTATGGAACGAATTCTCTATAATCAATTATATGACTACTTGACAGAAAATGAACTACTTTCAGAACATCAATTTGGTTTTCGTAAATTTCATTCTACGTCAACTGCATTACTAGACTGTACAAACAGCTGGTATATAAATATGGACAAAAAACTGTTCAATTTAGTAGTATTCATAGACCTAAAAAAGGCTTTTGATACAGTCGATCACCAAATTTTGCTAAAAAAATTAGAACTATATGGAATCAAAGGGAAAGCATTATCCCTATTGAAATCATATTTAGAAGAACGTAGCCAAAACTGTCAAATAAATGGCATTGTCTCATCAGGGCGAAAAATTAAATGTGGTGTTCCTCAAGGCTCGATCTTGGGGCCACTATTCTTTTTATTATACATAAACGATTTAGCTGAATGTCTAAATGAAACTAAACCACGATTATTTGCTGATGACACAAACTTAACAGCCTCTGGTGAGACAATACATGATGTTGAGATTGCAATGAATTCTGACTTAGAAAATCTAAGGAAATGGTTAATAGCCAACAAACTTAGTCTGAATGTAGCAAAAACAGAGTTTATGTTAATCGGCTCTAAACCAATGATTAGCAATGTCTCTAACTCACAACCAAATGTCAGTATAGAAAATAAACCAATTAAACAAATGTTTGAAAGCAAAACTCTAGGAGTGACTGTTGACCAAAATCTATCATGGAAAAGTAATACTGAATATATATGCAAGAAAATAACATCAGGGTTAGGTGCTCTCCGACATGTAAGAGAATTTGTCGACAGACACACTCTTCTTTCAATCTACAATGCACTTGTTCAACCGTATTTTAACTACTGCTGTGAAGTGTGGGATGTATTTGGTGCAACTCAATCAACACGGTTACAAAAGCTCCATAACAGAGCTGCTAGAATTATTGGAAATATGAGCAATGAGATTGACCACAAAATTGCATTAAATGCCTTAGAATGGCAGCCTCTTAAAATACAAAGAAAAAAATCAAAAGCTAAGATCATGTTCAAAGTTTTAAATAACATGGGATCAAAGAGTCTTACTAAGCTTTTTACTTATAAGAAAGAGAAGTCCGACTACAATCTTCGGAACATTTCAAATACTGTTTGTTTACCACAACCACGCACCAATAACATGAAAAAGAGTTTCCTATATGATGGAGCATCTATATGGAACTCTTTGCCCATGGAAATAAGAGAGAGCAAGACCCTGACATGTTTTAGAAATAAAATCGCTACTCATATCCTAGAGTAAGTGTTATGTAAGTAAAATAGGAACATATTGTAAATAATGACATTCTTTTAAATAACCTTTGCATTAAGGAGGATGCTGCAGTCTTCCCAGGGTGCTTTACCTTGGGGCGGAGGGTTCTGGGGAGGCTGCAATATCCTCCTTTCCTTTCCTTTACATAAACTGTTTTATAGTAGTGTACACGCCCATCGTGGAAATCAGCTTTTGTTGTCGTTGTAAGCGTGCTTAAATAAAGTTTATCATCATCGCGCCCACGCCCCATTGAATCGCGATGACGGTGGTTTATTACCAGAAGCTTATTTTCATCTTGTTAATAGATAACGTCATCATCGGTTCTATGAGGGTATAAATAGGGATCCTAACTTTACAACGATCACCCCTGATGAATTGACAGATCAATATTATCAGATAACATTGACATTGGTCTGGATAATTCTTGATATCGTACTATGCAGTCTTTTTGTTTATTAAACCTTTTTTGCTCCAATCAACTTTGATTCTTATTTATAAATCTTTGATAACACAATTCGATTATTGTGATGGTGTGTGTGGGATAATCTAGGTAGAGGCCTAGCTCTTAAAGTTGAATAACTTCAATCTCGTGCAGCCAGAATTGTTCATTTATTGTCTGAGTTAGGCTGGTCCACTCGTTCTCAGCACTTTGGTGTTATAATTTTGTTCCTAAATATCTTTTCCAGAAATTTCTTCAAACAAATGGAATATGTCATAATCATAATCTACGTGGCTCAAATTATAAATTTTTTGTTCCTTAAGACCTCAGTCCAAGGCACTTAAAAAAAGTTTTACCTACAGGGGGGCGTTCTTTGGAATGTAGCTTCCTTCAGGAAAAAACATCAGCTCCTTCTTTATCTATTTTTAAATCTCTAGTGAGAAGTTGATTACCAATATTTAATTTCTTGTCTCTCTTTGTATATAGTTATTTTAAAATGTTTTAGTTGACTTTTTGTGAATTAGACTCCACATTAAAAATATTATATATTACCCAAAGGGATATCATCCTGAGGGGTAATATTTCGACGAATTCCCCGAGCGGAGGGTCTATAAATTATATATTATACCAAAACAATCTTGAATGCTGTCTTGAAACGTCTTGTTGTTCCGGACCATTAGTATTCGTCATCAGCGGGTGATTCGAGGTCAAATATCATGTCCCGGAGAAATAGCGGGGAATTTGAGTTTAAATTGACTGGTCACATGGTACAAATCTAGCTGTTTGATTGGACAATTTATAGTTGAGATATAATATTACTAGCAAGCTATCAGCTAATAATGAAATAGTAATGAAATATCAAAATGGCGGAATGTTTTTCTAAATGAAATGAGCAAGAAATCAGGCATTTGCGAGATAAAACAACACAAAAATACCTAAAATATCAAGAGTGTCTATATATAATATTACAGTAAATATTAAATCTAACTTTTAGCACTAAAGAGAACCTTTTTCTATAGATAAATGAAGGTACAGGTTGAGGGTTTTTTAAATCAAAATACAGTATCAAGCACATGTGTGATATTAGGTATATACAGATACATGTACAGTAGCTGGTTAGACCTGACTGCATGTGAGTATGACGCTGTTCCTACACAGTAGTCAATAAATCTGCAACATTTCCAAAGAAATCATGCATGAGACTTGTCTATTATTCGGAGATCTGTTTTTCAACTTAACGCTTATGACCATCTGTAAGGACTGGATGTGTTTAGTGTTTCATTGTTTGGATAAAATTAGCACACTGTTCCCAGTTGATGCGGTAGCTCAATTGGTAGAGGAGCAGACCGGAATCCTGAAGGTGCAAGTTCAAATCCCACTCGAATTTTCGATCGTCCAGATAAATTTTCATGTTAACCCTGAGGATGATTCTGAAATATTATTAATCGGAATTTGAACATTTTACAAAATGATCCAGAGATGTCATCCATTTTCACAGATAACCCTTTGATATCTTTCTGTTCTAATAAAAACATCTGTGATTACTTAGTACATATTGTTCCCTGAAACAAAACACCTTGGCATGAGTGGGAACATTTTCTTCTGGCTTAGTTCTAACTGCTACACATGATGCCCTTTACTCAATCCTACTACAGTTACTATCTGCCATATATTTCATCCATGACATGGCACATCCACCAACATCATTTCTTGTATTTCTTGCAATAAATGCCCTAAAATCTACATTGGTGAAACTAGACTATGCTTTTCAGACAGGTTTGCTGAACATCTTTATTATATGAGAAACAATGATGTTGACAAACTTGTAGCCCACCATTTCAATATCTCTAACCACTGGTTTCAGACATGAAAGCCTATGCCATCCTTCCCATCCTTCCCATATTGTTACTGTAGTAACAATAACTAAATAACCACAAGGAACTTTACTATGTGCTCATAATAATAATGAAAACATTATTGAATTTTTTTTATATACTTACAACTGCTAATCTCACTGTTTACGAACTTTACCGACTGGAATTTTTTCTTTTGTTCTATGATCATCTCTTTGTATTTTGAGTGTTTGCGCTGTATATTTTTTCTTAGGTTAGTCTCATATCCGACGGTTAGTTCGAGTACATACAGAAAATTGTCTTTGGTCAAAATTATTAGATCAGGACGATAGTCATCACCAGTAATAATAGAGGGATTAGAGAATGATGGCAAGTCAGCATAAATGGTTTGAATATATTCTGATGGGAGGTTATTAGCAATAAAATTTAGGATTGAGTCGTGTCTCCAAGTAAATCGATCAAGATAGGAACTGCAGCCAGCAACAACGTGTAACAAAGATTCAGGTTTAAGGCAGAATGAGCATTCAGAAGACGACGAGAGTCCCCATTTTTGAAGATTTTTACGGGTTGGTAGCAAATTGTTTATGTAACGAATGGTGAAGTTGAAAATATTTTTTGGTAGTTTGGATTGACAGGTTGGCCAAATCGAATTTACTTGTGGTAGAGAGAATTTTGAAATGCTGGTGAAGAATGAACCTTGACATTCTAACTGATTTTCCAATTTTTCTTCTTGAATTTCACGGAATGACTTTATTACTTCTTTTGTCGATGTATATTGATCATATTGAATGTTAGTATGATTAGACGACGATTTCCATAGGTGGGTTATTGATTCATTTGGAGATGATTTCAAAACACTGCGGATGATTGTTTGACACTGTATGAATTTAGTTGATGGGGGGATGATATTAAGACCAAATTTGTTACTGGTTAGGTAAATGTTACTAAGCGATCCAGAAATAGGTACCTCAAGCCATTTTCGAATATATTGTTTGAAAACTGAATCCAGGTTTTCAGAAATCCAGGTCTTTAATAATAATAATAATAATAATAATAATATAATAATATTAATATAATAATATAATATAAATATAATAATAATATAATATAATAATATAATATAATATAATATAATATAATAATAATATAATATAATAATATAATTAATATAATAATAATATTAATATAATAATATAATATAATATGATAATAATAATAATAATAATAATCTTTATTCTTTAAAATGCATATCGTATGTTACATATTTAAAAAGGTAATAATATAGTATGTCTTAAATACAGATTATTATTATTATTATTATCATCATTTTAGTAAGAGCTAAAGTGCTAAACTATGTTTAAAAATCAAATGATTAATAAAACAATTCTTATATCTAACAGTGTTAATTTTAGGTTTTGTAATATGCGCTGCTCTAAGGTTGTGTGTGGTGGTTGTTGTTGTTTTCAGGAGATGGTTGTATAATGGACGATTCTCCAATTTCTTTACTTTAGTAAAAATCCTCTTATCCTCGTCATTTAATAAATGCTGAGCTTCAATATGATGAGATATATACCTTATTACCTACACTTATTACATCGATGTAGGAAATGTTGTACACTCATGAAAAGGACTGAGAAGCCATATGAAATTTTCAGTATTTCATTTTTTTCATTATTTGTTTGATTTTTATACCAAACTCAAAGTTTTTCTGTTGAAACTTCACAAGAAAACAGACCTTGTTTGTACTTTTGGAAATGATGTCAATGATTTTAATAGCATCTCTCCAGACTGAATTTGAAGGGGTATTTGTGTAAGTTCTTCGGCACAGAACACTGAGGTACTTGTGAACCGCTGACCACGAACATTTCTTGACAACATGAAATACTGATAATTAATGTAAATTTGTGTTATATTGTCGCATAATGAGAACTGGAGTTAGATGCTTGTGAGTTTTATCTGAATTTGTCTTACTCATAGTCGTAGTGTAGTGAACTTAGGAAAACGTTCCCGATTGGCGGAAAATCACGACTGGCGATCACCATGATCGGGACATTGGGAAAGTTATTTTGGGCACTGGTAGTTCATTCTTGACCACAAAATATGCTGTCTCAAACATGGTTTTAGTTTTATTCAACATGGATGGATGCAGGCATTAAAATATCGGTTGGTCACAGACATTGTCCGACCCATTCGTGAAATTGTCCAATGTAGGGAGGAAACTGCCGGATATTCATTCTGTCCAACCCAAGTGAAATTGAGGTCAGTAGTTGAGGAACCACTGTGTCCCTTTTGTAAGGATAGGCATACAAAGTATAGCTTGTGTATCGACTGTAATGTTATAGTTTGTAACGTTGTTTTTATTTGATGAACGCAAATATATATAACATTCCTGATTCCTTAATAACTCATTATGCATGTGTGATGTAAATTCCGTACATTTGCATATCAAATTAATGGACCAATGGTTATAGCATTCTCCATATAATAACGTGCGCTATTCACCTTACCTGTTCATAACGTACGCAGCAACTGCACATGCAGTGGTTATGCTAAAAAAGTAAGTATTTGCAAGAACTGTATACTAAACCTTTGCCAATATCTGAACCTTTTCAGAAAGTACAGAAAACTATATCTGCCATGTTTGGCAAATAAACTAAGACCTACTCATCAGGCGCTCCTTCTTTGTTGTGTTCCTTTACGAGCAGAAACCCCAAACAGCATGGGAATGTTAGAGCCACAAGCTCAAAAGGACCTAGAACAGTTACGGCATCTACCACAGAGAAGTGGAAGTACGATTGATCAGAATACAAAATGCAATTCAGAATACAATGTTGATTTTGTGTTTATACTGTACTTATTTGATTTTCAAGTCAAAATGAACTCAACATTATCAGATATTTTGGCCGACCCAAACTCAAAGTCATTGGACATTTTGTCAGACGGCTCTGCAAAAGATATTTTAAGGCCTGTGGATCAAATTGATTGATGTAGCAGCCTGGACACTACTACATCAGTGTTCACTTTGTCGGGTTTTTTTGCTAATTTCTGTACATGCTGTTCTATTTCTACTCCATTGGCTTTCAGATAATAACTATAAGCCATGGTGTGAGGATGTTGTGGATCACCACTGTTATTCTTTGCGTGATCTTTTACCGCTGAAACTCTGTAATTCGTCGGACAAAGTTACAGTTCGGTTGGACACCAATACACTATAGGTCAGACAAACTACTGACCTCAATTTCACTTGGGTCAGACAGAATGTCCGGCGGTTTCCTCCCAATGTCGGACAATTTCACGAACGGGTCGGACAATGTCTGTGACAGACCAATATTTAAAGGCCTGATGTCTTTGGCAACGGAGTAGCAACTTTCACGAAAAATTCGAAAATAAGGCCATAACCACGCAATTTTCACAAAAAATTGCCATAGGCCGTGGCCACACAATTTTTTGGTAAATTGTCTACTGGCGCACGCAAGATTTCCAATTTTCAGATGCTTTTGGCACACAAATAAATCTGGTTTAAGAATCTTTGGTGCAGAGATCTCGTGAAATTCACACTGGGCATCTCTGATAGCCTCAAAAGGATTGGTGAATAATAAATAATGAATAATGAAAAAAGCCTCTTGGAAAATTAAGTCACGGTAAACTAATATCAGTTCCTAATTAGAAAACTTAATCAAATAAAGATATTAATAATCACTATTTGTAGTATTGGTGATAAAAGACAACAAATTAAGGATGTACCTGAGGTTAAGCCATGTAAGTGATGTAAGTTGACTTGAATCAGGAATATATCGAATATTATTGTGATGACAGTTCAATCTCTCTAACATTACAAACTCACATACCACAAAAGGTAGCTCGGTCAAACGGTTTTTTGATATATCTATAAAAAGGAGTCCTTATTACGAACAATTCAACCATCATCTAGTAATAAAATGTTTTTAAGTGAAAATCTTACCACATTCTATTACATCGATTAATTCACAGTCTTCAGATATTTCTGGAAATTCTTTCAAATTTCGCCCACACAAATCAAGAAATCCCGTTCCTTCTGCATCTTCAAAACACCGGTCAGTGCTTATGTTTTTCCCTGCCATGTTCTTGGAAGCATTTTAAGCAATATATTTTAAAATTTAGACAGTGTAAAGTGAGTGAAATGAAATAAGATTTCTAACACAGCACACCTTCTCTTGACGCTTTCACATTATGGGTCAGCGGTTTATTGTTTCAAGTACCGAAAGGAAGTACTTCATGAAAGTAATACAAGTTTAATCATCAGCATTTTCATCAACCTCGTACCCAGGCTTTTCACACGCTCGGCGGACTGACAATTAAACACATACAAACGAGTATCACCCGGCAAGCCAGGGAACGTCTGTGCTTATAGCCCTTCTGTAGCACTGCCGAAGCAGGGGCGCAACTAGAGGGGGGGGGGGCGGTTTTCCGCATTTTCTGCGGAGAGCTGATCAAGAAGGCAGAACAACATTTTGTTCTGACAAATACTAGTCTTAAGGCCCGAGTCTGTTCTTAATGTATATAGTCTACATACTCAAACGCACTCTGCCTTGTAAAAGATGCTACACGTGTGTCATAACTCATAGAACGTGCTTTATATATTTTGTAAATCATTCATGTTAATTTTTGGGTAAATAAAAGTTGTTGTTGTTGCTGTAATTTTGTTGTTGTTGTGGTTGTTGTAGTTGTTGAGTGTTCTTGAAGAAGCATAACGAAAATATCTAGTATCCCAAATTGTTTAGAATACTGAGTGCAAGGGCGGCGGTTATAGCCCCCCAATATTTGAAATGGGTGGGCTAAGCCCCCCAATATTTTTAGGATTTTAGAGCTAAAACACTGTTTGTTCCCTTGTTTAATAACGTCAACGGATATTCAGCGAAAGATAAACTAAATTATTCAAAGGTTTGGTTCGCTTTCCCCTTGAATTCTGGTGCCATATCGGTTCTTACAGACCTTCTCACGTCCCAAACGTGCACATTTTGGGTACAATCAATTAACCTGACAATTCTGTGAGGAACAGTCTCAGAATGCATGAAATACCATTTCAGAGACTCTAGTTTTCAAAAATTTTCCGGCGGAGCATGCCCCCCGACCCCCCTAGAGGTTGCAGTTACCCCCCAAAACACAACATCTTCCGCCGCCAATGACTGAGCTACTTTGCCCTTTTTTGCATTCAACCCCTGCCCTCGAAATTTTCTAGTTGCGCCCCTGCGAAGGGTGTATGTTGTTGAGTTGAGACAGTCGAATAAAGTGCCCCTAACGTCAAAATTTTTTATTGTCTTATTTGGAAGAACTTTTAAAATGATAAAGTAACTTCTTTTGAAGATATGCTCGTTTCTTCGCTTTGTTTTTGAGATATATCAGTTTGTTTGATATGCAAATATCTGGAATTTCGTCACACATGCATAATGAGTTATCAGAGAATGTTATATATCTTTGCATTCATCAAATAAAAACACTAAAGTGTGAATAACACGTGTGTATGTTTCTCCCACAACACCAAACCTCTCGATTTTAAAGGATTTCGTTCGAGAATGAAGAGATACACACATTTCTCCAATAAGTCATCATGCATGTGTGACGTAAATTCCGGACATTTGCATATCAAACAAACTGATATATCTCCAAAAGAAAGCGAAGAAACGAAAATCTTCGAAAGTAGTTACTTTATCATTTTAAAATTTCTTCCAAATAAGACAATAAAAAAATTTGAGATTATGGGCACTTTAACTATCGGGACAAATTCACAAACCTCCTTTTGGAGTATGGTATTGAGGGCGAACGCCATATTGTTTTGCACGTTGCTTTTACGTTGTACGAGCTTGTGTTATAGTTATAACTTATTATCGTGTGAATAAAGTACTTTTAAAAGCTCATCTGCGGTATATAAACCGCCAGCGAGCGGGTGAACCTAAAACGTCGCAACATGCTGAGGGAACCATGTCCCACTGTAATCGCCACTCACTGTTCAAAACATACCGGGGCACCGCATCCCGGCTGTGGCCACTTTGCACGTACCCCACCAGGGAACCTCCGTCCCTGGCAGAGTTCCGAGCCCTGTAATCGATTATCTGCAATAGCAGGCATTGGGCGGGCCGGTACCAATCCTAAAATTGTCTGGTTACATAGCTTCTCCATTTGATGAATATGCGAACAATTCTGAAGGACGATTTGGTATTTTGCTGATCTAAATGTGCACTTAAATTTTTTAAAAACGTAAATTTTTGGCAGCATTATTTATTTATTTATTTATTTATTTATTTAGCTTTGCCACTAGCTTGTACATATTTATATATGTATTACATAATTATACTTATACTTATACTTATACTTATAACATACATAAAACCAATTATTTAACAAAACATATACAAAGAAGAAATAAGTGTGGCAGGGTAACCGCAACAGCGTAAATGCCAATTGACGGTACCGAAAAAGATGGCGACTGGTACATTTAACCATAATTCCTTGCGCGCAGTAAACATTGAATCTCGTAGAAATAGCAGAACATAGAATTTCAAAAAGATTAAGTTTGGTAAAAAGGAAGCTTTCACGTATTTAATTAATGTTTACAAGGTAAACAATGTTTAGCTATTATTACAGGTGATTTAAGATCGCAAAGCATTCTGGTAAAATGTACAGCCGCCATCTTTTTCGGTACCGTCAATTACAGCAGGCCCAAAAACTTAAATAACTGAAGTCGCGAACTACAAGAACATTAATAAAAATCAAAAACAACAACGTTAACGGCGACACTCCATTAAACTACAGGCAGTGTTACATTTCGGACAAATTGTCCTCCATGCAGTTCTAGGATCGTCTGGATCGTATGACATATACAGTGCAGTCTTTTGATAAATAAATTTTGATAAATATTATTTTGATATCTTGTAATATTTTTTTTAATTATTATTGGGGGGCTAAAGCCCTCTTCCGCCGGCCCTGGATAGGGAACCTCTTCCCCCAGCATTTGATCAATCTGCCACCACCATATGGCAACGAGGCGATGAGCTAGACTGAGCCAAAACCCTCGATGTTAGTTAGCTAGGAGCGGCACCCTATTGCATCATACAGGTAAGCTGGCTAATGATTGGCTGTTGGGAAATTAACAAACCCCTGAGGCCCAGACCCCGAACGCGCTACACCGTCTAGGTGTACTGGCAACTGGCACAATTAAGGAGAAACGCGGACAATTTCCGAAGAACCTCAATAATGGAAAGCAATGGGCAAAGAAATTAGAAAGGGGAAGTATGCGCTGGGAAAGGGTCCCTCCCTGCCTTACTATGCAATGGATAGATAATAAAGTAGTATCTGTAATAACTACCCTCGATAATGCTAATGATAGTGTGTCAGCCATAAGGAAAGCTAAAACAGGTGATGTATGGAGAGATATAATAGTTAACCAGCCTCAAGTCATAGATAATTACAATAAGTACATGAATGGTGTTGATCGTTCGGATCAGCTTATAGGTACCAATAATGTATAGGTGGAAGTGCTTGAGATGGTGGAAGACTTTGTTCTTTCACCTTATTGATATATATAGCTATAGTTAACAGTTATATCTTATTTAGGGAATATCAAGCCATGTTTCCACATGACGAAGCACTACGAAGACCAAAAGACTACTCTGTTCCTAATTTTAGGGAGGAAGTTATTAGGCAAATTTGTGGTTTCCCAGAGTATGCTGAAGCCCCTACATTTTCATCTAGGCCACCACCCCCACCCCCTACCAATGTGTTTGATTCAATCCATTTGCCAGCATTTTCAGATTCTAGGAAACAATGTGTTGTTTGTTGCAAGAAGGGCCTAAAGTGAAGGTATTTTCTTTTTAATTTGTAGTGCCCCTCAGTGTGGTAAGTATCTCCACGTAACCAAGGAAAGAAATTGTTTCGCGAATACACGGAAACCTATCGCTTGTATTTAATAAATAAAGAAATAATGGTTGTCTTAAACTCATATGTTATAAATATTTTCGCACGATTTATATTACGATGCAGGAGATTGAAGAATTATGAATTCAACATACGATCGAGAATCAGAAATATATTTTAATGCCACAAACAACAAGAATGTATGCTTGGCTGACGTTTTATAAGTATCCCGAATTTAAAACAGTCCTAACTGGTGGCAACGACCGTTTACGAAACGGAAAATTGCCTCGGCGACAGCCTTCGTGGCTCAGTGGTCAGATCACTGCACTAGCATCTCAATTCCAGCCGGAAGGCCTTGAAGTTGCATTTTTCGCAACTGGTCCCGGTTTGGACTTAAAATGTATATATTCCTACGCTCGAAATTTTTCTTCACCATAAATCCTGAGAATATATATATATATATATAAATGATTACATGTGTGCCTCCACACACGCAAATTCAAAATGTTGTGCTATAAAGGAGCATAAAAACCAACTCCAGTGCCTCTGGCATAATAACGCAGAATGAAGAATACTAAAGGCTAAACGATCATAGGATCTATGTTGTGTTGGGGTTACAGTAGCAGTTCCATGATGTATTTCATCATACAGGCATGTCCGATGATAGCAGTACAATCTCTCATTTCGTCCAACCTCTTGGATACTAAAAAAGATCGTCTAGAAGAAAACTCAGGCCTAGTACCTCACAGTCACCTCAACTGCGAGTATTCCATCTAGCCACGACCCTAAATAATTTAGCACTAAGAGTACATTACTGATGACTAGGTGTACCTTATCTATCACTAAGTGTACTTTACTTATCACTATACGTACCGCTTATATAGGGTCAGGTCGCAGTGCTCTAGAACGTCGATTGTCATTGGTTACAATTAAGACTCACTTCCCCCATCTCACAGGAGATCCTAACCAATCACAGAAAGCTTCTAACCAATCACAGACCTTCTTCTTTAGCACTGCGACCTTACTCCTTATATATATCACACTTAGTATACCTTATCTATCACTAAGTGTACACTGTCTATCACTAAGTGTACCTTATCTATCACTAAGTGTACTTTACTTATCACTATACGTCCTTATCTATCACTAAGTGTACCTTATCTATCACTAAGTGTACACTGTCTATCACTAAGTGTACCTTATCTATCACTAAGTGTACTTTACTTATCACTATACGTCCTTATCTATCACTAAGTGTACCTTATCTATCACTAAGTGTACACTGTCTATCATACACTGTCTATCATATGGCAACCATGTTGCTAATTTTGTAGAACTGTTTGATAATGGCAAGACAATAACAATTAATGATTTTAAATTGTCTGGGTTGTTCCTATAAATGTTCCAGTAAACTGATCAAGACTACCCATCAAGATGGCCGCCACGAGAACCGAGACTGATGTTGCAGAGAAAATTGCTCCGCTGCGAGATAAAACTCACTACGTGCGTATCACGATTGTTCTGCTTTACACATGTGTTATAGAAGAACGGAAAGAAATCGTTATATTTTTATTGTCACCAGGCCATGAATCTCGTTTCTGTGTTAGCAACAATTTTTATTTTTTATTTTTTACGACAACATTTTTTGTTATATTTTTTCGCGTATATCACGTTAATTAACAAAATATTCACTGCGCATGCTCAATGCCATAGTGAACACAAAATATATAGGTGCCGGAATTTCTCTCCACCGCAGAGGCCTGTTCGGTTAACCTTTCATGTTACTCCATCACCAAATGAATCGAGGTATATAATCGTCATGAAATAACCGCTAACCCGAAAACAACTTAGATCCTAACCCTAACCCTCCACCTAATGAGTTTTCTAACCCTAACCCCCCGCCTTAAGTGTCTTCCTAACCCTCCCACCTCGATTCCCTTATGTTATCCGGTGATGTTTATATTGGTGATGGAGTAACATGAAAGGTTATCCGCTTGTTCTGTGAGAGGAAACCGCTGGGTGGAAGGAGCGCAGGCCCTCTCTCCGCCTTTTCCGCCTGCGCTCCTTCCGCCCAGCGGTTTCCCCTCTTAGAGATCACGCAAAGAAGCCTCTGCGGAGGAGAGAGAGGATCAGGATCATCACGTAGCTATGTTAACGTTCTCAAAGTAATCAGAATATTTCATCCTCAAGGTATAAGATGAAGATAAATTTTCATTATCAGCCTACACTACTATACATGGTTGACAAATTCAGTTGAACTAATCATTGAACGATTCAACTTATCATTGTAGGATAATCATCAATTATCTTATCATTGTAGGATAATCATCAATTATCTTATCATTGTAGGATAATCACACGAAAAAGTCTACGAAGCGGTCGTATGATTGTTTTATTTTCGACAGTCTAAAAGCAGCAGATATTGCAAAATATCTAAAAGCATGTTGTTATTGAGCTGTGTTCATTCCATATTCTTCACACATTTGTCTCTCTATCTCTGTTTAGTATGTTTTCAGAAAGAACATCATTAAGACTGTTGTTGGTCTGATGATCCTGTGGTGTAGTACTCTCACTGACAATAATTTCAGGAATGTTTAAAGGAATATTTAAAGAATCATCAACATTATCGTGGTTTGGTTGAGGAACAGGAACACTTGAATTCTTAACTGGAAGCTGTTGTAATGATCTGTAGGTTCCTGAAGCAGGTATAATTGGTATTGTTGTCATGCTGCCAAATTCTGAATTTTTCGCTTTCTTTGAAATGCCATCAAGATATCTAGCGGCGAGAGAGACTGTTGAACGACTTAAGGTGCCACGGACTGATGATGATGACGAACCTGAAACTAAATTAGTTTCTTTGAATGGAGACAAGTAGGAACTTTTCGGTCGAGGACTGCGGACCATTAATGCTGCTGAAGGTTGTTCACTAACATACGCAGAATCATCGCTTCTTCTTTCTTGCTCTAGCTTACCATTTTGAGCAATGTTCTTTTTGAAATTTTCATTTGCATCTGGAAGAGAGTCTTCTAGATATTCAACGACGTCTTCTCCTTCGTCTGGCATGTTTAGAGGAATCAAAAACATGACACAACAACACAACGTACAAACTGCTCCAGCAATGAAAAAGGCCACGTCGTAGGAATTGGATATTTCGTAAATAACACCTAAACGATAAAATTCATAATTATAAAAGTATTATTATTATTATTATTATTGTTTAAACTTATTTAAACACGGTAACTTTTCAGTTGCCTGACTGCGAATGATGATAGGATCGAAGTCCCTTTAGTGTAGGAATTGGTGCAGGGAGTAAATAAATATTCCAGCAGACTGTCGTCTTACGGTAAATTGTGAGTATAAGAAGAATTTACTTGACCAACGAAGTAACTAGTCCATACATATCAGCCTCATACCCAGGCGCTTATTTTGCTCTTGCCTAAGAAAAATCCCCAATATTTGGCCTGTGTCTAGAGTCTCTAGACACACTTCAAATAGAGGAAAACCCGTGGGCCAGGTGGGACTTAGATTCTTTGAATCGTAAAGATATTCCTATACATCAAATGATCAAAGTATCCTTGATCGTAAACACACGGAATTGGTAAGCGATCAAAAGAAAGACATAACCTTCATAATTGCGAATGAAAATGCGAATGGTTATTTTTATATGAATGGCGTTCATCTGTGTGTGTATATATATATATATATATATATATATATATATATATATATATATATATATATATATATATATATATATATATATATATATATATATATATATATATATATATATATATATATATATATATATATATATATATATTGATATTTAATACCCATGATTCTTTGGTCCGCATATGTATGTTGATAGAGTCGTGGCCCCAAAAGATTGTAAACCTGAAATTCTAAGATTAGGGCATTAGGCAACTCGATCTCTATTGCAGGACATATGGGATAAGAAAAAACATATGAAAGAATCTATTGCATTTCTTTTTGTCTCACTTATACAGGGAAGTAAAAGATTATTGTGCAAGCAGTCCAGAATGCCAACTTGTAGCTGAAACAACGATTTTGAGTACAACTTCCATTAATTCAGTTGCAATGATGGTAAAACCATTTAAGACAATTGCAATCGATGTAAAGGCGAGTTACCGCAAACAAAAACAGGTATATAAATATGTTTTGACTTTGATTGATTATGTGACTAGGTATCCTGAAGCGATTCCGGATAACTCATTCTAGGATAATTGCGGAAGCATTAGTTAGTGTTTTTTCGCGTGTATGATTACCCGATAAGATTGTCTCAGATCAAGGAGCTAATTTAATTGGAATGTGGTTACATGCCGTGCCAGGTAGTGAGTGCTGCCTTGGCAGCCTTGCTGATGACAGTGCATTTGTTAACTTCCGAGAATATATTGCTATTGTGTAATGTCAAAAAGCGGCAATATTTTTTAGTTTGTGTTGTGTACAAAACAATGCTAAATAATTAGCATACAACGAGGATGGAATAGATATTTATGGCTAACTCGATCGATCAAAAAAACACAACACACCGCGCTTTTGGAGATTATTGTTGAAAATTGGCCCACGGTTCCCTTAATGCCCGAAATTGTTCGGTCAGACATATTCATGCCGTTTTACAATATTTCGGCTGTCCTTTCGTAAGACTGAATCTAAATTTCAAAGTCTGCTATCTCTTAGCTTTCGTCTCGTTTATTGGTCGCGTTCTTTCATATGCTTCAATTTATTCCGCGTCCTCGCACGCTATATAGACAACAGCGAAGCGGTTAAACGCTGGTCAAAAGCGGAGTTAAATATATAGTATTTAATTGATTTACTGAAGAAAGCGAAACCGTAGAACCACAGAAGATGTGTTGTTCTTTCCTTTGAGTGCTCGCGAAGAATGTTTGGTATACATCTCTTGATGAAAATTTGAAACAAAATTTGGCAAATTTGCGTCGCGGGTGAAACGTGATGCCTCTTTATCCAACACCAAGAGATACAGGCTACTAGAAGCCTCCTCTGATAGCCTCCTCTGTATGACCACTGATGCCGCTAGCTACACGTCATGTAGAATTTCGTCCAAAAGACTGCGCATATAGATAGAAAGACACATAGTTTCCTACGAAGCAGGCTAGTGGCAAACGTCCTTCTAGTAGCGTCTCGCTCGTCGTCGACCTTTCATCTGCGCCGCAAATTTGACAAATACTGTTACAAATTTTCACGAAGAGATGCATTACCAAACGTTCTCCGTGAGCGCTCAAAGGAAAGAACAACACATCTTCTGTGGTTTTATCGTTTTGCTTTCTAGGGTCCTCTGCTTTCAGGACCAACTTATCACTGCTGCGCTGTTGTCTGTGTCATCGGCCCATTGTATTGTGGTTGTGCGCAGAACGTTACTCGTAGCGCACAACCACAATGCAATGCGCTTGGCAAAATGTGAAAAACTCCCCCACTACACAAATTAGGTTTGCTGCCTTGCTCGCTCGCTTCAGGCTGCAATTAGTCATTTATGAAGTAGGGGCATTCAATGCATGATACTCTGAAACATATGCTTAAAACATTTGTATTAAATTGGTTACTGGAATAAGTATTTACCGTATGTATTGGTGGGGTAGCTCCCTTTTAAACTGTTGTATATATACAAGGACTATACATGGTTCGATTTTATTGATTAAGGAGGCTTGGCTTGGACAGGAGGATTTGCCAAATGATTCGATAAGTTATATTTTCGAAATGCGTCGACGATTAAATGAGACGCAAAAAATTGTTCGTGAAAATGTGAGTTAGAGTCAAATTAAACAAACTAGAAATACGGTAAGAAATGTTCGCGTAGAAAATATGATTTCATCATGATTTCATCACTAGCATAAATATTTATTATACGAGTGATGAAATCATGAAAACATTGGCCCGAAAGTAATGGAAAATTGTTGAGTTTGACATTTTCGTATAAGAAAATGAATTCGCTTATGCCTATGGAGTATACATCAAATTTGAAGCAAAGTAATTACAATATCGTTTTTTGTAAGCGATTGTTTATCATGTTCCATCGAGCTACTCTACATTTTGAATGGGGAGACTTCTACAAATAAAAAGGTGAAAATATCTGGAAAATTTAGAACAATGTTTGTTGAATGACTATCTCGTTGACTATCTGGTCTTAGTAGAAACTGACCATGGTCTATTACAAATGTTGCATTCTAATTGGCTACTCAACCGTTGTCTATTCGTGATAGACAACGTTTGGGAAACGCGTTCAAAACAATGGCAGAAAACTCTCGTTTTGGGGAGGTTTCACATGAGTTTTTGGAGAATTTTTTGGAGAATGCATGATTTGTAATAGTCCACTCATTTGTTTCTACTAAAACAATTAGACAACTCGTCCTCGTTGACTATTCGCTCATAGACAACTCGGACTCGTTGTCTAATTGTTAAATAGACAACTCAGGCTCGTTGTCTAATTTTTAAATATATAGGGCTCGTCGTTAAAAACATTGTCGATGGAAAACGTTAGTTAAGCTCCTTTAGAAGTTAGATAGTTACTCTGCATTTTAGTTTTATAGATATAACTGTGATATATACGTACGATATATACATAAGATATATATACACTTCAATCCTTACACTCTTACCTGCCAAGGCTGGCCCGCCTGTCAACGGGATCGACTTTAATCCAAATAACATTCCAACTCCAGATGATAGCTTTTCTCGACCAACAATATCTGCTGTCAAAACTGCACAAAGTGCAACATAGCATCCTTCAAAAAAGCCCCAAACTACACAGTAACAGATGATGGTGGCATAGGTTTTCATCAGCGGTAGTAACGTATTTGCGATACCCATCATGAGGATTGAGAACTGATAAATATAAAGTCTGTTTACTCTTGGGTGGTCTGAGATTTTTCCAAAAAACAATCTTCCAAAGGTTGAACCAACAGACATTATGCCAATCAAAAATGATGACTTATCTTCTGATACACCGTTATTACGGGCATATTTTACCTAAACATTTAAATAAAAATACATTATGTGTAAAATATAATATATAATTATCAAGAAAAGAAAGTAACATCGATAATTTTTAAAGGACAGATTACCTAGATATTGTGAGCGTGGGCTCACAAAGGAATCTCTTAAAAACTAGTGTTGTGATTACATGGCAAAAATTTCAGGGTTTTTTAAGTTTTAGTTTAGTTTTAGTTTAGTTTAGTTTAATCCCCTCGTAATCTCGCCGGGGATCCATTTCTCACAAGTAGTTTGTATATATATATATATATGTATCGCACATGGTAGTACCAACTCCTTATAAGGAAGTAAAAAGTCATTTTGGGTGACCCTTATCTCGAATATCCACTAGGCGGAAAATAATAGTTTCCTTTGTTCCGTGAGATATCACATGGAACTAATTAGAAAGGACAAAAGGAAAACTCGAGTACAGTATGAGCAGAGAATATGAGTGAGCGCAGGTCGCGCGAGTTGCCAGTTGCCGCCATATTGTAAACACCGTACTGCAATTATGTTTGAGGATGTGATATGCCAACTAATTAGAAAATATAACTTATTCAAATCTTGTGAAATTGTTGTAAATCCATAAGCCAATGATCACAACACTTCGTCCTTCAAATGCCAGGAACAGTGGGTGATTTTAGAAATGTTGATCGAAACGCAAAGTTGTCAAGTCAAGCGACAATTTATATTTAGAAACGTAAACACTGAAGTAAAACAGAATGAGGGAGCTTATGAATAGAAACCCTTCTAAAACACACCAGTATGGAAAGAAGAGAGAGGGAAAACCAGAAATTGAAGAGAGCTAGAAGTACTCGATAATATTAAGTCTTCTAGAATCAAGTAAGAGCTAGAATAGTAGAAACAGAATAACAGTAACGCACCAGGGAGAGCAAGTCTCTGTCTTACTTTGAAAACAAATTGCTACTCATGTCATAAAATGATGCTTGTGTCATAAAAAATGTAAATATAGACATTCAATTTTGTATTAGCTTTTTACTATCTATTAACCTTTTACTCTAACTGTTCTATTTGTATTAATTGTTGTACACGCCCTTCGTGGAAACCACGAAAATACCCAGGGCATTTTGCCTCCGTGGCGGAAGGTCGGCGAAAATGGCTCTGGGATCGGCTGGTCCATTCTATAATGCGATTGGCTTGTCATAAAACTCAATTAATTCAGCCGAGTATAATTTATTAAATATGAATGCTGTCTTCAAATTTAACAGCAAATTAGAAGTGATAGCTTTCGCTAAATTAGATTATTATATGCTTCTTCATACCTTTTGTGAGAGATAACCATGCATGATGTATGGTGGATTATTATGCTTGTTAGCTGCTTTTATGCCGACGAATGCTGACATCAACAACTCTGAAGAGCATTGAATATTTCTCAATTATTCAGGTCAACAAAGTAGACAAAGGCAATGGAACAAAGACCACAAAAATTATCATATCTGAACACCCAGAATTCTAGGTGTCATGTGACCAGCCGATCCCAGGGCCATTTTCGCCGACCTTCCACCGTGGAGGCAAAATGCCCTGGGAACGAGGTTGGTTGTAAGCGTGTTTAAAAAATTGATCAATCTATCTACTAACGCTTACTATTAAATGGTCTTTAAACCGTGTCAAATTGTTGAAAATTGTCATAATAGAATTGCTTCGTTCTTTAAATAACTACATTACTCGTCCTATTTAGTTAAAATAATTAATAAATACGATTTCACATTCTTGAGTTAAAAAGTGGACGGTGAAGCTGGCGGCTGGCCATAGCATGTGGTCATGTTATGCTAAATTATAATCATCTGCATATTTTGAAAACAATATATTTCTGAATATTTGAATAATATATAATTCATTTTCCTAATAATATATAATTCATTTTTGCTCGGTCGCTTCGATCGCGATCTCGCTTGAATATATATTTATATATATATATATATAGGTAGGGTTTTGCGTGATCCGTTTGATACGGACAATATTTGAGCAAGGATATGAAGGGCCGCCATTGGCGAGTGGTGATCTGATGAACTACATAAAGAGGTTTTTACGAAGGGAATACACGTTTTTGTTACAAAATAGGTACATGTGTTATGTATTGAGACTCGCTAATTCCAAATCTGTTTTCAGAATTGAAAACTGTTAAATATTGATCGAGATAACGTTCAAAATAATATACGGCGAGGTGGCTGAGCCGGGCTGGCTGATTACCGAACAATTTCTAAGTACTTAAACCATTTTTACGAAGGGTATGCACTTTCTCATAATATAATTGACACGTATGTTGTGTATTTAGACTCTGTAATTCCAAAACTGTTGATCGTATAAATATTGGCCGAGATAATGTTCAAAATCTACGTACGACGAACCGGCATTTTGGGATTTGTTATCGACAGACGCGGTCTGGACACTGGGGTCCATGGATGGGGAAAAGAAACTCTAGAGGTGGGGTAGTGGTAGAAAAGGCGAGCGAGGGGATTCGTATTTCTAGTTTAGTTTAATTTAAGGTCCAGCGGGAGTTTCTTTTCAATATGACGTCACTTGAGTGCAAGCACACAATGACGTCAAAATTGAAAAGGAAACCACCGCTGTACATCAATCTTGAGCCGTCGAACAAACTCGAAAATGGCGGCGTCCAGAAGCATAAAATACGAGAATGAAAACGTTATTTCTTGAGTACAAGAGCTGATATCGTAAAACTATTAACATATCTAAACATTATACTTAAAGCCCTTTTATTCAAACGTAATTTATTCTTTGGGTACAGTTCCCTTTAAAAGACATTTTTATATTACCCATCATAACTACACCTAAATACAAAAATAATTACAAATACATTAAAAAATGATATGTTACTGAATGTTGGACTTACCAAATGAACGAAAGGCACAAAATATCCCAAAATAAATATTGCGAGAGACGAACACCAAATTATGTATGCCTTGTTACGTAATATTGTCAGATCAATCAATTTCACTTTTTTTTGCTCTTCAACTTCATTCTTCTTGGTCACCGCACCAATACGGGAATTAATTGGTCGAAATAATAGTGAATTGAGGCACACAATTACTAACATGCCACTATAAACACGAAGTGTAGATCTCCAACCAATACTTTTTATTAAGTTGTTCATCACTGGTCCCATCACTAAAGAGCCAATACCACTTCCGGACGAAATAATTCCATTTGCCAATGACAACCTCAAGTAGAAATACTTTCCAACTGCGACAATTGTTGAAAAATAACATAAGCTGGCACCAAAGCCTACCATGATGCCATATGTAAAGTACAAGGTGTAAATATTTTGAGCATAAGAAGAAAAGATAAGTCCAAGTGCAAAAATGAAACCTCCAATCATGGATATAGGTCTGCAGCCATATTTGGCAGATATTGTTGCGGCAATTGGTCCCATACAGAACATCATTCCATAGTTGATTGATCCAACCAATGCTATATTAAAAATAGAAAGAAAATAGTCTTGTGTGAGAGTAATGAAACAAGTACTGTGAATAAAAACTTGTTGCAGTATTATTGACAAGTAGAAGCTATACCACCATACATGCAACTGCGCGCTCTATCGAAACCAAACCTTAAATTTGGCGAGGTGTCGTTAATCGATGACGATGACGACAATAAATGATGATGATGATAATGAACAATGATGATGAAAAACTTTATTTAAACACACTAATCGGCGTGTCATTAAGACATTACTAATTACAAAATAAATTATATAATATTTTCTCAAACTCATTAATAATTCATGAGCCAATTAATTAACTGAGGCTGGATACTCGAGTAAAACACGTAAAAATCATATACCACCACAGTTATTAGATCAAACCCGGTTTTGATCTAATTGCTGAGATCTTAATTAATAATTCATTTTTTTGGAGAACGAAACAACCTGCCTCCGTTAATTTTCTGAATAAATTTTACACACCCTCATGAGTTCAGTCCCATGAGGGTTTGTTCTCAAATGCGTTTTAAGTAAACATCCAATTAAATCCGTGTTCGATTGAGAAGCCATATAAACAACTCGTTTATCGTGTTTCATCAGGGATCCAAACACTCGAAAACAATAAAAACACTCGCGCTTCGCGCTCGTGTTTTCATCTTGTTTGCTCGTTTTTGGATGAAACACTCAAACTCGTTGTTCATATATTACATACAAAATAGTATAAAAAAGGAAATAAAAACTCCTACTACGTCGCTGTTAGACAACAATCAGGATACCCAAATGATCTGGTGATTTATTAAATTTGTCTTGACTTTAGAGTTTATAGAGTGTTAGACATGGTGGATGAGTCTAGTTTTGTAATATACTGTATAGAAACTAAAAATAATGAACAATAAGCCACACATCATCTGAACGCTGATGCGAACAAAAACGTTGCTGCCATGTTTTCATGTTTTATGTAGTGCTTGCAACTCAGGAACAGAACGCCCCCTTTCATTTATTTCCTTTTTCTCGAGAAAGACCTCGACGCAAAAGGACGAGATAAGAATAATTCAATTATATCATATTCCGCCATTTTGAGAGATACGATTGCACATGCAACAGTTATGTTTGGAACCTCTGGGTATGGATGTTTAGTTACGTCACAATATAATTGCGTCTTAGATAATACGTATGCAATAGTGTTGTGTATAACTTTAACCGAACACACGGAACAGTTTAAAAAAATATTCAAGCTTTAACGTTCCGGGGTGCTGGTTCGTCTAAGTTAAACAAACTGTTTTGCTTCGCATAGCAAAGGAGGCACTCAACCTTGTAACGTTTTCGTACTATTACTATTAGATGCCCCTCTTCAGGACCAGATGCCCCCTTTGCGAAATATTTAAAACATCGTAAAGGACATTTGTAGTCATAGGCATACGGGCAAAATTTTGTGGGGGGGCTGAACATAACTTCCCCGAATAAATGATGACGTCAATATTAACTGAAGAACACGAATTACCATCGTTTATTATTACACGTTTTTCATTAATGTATGTGAACATGCATTGGAAACACGTACATTAGGAGGTCCGGGGCATGCTCCCCCGAGAAAATGTTTGAATTTTTGATTCCCTTAAAGTGTATTTCCTGCAATTTGAGGGCACTTTTCTCGTTTTTGCAGCCGCGGCAGTGTGCGGGATTCGAAGTATTTAATTACCGTTAACGTAACACAGATTTTCCAAATTTAGACGGCGTGGATATCGCTCCTGAAACGCATAGAGAATGCGTTGCACGACGGCAGAAGAGAAGGAAGGAAAAGCAATTAGCCACAAAACCAAATGTATACCTAATATTCAAGTTGAATATACAAGATTACGTTTAGACAACGCCCGAACCAAGGTCTGACTATATGCCACTTTTAACCATTGCTAAACGATGAACGACAATGAAATCCTAGATTTCCGTCAATGAGAATCCGTTATAATGTCATTAAGTTGCATTCAAATATTAGAATAATTTAATACAGGAACCTTTTTGCCCGAATGACAAAACCATTTTTGCCCGAATAGAGCTAATTTTCGGACAACTGGGGGAGCTGCAGCCCCCCAGCCCCCCGTCTCGTACGCCTATGTTTGTAGTGCAAGGGAAAACTTAAAGCGTTCAACAGATTAAGAAACTTTATTTATACGATTTGAAATATTCAAAAGCTCTGTCTATGATAATTTTAGCAGTGATCGGCATTCGGCGAATAATTATATTAGCATTCACTTTAAAAACTGACGAATTTAACATGCGATTCTGCGCGCGCTCTCCGACTTTCACTGATAAAAAAACAACTTGAAGTGGACGTAGTAGTCAGTAGACGTTCAACGACAAAGAGGTGGATCGATTGCGGCCTTTTCGCAATCGCATACGCGGTTTCGTCATGGCGTTCGGTGAGCTCCACAGTCAGTGCAGTTCCTCCAAGCGGATAAAATTCGACCGCATCTGGTGTTATGCCTGGAGAAAGGAAAGTATTCACCGAACAGATGGGAAGAGAAAGCCGAAAAATTACGGCAAGATCAAATAAAACTGTTTTGTCGCTGTCACCTTCCAAAGGAGTATGATGATATAGTATGGTGTGCCAACTGTGAAACGTGTTTTCATTTCAAATGTGAAGGTTCGGAGAACGCGCGCAGAATTGTAATGTTAAACACGTCAGTTATTAAAGCGAATTATGCTAATATAATTATTCGCCGAATGCGGTGACCACTTTCAATAAATGTCATGACGCTATGGCAGACTTCACTAATGCGTCTACAATATCACTGCTAAAGTAAAATTATCATAGACAGCAGGGGCGTAACTAGAAAATTTCGAGGGCAGGGGTTGCACGCAAAAAAGGGCAAAGTCGCTCAGTCATTGGCGGTAGAAGACTTGTGTTTGGGGGGGTATGAGACCTGTTCCTCATAGAATTGTCAGGTTCATTGATTGTGCCCAAAATGTGCACGTTTGGGAGGTGAGAACGTCAATAAGAACCGACATGGCACCATAATTCAAGGGGAAAACGAACCAGACCTTTGAATAATTTAGCTTCTCTTTCGCTTAATATCCGTTGGCGTTAAACAAGGGAACAAACAGTGTTTTTGCTCTAAAATCCTAAAAATATTGGGAACATGAATGATTTACAAAATAAATAAAGCACGTTCTATGAGTTATAACACGCGTGTAGCATCTTTTACAACGCAGAGTGCGTTTGAGTATGTAGACTATAAGTATTTGTCAGAACAAAATGTTGTTCTGCCACTTCTTCAGCTCTCCGCAGAAAATACGGAAAACCGCTGAAAGCAGGAGCCGCCGCGCCCGGTGGAAGATTAGAAACCGAGCTTGAAGCAATTGAGCTTCAATCCGAACTATAGAGGCCTCTGAGTCTCGCCAGATATGCGGAGAATTGTATTGCGTACTACAACAGACGATTAATTATCTGTTTAGTCTAATGTCTAAGTAAGTATTAGATAGTATTAGAGGTCCTGGGTAAGTCTCTCGTTGTGTTCTTCATCTTGGTGTGATAATTCAATTCTGAATACCTCGAACCCAGTGACTTTGGCACCAACTTGGTCTGGGACTGGGAGTGCCGCGCGTGACAGAGTTTCGGCGAGATAAAGGGACTTCCCTGTATGAGTCTCATCATTATCTTTTGCAGCCTTGCGGGGGCTTTGTTAAGTGGCTTAAGTCGTAGTATTGTCTCTAGAGGTTGATGATCTGTGTGTGCCTCTATTCCTTGCTTTCCATACAACCATTGATGATTTGACAGATAGCCAAACATTATTTTTCAATCTGCGAGTATCGCTGTTCTGTTCGGCTCATGCTGCTGGATGTGAATGCTACAGGTTGGAGTCTGCCCTGTTCGTCGGGTTGTAGTAATGCTCCTCCTAGACCTTCGTCACTGGCGTCGGCTTGTATAACTACCGGTTTGTGTAAATCGTAGTAATCTAGGGTCGGTGCTTTGGCTATAAGGTCTTTTGCCTTGTTGAACGCGTCTTCTTGTGCTTGGGACCAATTGAACGGTACACCATTTTGGGTGAGATTTCGGAGAGGTTTAATGATTGAATGAATCTTAATACGGCTGCTTTGTTGTGAGGTGTTGGCATCTGTATGATTGCATGCTGTTACCTTTCCTGGGTCAGCTTTGATGCCTGTGGGTGTGATGATGTTTCCCATGAATTTTACTTCTCCTAGTTTGGAATTTGTCAGGATTGAGCTTGATATTCTCGCGGGTACATCGTTCCATAAGTGCTATTAGGCGCCGATCGTGATCTTCCTCAACCTGCTGTTGGTATTACCCTCACCAAAAACAAGAATATCATCGGCGATGCAGATAATTCCTTCCAGTCCTTCTAGGGCAGTCAGTAGTCGCTTTTGGAATTCTTCGGGCGGGGCACTGGTTGTACCGAATGGTAAGCGGAGGCTGCGGAGCCATCTGTACCTTCCATAAGATGTATGCATCGTAGTCATGAGCGATGACTCCTCGTCAAGGGGTGTATATAAGAATCCTTCTCGAACGTCGAGCATTGAGAAGCATTTTGCATTGCATAGTTTGTGGAGTTGTTCATTGAGTGTAGGTATCTAGTGTATTCGTCTGAGAATGACCTTGTTCACAGTTTGGCTAGGGTCTATGCAGACCCTAAACTTCTTGGGAGTCTCTTTGATCAGTTCATTTGAGCACCATGGGGTTGGCTCCTCTACTTTCTTAATGATGCCTGCCTGTTCGTACCTGTCTAGTGCTATATTCTCTTTTTCTCTTTTTGCTACAGAGACCCTGTGGACTGGCATTTGGATTGGTGTTACATTTTCTTTGGCTTTAAAATGTACTGGGGGGCCAACTGTCAGAATATTCTTGCAAGACGTGTTCTCTCTGCAGTTGACCTGGTGGTGGTAGTTTTCGGGTGGCGGGTATCTTAATAGGTTAAGTTTGGAGGGTGAATAGGGATTTTCACCCTGTAGGACTATTGTTGTGCGTCTGTTCTTGGTGGTTGCAAGTCAACAGCTTGTGGTTGCAATTGGTCTTGGTAGATCATCCAGCAGGTTTTCTTTTCTGCATTTTACTGCTTTGCATAGGGAGAAAATTTCATCTGCTTTGATTGTTATCAGGCCCAGTCTTTCAGAGTCAGCACCTGCATGATAGTAGGGATGGTTTATTTTGTATGATTGATCCTGGTAAGACTTGGAACACCAGGGTTTCAAAGCTGTTGTTCCGTTCACACATAAGTTCCACTTGGCATGCAATACCTGATCGTTTGATTCTGGCATCAGGTAGGAGTGCGTTTAGTGTGACATCTGAAATGGTATTACATGTGGCTGCTGTGTCTATCTGTAGTTTGACATGGGTGAACAGACAAGGATAGGTTGGCAAAGCTAATAAGTAGCGTTTCCCAGGTGTCTGGGTGTTAACATTGTGTAGTTGTTGCATGCTTCAAGCGTGTAGCATTGTTCATCATATTGCTCATACTCGTCAGTGTTGTTTTCATCTTCTATGTCCTCTGTCAGGCCAAGCTGATTGATGTTGTGTTTGTACCTTGGGGGCCCTGACCGTGCTTGCGGGGATTGCTGAAATTTTGTGGTTGACTGGACCATGTGTTCTGCTTCCTAAGTCGGGTTTGACGAAAGGGTCTCTGTTGGGGTCTGTGTGTTGTATCTTCTAAGCACACTTTGGCAAAATGGTCATGCCTTCCACATTTTGCATGTGGTCCCTTCTGGTCCCCACACCAATGGCATGTGCCAAGGGATTCGCTTTAGCTTCATGTCTTTGTGACTGGTCCAATTTACTTGTTCTTCTAGACCCCCTTGGTAGTTTCCCCAATGAGTTTGTTTGTCTTCTGAGCTGATTCTATTTCTTTGGCATCAGTTCCTACATCTTGCATGGTTTTCGGGGTATTGTTTGGTTCTAGGTGGGTTTTCAAAAGTTCTGTACGTATAACACCACTATGGAGGCCAAATACAAACTTATCACGACACATTTCATCAGTCATAACCACATAGATTTCCTGTCTGTCTTACCTTCGCTTCTCAGTCCTGTACAGTTGCATGGGAATCTTGATTGCTATTCCAAAATTTAAATCTATCGAGTGTAGATCGAGAACTGTCTGAATAAAATTGGTCTACCACTGGCAATGGTGTTAAAAATGGATAAAATGAAAAGTAGAAAGAGAAACGGGTAAACATGATGGAAAGCTTTCCCAACATTTATGAAAAACGTTTCAAGAAAGCACACAATGCAGCGCTATCAGATAATGTGTATTTCATGAGTGGTATAATTTTCACATTGATTTACTACATGCAGACAAGGAAATCCGCAGCAAAGAAATCCAAATCACGAAGATATGTAAAACAACCGTATTGTGATAAAGCTAATGCTCAACCTGTGCCGTACAATGGTCAGACAAGCAATACGGTCACATAACTAACATGCTTGTTCAGCTAATTTAATTGGGAGTTATTCGACACACTCCAGGTTGTATGCAATTTTCGCTGGCATGAGTACAAAGAGATATGTCTTTTGCATAAAATATTGGTCTAAGAAAAATATACATAAAATATAAATAAAATACACTTGGTCTAAGAAATCCCACATACTAGATGGACAGAAAGCAGAGTCCTTCCGAGCAATATGGTTGTTTTTATGACGCAGTTCTTGAGGTTCTTCAGCAAATTTCAAATTCATGTTCGCTACTTCAACTTCAGGGGTGTACGCAGGATTTTTCAAACGGGGGGGGGGGGGGTGTCGTTTTACCTCTCATGAAATTATTTCAGGATGAGGACTTCTTCGCAACATGTTATACACTGAAAGTCTGAAAACGCTTTTAATTTGAATTGTTTGTTTTACAAAAACTGAAGGTTTTTACAGGAATGTAAATGTATTTGTATAATTTTGTTGCTAATTGCATCCAAAAGGGGGTGCGCGCATGTTCAACTTGGTCTAAGAAATCTTTCTAAGAAATCTTTTGGCCGCTGACCAAACGTCTCCGTGTCGATTTCCTCGTTTGTTTCATGGACGTTCACTATAGACTTGTTATTTGGAAAACGAAGTGCTTACGCCTTACAGAGCTGCTATAAACAGCCGACCTGAACCGGTCGTGGATGCCTTGGAATCTCTTAATGCTACAATATAGAATGTTTGAAAGATATGAGATTAAACGACAAAGAAAGAATTCGCAATCCGATCCAAGCATCGGTTGCATTCTAGTCTGCTTCTTAACTGGCAAAAACTTGATGCTGATTTTATTAATTATCAAGACTTCATCGACCACGCAGACATGACCTCGCCGTGGCTTAGATGAAAACCCTGACTCGGGTGCAGACACCTCCCTGATGGCTTTTTATGACAACGAATTCAGCTCGATCTGATATAAATGACTGTCTCTAAAAAGTAAAAGCCCTCTCTACTAAATGTCATACGCGGTTTAGTTATTTCATAGGCCCGGTTGATTTCCAATGTTTTGACAGATATCAGAGAGTATGTTTATACTATTCTAATGCTTGTTTATTTTCATCTGATATGTAAAAATAATTTCCGCTTCCGTTGCACCTCACGGGCGTGCTACGAAAGACAGGAAAGATAGAAATTCGTTGGTGGTTATATCAACATGCCATCTTACTGTCGAGGAAATAGAAGCATTGGCGGCGGAAGATGTTGTGTTTTGGAGGGCTAAGGGGGGGGGAGGGGGGGGGGGGGATGTCGGGGCATGCTCCCCAGTTTTGAAAACTAGATTCTCTGAAATGGTATTTCCTGCATTCTGAGACTGTTCCTCACAGAATTGTCAGGTTCATTGATTGTGCCCAAAATGAACATGTTTGGGAGGTGAGAAAGTCTTTTATAGCTCTGTACTATAAGACCACATTTTCTTTCTCTTTTTGACATTTTATGCCATGTTTTTTTATCTTCGTCACAATAATTATTAAAACATTGCGTATGCGTAATTTGTTTTTGGCCCAGCCCTTACATTAGGGCTGGGCCATGACGTTCATTACTCAGTTAGTGAGTCATCCACCATATCGCTGACGTCAGGGTCAGAAAAAATCGTATGTGTAAACGGGCCTTACGTGGTTTGTGTTCACAAAGTTAAAGTCGATCTTAATCAACAGTTTCTATTCATCTTTGAGTAGACGTTTTACATCAAGAATTGTTTACTTTGGAGGACGTTGTCGTAGATGAACGCGTCGTAAAATGTTAACTCCCTATTCAGGGGTGGTACCAAGAATATTACCTCTCGAGGTTAGGATATGCACGCCTGTAGTTTTGCATTTACACGACAAAAATCAGGAGTGCTATACCGTTGTATTCTCCGATAAATTTAAAGCAAGTGTCGTTCTTGCTTTACGGTGGGCGGTAACCGGAAATCACGAATGGCGTGATTTTTAATAACAAATTACGATACAATACAAAATAATGAAGAATTTGAAATCTAAAAAAAACAAAAACCTAAAGCGATGACAGTGTTCGATAGCAAGTTTCACTCGCTGAATCAAGCCACAAACCGTTTCCTGGATATAGAAATGAAGTATATAAGTACATTCTTTTAGTTTATACCAAGCTTCAGATATTGTGAACATATCAGTGAGTCTTCAGAACTTAAAAACAACCTCGGGGTATGACGTCCGTGTAAAACAAAGACGACGTCGACTTGAATATTCATTTTCTTAATTGTTTTGCATGAAAAAAATTCTATTGCAATAATATGGCGTCCATGATTCTAGCTCTTTCTTATCTACAAAAAAACGTGTATCCGCGATTTTTAAAATACAGTTTGGTTCAGTTTTTAGTCGACCACAATGCTAGCAATTGTGGCAATGACGTCATAACGACATAACCGAAGTAGTTACGGAGGTACGCGAAAGTGCGCCGAAAATGCGCCGTCTTCTTCTTCTTGTTTTTCTCACGCCACGAGCAGTGTTTCCACTTTGGAAGGAAATTTCCTTCCAGATGCGTCGCGTAGGGGGGAGGGGTAAGATATTATTAGCTTTCTTTGCAAAACTTCTTTGTGTTCCTCATTCCTCGAAGTGACGCATACACTGGCCACGAGGCCGTATTATCTTCATCGACGAAACTGTGGTCACGTTTTGGAATTTTGAATGCTAAATTTTGAACGAAAACACTGCGGGATAAGTATCATTACACTGCTTATTTTGTATTTTGGAGCCATTGTGTTTACCCTGACCAGTATTTCGGTCAGATCCATTATCAAAAGCAATTAGCTGTGCCTCGATCTGTGCCACTGCTATCTTTAAACACAAAAGCAAGCCATTATGGCACTGCTAAATTTAAATACAAAAGCAAGCCATTGTGCCACTACTATCAATATAGGACATAATATTACAATATCTAACATTAAACACAGAAATGTGGCCGAAAATATAGGATTATGTTTTAAATGATGTTTTTGTTTCATACTTTTAATTTCGTTTTTCAGTAACTGCACGTAGTCTCACTTTGACCCACCATAGTTAAGTTTTATTTAATGATTTACATAAAGTCGCGACAAATGTCACACCTTCCTAATTCAAAACGCAATAAACTCGAAAATACGCAACATATCAAAAATCGTCGATATGTTATGGTAACTTCAAAACCACAAACTAAGTTACAAACTGATACTTTAAACTCCGCAAGCCAACACAGTTACTTTTGGTAACTCATGATAAAACACTTGGCCAAAATGTTTTACGTAAAATTAATTAGCTTTAAATTAGTTTTAAATTGATATATGATATGTAATGATCGCATTAATACGGGCGCAATGCCAACCTCGTAGCTGGCGCAATGCGAGGTTTTTTACGAGACGATGACTGATTAGCCTTCTCCGCTGGCAACTCTGTGTCTTCCTAGCTTCAAGATTTTCAATCTATAATGTTTTGACAGAGCCAAAGAAATAAATAAGAGCATGGACATTTACTTATTTATTTCTTTTGCTCGGCCAAAATATTATAGACGTTGCAAAACTGAAAACGTTGCAGCTAACACAGAGTTGCCTGCGGAGGAGGAGGCTAAATACTGATAACGTATTTCGATGCATTGCATGCATGACATCCTCGATCGCCATGAGACTATCTCGTGATGCTAAAACTTTAAATACAATAACAAAGTCTTCAATTAAAATATTGTCAAATATTCATGAATATATAATTGCTAAACATCTCAAGAAAATGATCAAATTTCGTCTTTAAATATTACGCACCAAATGTGTAGCTCTATCAAATTAAATTATAAATTAGCAGGTGACATTGCCGGTGACTTACTGTCTGGTTTTTGTCCATCCAAACCGTCAACAGCCATCCGGGTAAAACCCGCAAGACAAATATTTAAATATTTTCGCTATAGTATGACACCGAGTGAAGCTATGAAACTGTAAGGCATATAATATAGTCTGAGTATAAGTTGGAGAGAGAAATACTACAATTCAGAGATAAGCATAAGAAGTCGAACATTAAAAATAGTCGATGTTTATGATAAAAAGTACGTGTGCACTAAATCGATATGCTTGTCAAAATAATTATTTCTTATCACTGTGATTCGTTTCACTTTCAGATTGTAAACAGCCAACATCATTTTAATATTATATAAAAGTAGTGTGCTGTATAGGCTCTGACAAACTATTTTGTTAGTACGTCAACGAGCGACCTTTTACAGTTGTTGATTATTTCAATATCTACTCAAATAACCAAGGCTAAGTCAAAGGTTATAAGGATGAAATTTCATGCAGGCACCAGAGTTGACACTAGAGTAAACACTGACACGAGACAGTATTTGTCGTACTCAGACGAACTGGCGAAAAACGTCGACGACTCAGATAGAAGTGTTGCTATTCAAATACGGTGATTTGAATTGAAATTTCATTTCTCGTGCATTGTTCTTTTGTGATAATCATTAGCCATTTTCATATCCATCCAGATTAAAATCAAGTAAAGTGCTTCGTAGACAGTATTTTGGATATATAGCAAAGTGAAAAGGTGGTAAACTGTCAAGATTTTTAGTAACGAAATACTGACGTTTCGATCATAAGAGTAAGTGCTTACTCTAATGAAGGACTCCGCTCGAAACGTCAGTATTTCGTTACTAAAAATCTTGGCAGTTTACCAGATTAAAATCAGTTTGGTCATCGTATTTCCGTAAAGAATACAAATAGTTAAAATACAAAAAGTATCATAGTTAACGTCGTGAAGAAGGACTAGAAGAGTGCGCAAATATAAAATACAGTCAATTCGACGCAAACGTGTTATAGAGTTCATATTTCCTCGTATTACATCATTTTAGCAGAATAGCAGGTAGTCTTTGGCTGAAATGTTTACTTAAATATAAGCTCATATTGGATGCCTCCACTAAGGGACTATAAAAAACAGTAAATGACACTTACATGTTTTGGATGCGGTGTCGCCAAAATCATTATAAAGTTTTACGTAGAGGATACCGAAATTATTCATCGTGCCGAGAATAATAAACTGAGTGATAAATGCTGCACCGCAGACAACCCATCCCCATCCACCATCGGGTGGCTCAACAATTTCCATATCAGATTCGTTCGTAGTAAATCTTCTTTTCAACCGTTCAAACAGCGACATAGTACTCATCGTGAAGGAAATGAAACTGCTTGCGGCTCCAAAATTACCTTGGCCTTGGCCTTTCACTCCGTGATGTGTTGAAATGTACAATTAGTGTTTCAGAGGATGTGCCTAGGCTTGATATGTCCAATCACGACGAACCAAATTGGCGAAAATAAACATTACGTCATAATTATTTCGTCACAATGAGCGCAATCGAAATTAAGCAGATATGTAGCAAATTAAGCACGAACTTGCGCGAGCACATCGTAACACCAAGAAATCCAGGAATTGTCTTTCTTTATAATGAAACTATTAACTTATAATGTCTTAAAATAAACTTACGAACATATAGATAGGTTAAAAACCTCCTATACTAAAAGAAAACCTCTACACTTTCATTGATCAAGATGCCGGTGAGATCTCGTAAAAATACGTACGCAGCCCGTACATGCGTCTATTTATATTTGAGTTACAAGAACAAATATAAACTAGAAATACGTATCTCAAATAACCCCTCGTCATCCCTAATGCGGGATTTTCCCCATCCATGGTCCCCAGGCCTCGCACGCCGTGTGTTTGATCACAAAAATTATCACAAAAATGCCGTTTCGTAGTACGTAAATTAATTACCGAAACTAGATATACATAACATACGTGTCTATTATATTACGAGAACTTGTATAAACCCTTCGTACAAACCTGTTTTATATGCACTTAGAAATTAATCGGCAATGTATTTGTTTTCATTTTCAACGAGCACAATTGGCTTCGTTTAGTTTGATTTTAACGAGCACAATGGCTTCGTTTAGTTTGATTTTAACGCGAGCACAACGACTTCGCTTGATTTCAAAATGTTGACCAGCGCGAACACAATATCAATGGCTCCTATGAGAATCAATTATACACGAAAAAATTAAGAATCTTCTGAGAAATATGCTGATAAACTTCGATAAAACATAAAAGTAATAAACTATTGTTTGTAAGATGAATTTTAATTTTATTCACAAACAAATTGGATTTGATATTAGCTGTCACGCCAAAATATATGATGCCATGGCAAAACAAAATCGCGGATGACATCTCCCTGTGTCAAATTTCGTTTAACAGCTACTATCTTAGATATTAATCATCTTACCTTAACAAGAATATCTGTCCTCGCTTCGAAGAATTCACAAAATCGACCACAAGCTAGCGCGTAGGGGAGGCCGAATCCGCGGTACTACAGCGGTTTAACACAAAAATGTTGATGAATATTTTAAATTTAAATCACATGTACTCTGAGGGTTTGAAAAGGTTAATATTAGGGTTAGTATTAGGGTTAGTATTAGGGTTAGTATTGAGGTTAGTATTAGAGTTGCGATAGGGCAGGTCTAAAATGCAGACTGCAGACTGCAGACCGGAAAATGCAGACCGCAGACCGGAAAATGCAGACTGCAGACCGGAAAATGCTGACTGCAGACCGGAAAATGCAGACCGCAGACCGGAAAATGCAGACTGCAGACCGGAAAATGCAGACCGCAGACCGGAAAATGCAGACTGCAGACCGGAAAATGCATACCGCAGACCGGAAAATGTAGACTGCTGACTGCAGACCGGAAAATGCAGACTGGGATAAAAACCCAGGAAAGGAAAAGATCTCTACGAGAGGCATATTCCCGCTGAACAAATTATTCAGAAAATATGCTTCCTTCATAGAAAGAATCGGACTTTTTAATTATATCGCACTTTTTCTGATGGAGGGGCCTGGCCCTCTCACTTTGACGTGGCTAGTAATGTTAAATGGCATGCACACATTTTTCCTTAGATTTACTACCACATATTTTTTTTAAAACTGTCATCAAATTAAAATACAGGAAATACTGTTCCAAAGCTTAAGAAAATCGAAAAATTTCCGGGAGATCATGCCTCCCGACCCCACTGCAAGAATGGAATTATTTAAAACTATTATTTCTTAACATAAAGCAAAAAGCATAAATCTCAGTCTGTATTTTCCGGTCTGCAGTCTGCATTTTCAGGTCTGCGGTCAGCAGTCTGCATTTATACCTGCCGCTTTGCAATAGAGTCGAAATATAATTACCATCAAGTCTCAAGATGACATTTTTCGGTTTATGTTTTATCCTTTATTTCTACAAAGTGTGGGTTCAGTATTTTCAACATTTTTGTGTTAAACCGCTGTGGTACCGCGGATTCGACCTCCCTCTATACGGCCAGCCCCACATAGTCGGCTCACAATGCCATGGCGGAGAGGTTTTCAATTCATCTAGCATGCTTGGGCTATCGGGTGAGTTGTAGTAATACCCTGGGAACCCACAGTTTAGTTAAATTTGGTCGAAAAGGTCGGCAACAGACTTTGGTAGAACTTTTCGACTGTGCCGTACTAGGCTGCGAGCAGGCTCTCTGCGGGTTGGGGAAGGGTAGGTTGGGGCAGAGTGCCGTACCGCAGCTGAGCACAGATAATATTTCAGACCTCTATGGCTGCTCCACTCCAGCCAAATGACGAAGAGCTGAACGCCCCCAGAGTTTCATGCCCCTCTGGCCGCCGCATCGATGCCACTTATCGAAGGACAGTTGCCTCTCGCCCAGCTGAAGAAGCGGCACCAGGGGCGTGGCGACTGGGGGGGTTTGGGAGGGTGCGACACCCCCCCAATAATTCTAAATAGCAAAAAGTTGGTCACACAAGGGATTGCTGCTGGCCAAAATAAAAATGGTGAGACAGAAAAAAAGCTAAAATTTGTTTTTATTATCAATTGTCGGACAACAGTTGGTCAATAAAATTTGTTTTTTTTATCAATTGTCGGTCAACAGTTGGTCAATAGCGCTCAAACATCCCCTTTAAGTGAGTACAGTTGATGTATTCCGTAGTGAAGTATTTCCGATCTGGAGACAGGAGACCGCAGACCATTGAAATCCGAGGCTCAATTGTTTGAAGGATGAAGTTCAAAACCATTGATCCGTATCACTCATAGCCTGCGTAGCAGACGGTTGTTTGGGGGAAGGGGTTAGTATTCGGGACGCGCGGAATACATTCCGCCTCGCTGGTTTTCCGCCGTCCCGAATATAACCCACTCCCCCCAAACGGGTTTTCCGCCTCGCTGGTTTTCCGCCTCGCTGTGTTCCGCGTCCCGAATATAACCCACTCCCCCCAAACAACCGTCTGCTACGCAGGCTATATCACTCACAAACTCGCATGTCATTTGGCTAATTTACAAACCTTAAGTAAGTCAGTTGTGCAATTTAATCTTGTGATGCATGTTAATATTAGTCTAATTACATCATTTTAGAAAAGCTCATACAAAAACGTTGCAGCTGCCAGCTCAAATTATTCACATACTGACATACGCTTGTCAACGCATTTATTAAACTCGTTTGAACATCAACCCTTGCCAAATCCAACTAAAAACTTCTTAAAAAAGGTCATATTTTTATCCTTTCTAAATTTCTTACTGACTTACTCTGTTGCCAGTTCGGCAGCCATTTTGAATAAAGGTTTTTAACGATGGAAGTGCGATACTTCATGTAATTCATTTTTGAACTTATTTATATTTTGGAGACATTTTGGATACTTTTACGCGAACCGCCGCTGAGCAGTAGATATCGCATATTGGCGATTTCGCAAAAAGTTGGTCACTATCATATGACACCCCCCCAATCGTGATTCCTTCGCCACGTCCCTGAGCGGCAATACATATCCGGCACAGCCAGAGCCTGTACAATCGCAGCCTGACATTTCTCCGCTACCTTTGCTGCAGGCTGCTCAGCTGAAACTAAATGGTCAGTGGATTTGTCATATAATATATTTCTCTCGAGTCCCAATTGTATTGTGTTCGTCGCGCGCTTTGTGACTTTTCGCTATGCCAGCGAGGCGTTTTTTCACGTTGGGTTTAGCCGAAGTCCGCTAGCCTTAGGTCGAGCAGCCTGTATCTAACGTGATGGGGGCGATAGCACGGAACCGCTGTTTATACGTGAGTGTAAAGCAGTATCGGCTACTGTGTGTATCGGCAATCCCTGTTACCCCATTTAGGTGGAGTTAAAAAATAACTCCACTATTGGGAGTTCAAATAACTCCCAATAGTGGAGTTATTGTTTTTGAGAGTTAAAATAACTCTCCTGTTACCCCATTTAGGTGGAGTTAAAAAATAACTCCACTATTGGGAGTTAAAATAACTCCCAATAATGGAGTTATTTTTTTATTTTAACTCCTTGCAAATAACACTTAAAAAATATACTCCCTTTTGGGATATCGTTGTCTGAGAAGATTTGTTAAAAAAATAGTCCCAGACGAGTCAAAATGCTATAGTTTCTTACATTATATCAACTCGGACATACGATGCAGCGACAGGGAAAAGCCAGTAAACACGGAAAGATATTCAGGTTATCTGTAGACTACTGTAAATATGAATGCCAAATATTGCCAAATATTGCCTATAATATACCCAGAATCTTGTCCCGCCATATATACAGAACTCGTGACTAGGCTCTCGGCAACGGCTTCCGTGGCTCGGTCGCGGGTTCAAATATTCCAGCCGGAAGGCCTTGAAGTTGCATTTTTCGCAACTGGTCCCGGTTTGGTCTTACAATGTATGTATTCTAACACTCGAGATTTTCCTTCGCCATGGGTCCTTTCGGCTACTGTAACTGTAGTTGGATTTGAAGTGTCCTTCGGTTCGAAGACTTTGTCGGCGATCAGGTACAAGAACCCATTTGTTTTTGAAGAAACCTGTCTTCCTGTCAACAAGAATGTTTGGCCTAAGGTTTACGTTCATGCTGCTGTCGACTACAGCCGCCGCTTTTAAGTCTGAATGCCGTACTTATTGGCTTTTTTACTTTCTTTGTGAATCGTCGAGTACTGTCCAAGTTATTAAACATATATTTTATGTCTAGTTGAGAAAAGTTTTGTTCTGTTCTTAACTTGTAATACTGCAGTCTGCATGCTCAACAAAATCTTCGAAATTTAATAGATTGTTTAAAATTTATACAAGCTAAGTAGGTCAAAAATTTGAAAACGAAAATAAGATTCGTAAGTGCTTTTGATAATTCATTATATACAATATAATGTAAGTTATAGAGTGATCGGGTGGCGCAGCGGATTAGTCGCGGAACCTAGGTTAATTAAGTTAAGTTTAAGTTAAGCAAGCACGAGCGGTCGCGTACAAATTGATCCCAGACCCCCAGGGACGCGAGTTAATTTTTAACTCCGAAACATGGGTTGGTTTTTAACTCCAAAAACGGGAGTTAATTTTAACTCCACAAAACGGATTATTTTGAACCTTTTTTTGGACCCGAATTTTGGAGTTAAAATAACTCCCTGAAAATAACAGTGATGTGGTCAATCAGAATCCAACGCTAATTTACACCGAATGCTGCCACTGTGTTTGAGCGATAGTAACTGCATGCGCGGTATTTGGGCAATAGTTTAATATTCCGAATGCCACTGTGTATGGGCGATATATTTAAACAGCACGCCCCTATGTATGTGCAATAGTACATATAAGGCCGCTGTGTTGGGACGATAGCATATATTGGAATGCCACTGTGTTTGGGCGATAGTATGTCTTAAGAATACCATTGCGTAGGGGCGATATTCAAAACAGCACGTCACTGCGTATATCGGTGATATTATGAATGCCATTGCGTAAGGGGGATATAGTCAAACATCACGTCACTGTGTATGGGTGATAGTATAAAACAGAATGCCACTGTGTTTGGGCGATAGTAAAACAGAATGCCACTGTGTTTGGGCGATAGAAAATCAGAATGCCGCTGCGTTTGCTATTCCCTTCGCATTTATTGTTTTTCGGGTCCCCTACTTCTGCGATCGCCGCTGGGTATGTTTGATCAGAGAGGGGTATTCTTCTTAGCATACCCTATACTCTGTCTACGACGGGGTTCTCGAATCAGTCTGCTTGGTGGGGGTAGAATGGTGGTAGCCCGACAGACAGACAAACAAATGCTGCAACCTCACAGACACCTCCCCAACCACCACCATTGTAACAGTAATGTCAGTTTTTTAAAGGTTTATTTATATATAATACTATATACAAGGCTCAAAATAATCGATCTCGTGGATCCAGGATCCTTTTCGCGCATTCACAATTGGTTACGTAGTTTCCTATTACATTCCTGCATCCTTCCTGAAAAAGAACTTGAACTTAACAATACCAAACTTGTAAATAGTCACTTGGCACTTGCTAATTAAACTAACAATAAACTAAATGTGGAACAAATCAGCAAGAGGTGAAGTTCTTCAATCTTCTGTATAGTTTCTTGAGTCATCCTTTCATTATCTAGTTCGATGTTGAGCACAATACGTTAAGTGGGACAAGTTCAAGTCTGGGTTGTCCATCATAGTGTTTTCTTCCACGAGGTTTTAGATGGTTATCTGTGCAACATTGTGACGCGTGATCAACACACGTGATCAGACCTCGTGTAGTTAGCTAAGTATATATATCTGATGTCAAATAAACTGCAGTCTCAATAAAAGTACTAGTTGTGATCATTATAATCTGTTCCATATTTCAAGGGCAATACACGATGCGTCTTCATCGTTAAATTTCTCGACAACTTTTCCAATTCCATAACGTGTTCCTAATCTGTCAGTATCAAAAACTGGTTCGCTGTGATCTCCAACTATCTGTAAGTATTAAAGAGTTTTTAGATTTGCACCTCATCCTCCTTAGTATTTCTCCCCTCTTTTCAAATATGACAAAGTGGCCAACTTCTACATTTGGATCTGCTGACGTAATGGACGGTTGGCTGTCATTTAAAGCTGGTGATTTGTTGTTGTTCGCACTAGTATTCCTTTGTTGGTTATATCTGGTACAGACAAAGGCTCACACGAAATAGTTTGGCAACGTTAGTTGGATTGAGAGTATTGTGGCAACAGTGGAGATTCTAGATCAATTAAGCTAGGTTTGTGTTGGGCAATAACATAATCATCGACGTTGAACTGCACTGGGCATTACCAGCTAGTATACTTAACAACAGAACAATAGGAATGTCTATTGGTGTTCCTGCTATTTTTTAACATCGAATACTAAGAAAGAAATGACTTTTCATCCTAATCCTAAAATAAATTTATATATTAAAATAAGCCTTTGACAAGACCTTTCTTCCAATGTATAGTACGTAATAAAAAATAAGTGAAAACTTCATTTAAATCAAGTGATTTCGAGCTAGAGATACTTAAACTATGCATGTATTCCATATAAGGAAAAGGTAATACATTGCCCTAGGATATGATATGATAGGATAGGACAGGATAGGACAGGACAGGATAGGCTATGATAGGACAGGATAGTATATGATAGGACAGGATAGGATATGATAGGAAACTTTATTTAAAGAGGGTGAAAATACCTGGTTAGCAAAAGCTAATCTTACCGAGGACACTTTAAAATCTTACCCAGCAGGGCCCTAGTTACCAGTGACGAGAGATACTAACCATCAACTCTAAATAACCCTAATCCTAGTCCCAAGCTCTATATACCCTAAACCTAACCCCCTTTGAGATTCACAAGTCTCCATCCGATCGACTACCTAATTGTCCAAACTTATAGGCTACAGTAATGTAGGACATAACCATTAGTGTAGAATGCGCAGAACATGTAAAAGTTATGGCAATGTATTTGCTCAGCAATGCAACGTAATAATACATGGTTATTTCCATATGGTTATTTCACAAATTTTATAAATATTCTTCTTTAGTTAGAAGCATGAAACTAACACCAAATAGCATTTTGCAAGGGCTTTCATTTGGTACAAGATTCCCGTAAAAGTATTTAAAAACCAAGGCTTCGATTTCTGATGAATATGAAGTTAAATATCAATATCATCAGAAATTTAGGAGTGAAAAACATTTTTCTTAATGCTAGAACCTTGTGTCATATATTAAAAACCTTTTTCTATCAATGTACATGACATAATTTTAGGAAAAGTAGTTAATAATTAGAAGCTGAAAAAATAAATGAAAACTTAAGTTATTTCTCAAATTATTATTGCTCTTTAGTTAGAAGCATGAAAACTTAAGTTATTTCTCAAATTATTATTTAAGAAATAAAAAACGTGTCGCGTGTGATTATCGAGTTATAATGGCACGAGAGATGCGTGTAAAACACGAGGCGATAGCCGAGTGTTTTGCTAGCTTATCGAGTGCCATTATAACTCGATAATCACACAAGACAAAGTTTTTTATATAATAAAATAACACCATTAAATTAACAATAAAGCCATGAAAAATGTAGATTTACCTGTTATAAGAGACGTTGCTAGCACATAGCAACGCACGTTGCTAGGAAGCCTTTGATGAAAACACGTTTGCAATTTTAGCGATGAAAATGCACTCAACGTTGCAGTTAAAACATTCTGTTGTGTTAGTACCTTGATTAGCTTTGTATCCAGCTATTCTTTGACTTTTTTTTGTAATTTAAACTACTTAAAATCCGTCGAAAACGACAAAATCTACGCGAAGAATCACGTCAGCTTATGCTTTATTGAGTTATAATGCACGGTTTTTGAGCTCAGTAACCAATCAGATAGCGTGTTCTTACTCATTTACTTCCGGTTATTTTATATTGCTCTTTAGTTAGAAGCATGGAAACTTAAGTTATTTCTCAAATTATTATTGCTAATTACTTAGAAGCATGAAAACTTAAGTTATTTATCAAATTATTATTGCTCTTTAGTTAGAAGCATGAAAACTTAAATTATTTCTCAAATTATTATTGCTCTTTAGTTAGAAGCATGAAAACTTAAGTTATTTATCAAATTATTATTGCTCTTTACTTAGAAGCATGAAAACTTAAGTTATTTCTCAAATTATTATTCCTCTTTAGTTAGAAGCATGAAAACTTAAGTTATTTCTCAAATTATTATTGCTCTTTAGTTAGAAGCATGGAAACTTAAGTTATTTCTCAAATTATTATTGCTCTTTAGTTAGAATTTTGATAGTTAAGAAAAGAGAATGTACTTTATATACGATAAATAAAGTTATACTTTACACTGGTGGCAGCGAACGAACCTGTTAGCATGGCAGATGGACTTCGAGATCGTTTACGTTGGGAAGAAGGAGAGAAAATTAGTCGTGGATCTTAACTCTTTCCTTACGGGCGCAGTTAAAATGGGTCATTGAAGACCCGCAAAGTCGTCAATCGAAAAACACGGCACACGGTAACGCAAGATTAAAAATTGAAATTCGACAAGCGCCAGGAACATGAAATCCACGCACACGCCAAGTTTGATTTGATTTCATAAACAACTCTGCGATTGGTGGCATTTTGAGTTTTCAAGATGCTACGCGGGCGTGCAAGATGGCCTTTTCTGGAAAAATGTAAATTTTTCAACCTGTTTTATGATAATTAATGCTAATTTATATTAACATAATGTGTTTTGTTCGGGAAATTTAAAAGAACAAGTAAAAGCCGGTTTATTGGGCTTCCAGAAAATGCATAGCTTTCGCAACAGTTATGGTTATTTCAAGAGATATCAATAGAACAACGTGGTCGTTCAATTTTTGATGTTTTTCAGCCGTATGGAAAGAGTTAAGAGTCGAATTGTACGTAGCCTCACAACAATGGGACGACAAGTTAGATGTCCTCTTGACCTTGTCTACCGCAGACCGAACCAGCTGGAAGAAAATTAAAGACATCTTACTTAAAGAGTTTCAACCATCCCAGATTACTAGCGAGGAGCTCTTTGTTCGAAGCCTCAAGAAAGACGGTGAGTCGTACTTAGTTTATTCTAAGCACATTGAACGCCTATATCGTGAGTCCTTTGCCATATAGCCAGATACTGAACTTAACAGCCAATCAATCGAAGCTATTAAACGCCAGTTCTTACGAGGGATTAATCACGATATCGCACAATGAGATCAAGTTACACCACCCTGATGACTCCTTAGACAAGCTTGTTAAAAGAGCCAAAGAAATCGAAGACGTCCTGTGTAAGCCGAATGCAGATATTCACATTTTAGGAAATAAGGAGCCCTTATAGGAACTATAAAGTGAACTAAAGGAATTGTGGACGTTGTCTCCTCGCTTGCAATGGCTGTTAATAACACTGCTTCAGAGCAAGAAGGTGTTGAGACCTTTAACCAACAACGACCCCCCCCCCCCCCCCCCCCCCCCCCCCCCCCCCCCCCCCCCCCACCAGTAGCAGTCAACACGTAGTCATGCTTGGAGTCGTGGCCGTCGGGGATATGGCCGTGGTCAGCGCACAATCGAATGCTACATGTGCAAGAAGCCAGGGCATGTTGCTAAGGATTTCCCTCAAATGCACCTACTGTAAGTCAACGAGATGGAGGTGGAGGACACCTCGCACGGCAGTGCCCATCCACTCCTTTAAACTAGTTGATGTTGATGCTAAAGAGCGACCATCAACATCACAAACTATGCCCATAGCCCCTTTTGTGAATAGAAAACGGACATTGCATGTTAGTGGAAAGGTAGGAAATGCACCTTGTACTTGGCTTATTGACACTGGAGGTGGCGTAACCTGTGTTAGTGCCCAATTGCCAGGAATAAGAAATCTTACTTTATTACCATCCACCTCGTGCCCAACAGCAGCCAACTCTACACAGTTATACAATGTTGTGTGAAGATCGTGGTAGCCATTAAAATTGGTCGTGTGACCAGACCCTCTGTTAGAGTATACCATGAATTGTGGACAAATTGAACTCACCTGCTATACTTGGTCTTAACATCTTGCATGCCTATGACAATATGGTAGTTGACTGGAAAGCTCAAACCTTGCAGCTTGGCGGGCATGTAATTCCTTTGGAAGAAAGACTGCTAGGAGCCCCAAGACAACCTACAGAGGTACACCTAGTCTCACTGCTCGCTCTCAGTGTTTTATCAAGGCAGCTTCAGCAGATTTTGGGTCAGAGCCACAAGATACCCTATTCACTCCTTATCGGGATAAACTGGCGCGGCAAAACGTTTTGCTGGGTTCAGCAGTCGTCGTATACGGATTTACGAAAGGAAATTCCAATTTTGTTGATGAACAGTATAGTGAGTCCCCAATAAAATATAGTGGTACTTCCATTGGTCAGCTTTCATCAATTCAGGTGCAAGATGAGGAAGAAACCGTGGGAACCAAACTGTCTGGGTTGAAACCGCCGGCGAACGTGAATTTGTCAAATAGTTGCCTCTCATCAAAACAGAAGCACGTAGTCACAAAGCTTCTGAGTGACTACCGGGGTACGTCGTACCCCTTTGGCCTTGCGCAATGAAGTGGACAGACAGATACGAGAAATGGAGAAAAGAGATGTTATCCGCGAGTCATCATCTCCCTGGTATGGAACGTATCGTTTTTGCGCCGATTTCAGAGCTCTGAATAATGTCACTGAAACCGACATATTATTCCCCTTACCATCTATCAAGGAGTGTCTCGATTCATTAGGAGGGTCAGTCATGTTTACCACCCTGGATCTCCACAGCGGTTATTGGCAAATCCAGATTGATCCCAGAGACACACACAAGACAGCATTCACCACAGAGTCGGGGCATTGGGAGTTTGTTGTCATGCCTTTTGGAGTAAAAAACGCGCCAGCTGTCTTCTCTCGCCTTATGGCGGACGTTATGCGACCAAGTGAACCTCTGACCCAGCAGGTAGTGCCTGAACTTCCGCAGAGCCTAAACTAGGGCAAACTGAGTACCGACGCATCAGACATCGGATTTGGTTGCATTTTATCCCAACGAGACGGTAGTGGACAAGAGAGACCCATTGGCAAGCGAGTTCATTACCACTAAATGTCTTTGATATATAATGAATGGGTCTCTCTTGTCCACTACCGTCTCGTTGGGATAAAATGCAACCAAATCCGATGTCTGATGCGTCGGTACTCAGTTCGAAGGTCTTGGTCATATTAGAAATGCTAACACGGGAGCGTTGGTGATTGCCTCTTTCAGCTTTCAGAACGCTTTCAATACAGAACGCTTTCAATTGTGGCATAAACTCCATGTAATAATTGCACAATCCTAGAAAGCTTCGGACATCTTTCACAGTTGTAGGTCGCGGCCAATTGCATACTGCTTCCACCTTCTCCGGGTCTGGGTAAGATTCCATCAACCGAGACCAAGTGTCCCAGAAAACGCAATGTTTTCTTGCACAGCCTGACCTTTGTGCTCTTGATCGTTAGTCCCGCATTCTTCAGCCGTGAAAACACCTCTTCCAGGAGTCGTAAATGGTCATCGAAACTGTTCCCTCCAATAATCATGTCATCTAGATAGGTTGCTATTCCATTCCCAGGCAAGCCCCCACAGACCACCTCGGACTACGATGGCTACGTAGTACGAAGGATCCCAGAGGAAGGTATGCCCGCTGCAGGGTAGAAGAAATCGAAGAGTTTAATTTCGAAATGCGCCACAGACCAGGAAATCAGAATCAACACGCAGATGCCTTGTCGAGAAATCCTCAACAACAGAACTGGGTATCGGTGATATCACCAAGTATTCGATTCTCAGTACAAGATATCAAGAACGAACAGACAAGTGACCCAGTCCTAAAACAAGTTATAACACATGTGCGACTCAGTAGAAAAAGATGCCAGTCTTCGAGTCTCGTCGTCAGGTCATAAAATAATGGGGAAAGAGAAATATCTGTTCTTGGACGACGAAATAGGCATTCTCTATATCAAGTATCGCCAAGGCAGGAAAGTTTATAAACAGCTGCAGGTGATTTCGGATAGCCTGGTTCCCGATGTTCTTCAGATGAAACACTCCTTTGCCAAGACAAAGAAACTTATCCAACGTGACTATTACTGGCTATCCATGAACGAGGATGCAAGAAGATACTGTCAAACCTGCTCTGTTTGTGCTACCTGTCAAGACCGGCCCCAGAAATCAACGACCGAATCCTCTTTAACAAGCCAGCCAACAGAGCCATGGCAAGAAATATCCATGGATCTAAAGGGACCCTTTGGGTGGCAACCTACACCTAAGAAACCGTAACTTGTTAGTCGTTCTTGACCTGTTTACGAGAGCATCAGAAATGATCCCGCTTCCCGATAAGAAAGTTACAACAGTAGCTATAATGCCATCATTACGGAAGTATATTGTCGTCATGGGATACCCGAATCTATTTTGACAGATAGAGGTTTGGAGTTCGACAACTCGACAATGCTAGTATTGGCAACAGAGCTAGGAATCGATAAGAAGAGGATAAGCCCGCTCCATCCCCAAGTCAATGGCGCAGTGGAAAGATTGAACCGCACGATTGGCTAAATGTTGAAGAAGACGCAGGAGGAAAATTATCTGGACTGGGACTTAAAGATTCCATTTGTGCATTTCAATTACCGAAATCAAGAACACTCATCTACGGGTTACTCGCCATTCTTTCTAACCTACGGTCGGAATCCACGAACCCCTCTGTTAGTCAAGGAAAGCACATTGCCAAAACCTAAAACACCTCAAGAATGGGCTGCAGATCTAGCTAAAACATTAAGGAAGCGTACAACGAGAGTACCACAAGGGATAGGCAGCAGAAAGAGAAGCAGGCAGAGAAGAGCAAAGAGGCCTCTACAACGCAAAAGTTCAAGGTTGGTGACGAGGTACTTATTTACTCTTCACAAAAGAAGGGTCGAGTGTCAGCACTTCATAAACCATGGGTTGCAGGGCCTTATATAATTATACAGTGTCGCGAAGGGAATACATTCCGCATTAAGAAAGCTGATAACTTCAGGAAGAGGTTGATTCGCCACCAGGATCGACTGCGATATTTCCATCGCAGACCTCATCATCTTTGTAAACAAAGCCAAGCTAGTACGGCGGAGGAGTCGCAGAAACAACAATCTGCTGCAGAACCGGCCCAGGAACAGCCAACAGGGCATGACACACTTCCACAAGTGTCAACTCCAAACTTTGAAACTCTGGATAACGAAAACAGCGAGCTGAGAGTGAAAACGAAGACGCCCAACCAGCCATGCCCGTCCCACGAGAGGGGATGAGAAGAAGCGAAAGACAGAGGCAAGAACCTCGGCGTTATGGAGCATGGGTCAATTCAGACCAAATCATGCCATTATATTTGTATAGCGATATCGTTAAGGGACACAAGTGACTGTACAGACTTGTATTTTGAATTGTTTATAGGGGTGAAGAGTGTAACGCTGTTCGCGTGGTCAGCGGTTAGGCGGGCGCAAGAAACGTGTTCTGGTCGTACAAGAGACGAAGCGTTTAAGTTCATAGTTAAGAAAGATAATGTACTTTATATACGATAAATAAAGTTATACTTTACAATACCACACCACTTTTAGAATTGCTTCACTGGTTGCCTATAAAATACCGAATTCATTTCACTATAGAATTGTCATGTTAACTTTTAAATGTATTAGAGAACTTAAACAAGTCACGTCCTTGAACCAAGGACGTCGTATTATTTCAATAGAATTTTTCATGCAAAACAAAGGAAATGAATAATGTAAAGTCTCAAAAGTAAACTTGACGTCGTCTCTATATACAGACGTCATTGATCAGGGTGTTTTCATGTTCTGATCAGGGTGTTTTCATGTTCTGATCAGGGTGTTTTCATGTTCTGATCAGGGTGTTTTCATGTTCTGATCAGGGTGTTTTCATGTTCTGATCAGGGTGTTTTCATGTTCTGATCAGGGTGTTTTCATGTTCTGATCAGGGTGTTTTCATGTTCTGATCAGGGTGATCAGGGTGTTTTCATGTTCTGATCAGGGTGTTTTCATGTTCTGATCAGGGTGTTTTCATGTTCTGATCAGGGTGTTTTCATGTTCTGATCAGGGTGTTTTCATGTTCTGATCAGGGTGTTTTCATGTTCTAGAACGTCAACATCAGTAAGGACAGTTAGTAAAGTTAAACGTTGAATCACTGATTAGATGGGTTTTTCATAAACTACGAAAGCTTGTATGAACTAGAAAAAATGTACTTATACTTCATTTCAACATTCAACGAGGATACCTAAGTATCGAGTAAGGAATCGAGTAAGGAATCGAGTTAGGAATCGAGTTAAGAATCGATATTAAAAGTCAGTAAAAGCCTTTTCTTCACTGTAAAAACAGATTGGTTAAAACAACCTATCTCAGACTCATCAATTGACCATTTTGTATGGGTTGAAACAACCAAACTAAGGTCATTTTAACCAAAATATTTGGTTATTTTAGCCATTTCAAATTGAGTCTGAGACAACCTATCAAATTGGTTGTTTGAACCAATCTGTTTTTACAGTGTAGGTTTTGTCACAGCTGACCAGCCTGGCAGGAGTCTTGCGTTCACGCTCAAATGTTTTTCCCCTGCGTGACATTGATATTTAAAAAGCACGAAATTATTTCATTATTTTTATTGGCCCAATAGTTAGAACAAGGAACAAGGTACAGAATCCATCTCCAAAAGGAAATTCCGGTTAGCCCATGAAGTTGGCCTACGTATATTTATCATTTCTTGTTTCAAAATTTCGATTACCGTGGCGGTTGCTGCTTGCCTGGCCAACTTTCGGCCCCAATCCCCCAACTGACCAAATGCCTCCAAATAACATATGTACGACCGACAAGCAAATAGAAGGCATTAACGAACAAATACATGGCACTCGTACCAGCCCGCTGGATGTGGGATTATTAACACGAAACGATATGTTCGCTTATCCGCTCTTTTTAAGAAAACTACGTTCGCTAGCAGGATAAGCTGTACGCATATTGTAAACAGATAATTTATCTGTGTTTTAATATATATTGTAGCTTTGGGAGTTGATTATTTCTCAAGAAAACGTTCGTCGAAGACAGCCGTATTTTTGTTTAAGATGGTATCCTTATTAGGAAAATTATATTTTGGCATGTTCGATTATCCGCGCTTTTAAAGAGAACTCTCGTCATGCCTTCTATTTGCGCTTCCTTATAAGGAATACGTACTAGATACCCCTATCCCAAATAATGAGCCTGCCGCAGGCTGGGCCAACTCGGTTAAGCGAGTTGAAAATTTTACCTTTTCCGAGTTGGCCCGGCAATGTGGCTGAAAAACTGTTTGGCTCGTTCTGTCGCGCGTTTGTTTACTTGATTGTGTGAATAAACTCACAATAACTTTGCCCAAGTGAAGCAACATTTGCTTGGTAATTGTGAATTTTGGGTTGAAATCATCGTCGTCATCTCAAAACTCATCCCAGCTTACCGAGCTAGCCCGGGCTTACCGGGCCAACTCGTTAACCTGGCCTGCAACTCGCCTCATGTAATATAATGTTTGCGGGTATTTCTTTTGTTCTCACAGGGCCATTAACAACTAATATACCTCATTATATCCATTTTTGCTAATCTTACCTCCGTTGGCGGCAAACCAGGTCTGATTAAAACTAATCATACCCGGTTTGACGCCAACGGAGGTACGATTACGAAAAATGAATTTTAATCAAATCATCATTCAAAGACTCAACACGAGGTCGAGGAACCTCGTCAGAAATGTCGCCAAAATTAATTTTGATACGGTAGAGTTAGTTGTTAATGGCCCTGTGAGAACAAAAGAAATACCCGCAAACATTATATTACAAACATTATATTATTAAGGAAACATTAAACGTCCCGCTCGATCCGGGTCATTCGACCCTCATCGAGCGGGACGTTTAATAGCTAATCACCTCTTTTGATGCTGTTACTTAAAATAATCAGTAATAATATGGTCCACCTCGCTGTTTCTTTTGTTTTAACAGGGACGATTACTGTCGTATTTACGCCATGAATACTGGATGAGGGATATTTAGTTCTAAACATCCCTCATCAATATATTCACGAGGGACGTTTAGAACTATATTATACCTCAACTATAAATCGTCCAATCAAAGAGCTAGATTTGTACCACGTGAGCAGTCAATTTAACCTCGAATTCCCCGCTGATGACGTCATCAGCGGGTACCCCGCTGATACCCAGTACTCGCGCGTAAACTAAGACGAGGCTGTAAACAATGGAGGAACAACAAGACGTTTCTAGACGTTTCAAGACAGCATTCAAAATCGTTTCGGTATAATATATCCCTCGGGGTAATATTTCGTCGAATTCCCCAAGCGGAGGGTCTATAAATGATAAAAATATCTCTCATCCAATATTCATTAAAAATATGCCTCAAAGAACTATAATTGATTTGTTCCTACTCCACAACGTATGTCTTTTGGTGCTTAAAGGAACTCGGTTTTCATTTGCTTCGGCAACTTCTTTATCGCTCACAAACGAAAACTGCGGACATCAGCCATCAATCACTCCGACTAAAAAATACTAACGTGTATTTGATATTTCACAAGTACTTTTCCTAGATATACATTGTCAGTATGGGCAGATAAAATGGTGAAAAATATGGGGTAAAAAAAAGTTACAGAGTATTGCGGAACACCTACTAACACTGAATTTCGTCAAAAAAAATTCAGCGGGTTATTTATTGAAGACGTTTTAGGGTAAATTTAGTACATTTTAATGGATGGTTCATGACCACAATTTTTCATATACAAAGATTGCCGTTGTTCCTTTTCTTCCGAAGTTGCTCCTTGTCATGACCTCCTATTACATTTAGCACTCTTTTTTCTTCCTTCTCTGTTCTGCACTCCTTATAATCGCGGCATGCCTGCTCTAAAATACTGTTGTTGTTCAATGTATGATTGATCTACACGTCTATAAACTTCTTTAGGTAAATAAGATGCTTCATTGCACTCATTTCTACTCAAATATTATGCAAAATTATATGTTGTTTCTTAGGCCATGACCGCCTTTTGTATAAACATTAGAACTGACAAGTCCATTGTTTTTTTGTGAATTCAGCTTGTTTACAAATATTAAAGATTTGAACGACAGACAGACAGACAGACAGGCAGACAGACAGACAGACAGACAGACGACTCGAGGTAATAAGATAATATTTATTAAGATAAATCTATATATTAATTTAGTAACTTATGTACGTTAACAGAACAGTAAGAAATAATCCTGAGAAAAACCTTTTTTGAACTGCTTCAAATCTGAATTTTTGACCGATGATGTAATAATGACGTCATGGTTTGTTGCCATGAAAACAAAAATATAACGTATATTCAGTGTACCATGTCATCAACCTGTGAAAATTTCATTGGCATACATCACTGATCTCTAAATAAAGACTGGATTGAGCTTTCTATTGTATCTGATGAGCTGATTTTGAAGCCTGCATATTTGCATAATGTAAATTAACGAGAGATCATTAGAAACTCCGAGTTTGCAAGCAAATCAAACTGTGACGCTAGAAAAATAGGTTTAGTGTCTGGCCAATATAGTTTCTTTGTTAACATTAAATGCATAAAATCTTCAACCTAATTTGACGTCTCATATCAGGCTTCTCTCGCTGGATAATTAGAGCCAACGGCGGCCATTGCTAAGGGACCAGGTCGCAGTAAATCTGTAGGTAGGCGATGAATTGTTTTACCCAGTAATTTGAAAAATGTTTTCTGGTCCTCTTTATAGTAATATTATTTTATTTTGTCGATGGTAAGAGCACATAAACCATCAAAAAACCTCATAGGATTCCCAGTTGGTCCCTTAGTAATGGCGGACTTCCGGCTTCATTTTCTGAACAATAGTTGCTCGATCCAGTCTTTATTTAGAGATCAGTGGCATACATCTAATAGTTTTGGAGATATTGCCCGCGGGCTGACCCCCCCCCCCCCCCCCCCCAACCCCAGAAGACCAAAAAAGCCTAGTGTTGATAGGGTTAAGATTGTTTCTACTTTTAAGTCAATTTTGACAGTATGAAGTTGAAATTTGTCTTTATTAGTTATATGTTGTAATATGCCGGGTCACTCATGTTGCAGAAAAGATCATGTGATAGTAAATTGTTGAAGGTACTTGTGTACGTTTCGAAGACATATATATCCAGTTTTTAAATCGCTATCAAACTTCGACTAATTTTTATTGAAAAACATGCACGCCATTTGCGAAGTTTTGGAGATATTGAATTTTTACGGCTGTAAGGATATTTCAAGTGAAAATGTTTCAGTTTTACATGTGAAATGACAACGCAAATTTTCGTTAGGACGTAAAATATATAAATAAGGACAAAATAAATAATCACTAACGAAGAAATAAAGCAGAAAATACTGTTTGATAATTTCATAATTTCAACTACAGCCTCTTGGCTACCGTCTACCGATTCTCTACAAAGTAAACGGGGGGCCCCTCTTGAGTTGGAGGCCGGAGCAAATTGCCGACAAGAACCAACTATAAGGACTAGTGTTTACAGAAAACCAAAAGCTATCGAACGACGATATACTATAGCTTGTGAGAGTTTCGACACGCCATGCGGCGATAATTTAGGCCCTGTTTATAAGCGCTAGGGTAACCCTAGGAGTAGGGTTACTCTAGCGCCAGGGTGAAAAGATGGGTAACCTTAGGAGTAGCTAGGGTGAAGTATACTCACGCCGTCGAGCGTGTACGCGGGAAATTCGAGTGTAAACATGGCGGGAATTAAGAAATAATTGCTTTATTCTTCATACTGATCACTGTTCATATCTTTTATGTTTATATCCGATTCTGTCACACTTTCGGTACCAAGGTCTTCGGGAAAATCGGCAGCCATGCAACATACGAAGTTCGGTATACATGTATTGCAAGTCTGCTTCAAAGTCGATGCCATTAAATTCGCATTTAGTTTTGTAGTTTCTCAAGTAATTTAGAAGAGCAATCACTTTTGCATTTTCCAAAAATCAATTTTTCTTGCTTCCAGTTACTTCATTTGATGCAGATGTTTTTCTTTTTCGACCGACACTTTCTTTGGATGCCCCACAACACTTTCTTTTGACAGACATATGCGAGGCTAGTGAGAGTGCATCAAGAGGCCTGATACCTAAAAACTTGACCGGGGTGTCCGAGTTGTCCCTATCGATTGTGTTTATAAGGCAAAAACATAGTCCTATAGTGCTAGGGTTTCGCTAGCTAAGTGATAGGGTGACCCTACTAGTAGGGTAACCCTAGTTTGCTTATAAACGCAACGTAGAAAAATAACTACACTAGGGTCACCCGGGCGCTAGGGTAACCCTACTCCTAGGGTAACCCTAGCGCCTTATAAACAGGCCCTTACGGATAGTCACTCGAATCACATCAAATACGACGACAATTATCCAAGTATATTCAAGTTCATATCGTAAACTAAAAACAACAATTACAAAGAAAAAACTAAGCTATAACATAAAATGTCATAAAATACATGGCTAAACACGTCTACTAAATAACCGTAACTAGAAATAGCGAATCTTAATGAATAAACAATTTGACATGCTCTTAAAATGTATGATCATGCAATATTACGAATTTTATCCTAAAATCAATGCTAAATACAAAAATAAAGTAATGACTTACATAACAATCCCGCTATGCCGATTCTTGAATTGTCCGAAACGTCCAACGCATGTTCCGTAAAGGTGTAAACTAAAAATTATCGATAAAAGGCTTCCGTACAATGTAATACAACTGACGACTAAGAACAACTGATAATGTACTTTGGGCGATACAAAGAGTCATGTACTATCTTAAAACTAATTGGATTACTGATTATTTAGATAAAAATAACTAACTGACAAACACTGATTATAAAGTACGGAGATTAAGCATGCAATGCTGTCACACTGATAGACTACTCGACGAATCATCTTACAAACCAATGGTATACAAAACAACAACCATCAAGACTTTGACAAGACGAGCACAACTTATATGTTTTCTAGGTTCACATCTCTAGGTTCTCTGAAAAACCATTTCTCGCATTCAGAGGCGAGTTTTTAAAAGTAATCTGAAGGCCATAAATCAGAACATGGCACAATACACGTCAAGATATTATTGATTAACTAAATTTATTGATAAACAACTCTAAATCGAAACATTTCTTACAATTATAGATCTTTTTAATAAGTTCAGAATATTTTAATCACGGTTAATTTTTCTATTCAGGAAATTTTGTTTCTCTTGTTTTTCGGTGACTCCTAACGCAAAGCAAATGAGTCTGATATATAATCGAAAGATCTGGAGGAGGGAGACTACTTCACGTATGTCGATTGTGTCCGGACACAAAATTTTGGTTAGGATAAAAGTTGTTTTGGGGACAGGCTTACACGAAGTAACAAGCTTTAGGCATGCATGAAGTACCCACTGCCTGGAGGAGCATGAAACATTCACATGGCGCTAGAATATTTACGTTTAGTCCCTGTCAAAGACATTTTGAATTTTTTGACAGTCGTCGATGTCATTGACAGTCAGCCGGATGCCCTTGCTTTAAGACCACTCCCTCGCCCCCCCTGGCTACGCCACTGCAAATTTCCAACGTACGATGTTTTACGAAGTTCGCTTCGACGTTCGTCAAACGATTTCGCAAGCGGCAATCTAGAGGGGGCATTTAGTCGAAAACCAATCACAATCCTAGAATTCATGATCAATTATAGTTTGTTCCAGACTCGCCTGATTCCGAGAAGATGGTTACATGAAGTAAGGTTTTAAAACTATTAGTCTATTTCAGAAACTTGAGAGGATTTCAGATACTTTTAGATTTCAATCCTCTAGCTTCATCCGGTATGGACCATGGGAAACTTTCGTTGACGTATTCGATCCCAACGACGACGTTCTGGCCGAGTAGACAGAAGGTCACCGGAAGTAGTTTTCTTGTATTTAGTTTCATTTCTAAAGATTTTGATCTTTGATAAAGTTTCAATTCACTGTTTAAGTCAAGTGATATTAAAAGATAAAGCACTTATTAATTTATTAGTCTCTCGTGTCTTTAAAATATCGATATCCGAAACTTTAAGTAGCTCTTATTTATTTCTTTGGCTCGGCCAAAACATTATTGCAGGAAGACACAGCTAGGAAGACACAGCTAGGAAGACACAGCTAGGAAGACACAGCTAGGAAGACACAGCCAGGAAGACACAGCTAGGAAGACACAGCTAGGAAGACACAGCTAGGAAGACACAGCTAGGAAGACACAGCCAGGAAGACACAGCCAGGAAGACACAGCTAGGAAGACACAGCTAGGAAGACACAGCTAGGAAGACACAGCCAGGAAGACACAACTAAGAAGACACAGCTAGGAAGACACAGCTAGGAAGACACAGCCAGGAAGACATAGCTAGGAAGACACAGCTAGGAAGACACAGCTAGGAAGACACAGAGTTGCCTACTGATATATATATATATATCAGTTAAATCTTTTTGTCATCTCCACGCAGTGTCGTCGCGGTTATAATTAACCACTCCTTGACCTCTCCCACCGGGTTATAAATAACATGATTAACGACAAATTAAGCACTGAAAGAATTGAGGAAATCGCGTAAACAACGCCTCAAAGTGTTCTCCTGACTATAGTTCAGAAATGCCAAAAATTTAAGTTTTCCCGAATTCAGGAAATTTGGTTTCTTTAGCCGTTGACCAACACATTTTAAATTTTCATCATAGTTAGTATATAGAAGGGATGATTTGGACGGTTCGTTCACTTTCACGGTCATTGAATATTGTATTTTCTGTATAATGAAACAGTCATCTAATAACAATGTTCGGATTTAATTAGTGTTAGTCCTTCATCGTCACGTGTTGTGAGTCCTTCGCCGTCGCGTGTCCATAAATAACAGTAAAACAATAAAATCTCAGTCAACCAATAACACAAACATTGCATCATCTTGAAAGGCAATGAAGCTTCCAAACCATCCCTCTACTAAGTATGATGTCATTGACAGTCAGCCGAATGCCCTAATTGCTTTAAATTTCCGTCTATGCTGCGAGTACGATATGTTTTGCAATTTGATAATTGGATTTGACTTGTAATTGCTCAGAACATCTACCCTCCCCCCGCACAAATTTCTCCCTGGATTTAGACTTTTCACGAGAGCTACGCCACTGTAAATTTCCTTTACGATGTTTTACGAAGTTCGTCAAACAATTTTGCAAGGGGGCAATCTAGAGGGGGCATCTGGTCGAAAACCAATTGCAAGTCCCCTTCGACCAGATCCTGATCAAATATATTTAGTTCCAGACGCCTAATTCCAAGAAGTTGGTTACATGGAAGTAAGGTTTTAGAACTATTTCAGAAACTTGAGAGGATTTCAGATACTTTTAGATTTCAACCCTCTAGCTTCATCCGGTAACTTTCGTTGACGTATTCGATACCAACGACGACGAGAAGGTCACCGGAAGTAGTTTTCTTGTATTTAGTTTTATTTCTAAATATTTTGACCTTTGATAAAGTTTCAAGTCACTGTTTCAGTCAAGTGATATTGAAAGATAAGAAAGCACTTATTAATTTATTGGTCTCTCGTGTCTTTAAAATATCGACATCATCAGTTCAATCTTTCTGTCAGATCTCCACGCAGTGTAGTCGGTCATAATTAACCACTCCTATCTCTCCCACCGGGTTATAAATGACATGATTAACCACATTAAAAAGCTGCACTGAAAGAGTCGAGGAAATGGCGTAAACAACGCCTCACTAAAGTGCTCTCCTAACTATGCCACGTTTGGATAATTAAAATATACATGTAGTTCAAAAATGCAAATATTTTAAGACCTTCGTCTGCTCCGCTCGAAACGTCAGTATTTCGTTACTAAAAGTCTTGGCAGTTTACCACCTTTTCACTTTGCCATAAATATCCAAGTTGTTTTCATTCATCAATATTAAAAACGCCTCTCTAGTTAAGGCTATTAAATTTCCTTAAGGGTGTGACCAAGAGTCTGGTAGGTGTGTTGTTAGTCAATGGGAATTACGCATAAATCCGAAAGGAACAGTACTCAGCTGGGGTACTAGTTATTTTTATAGTTTTGCGTATTTACATATCTTCCTCAGGGAAGCGGATGTCGTCCCACGTATCCGGTCTTTAAAAGTTCACCACGTGTTCCACAACTTCCAAAGAAATTATTCTGCAGCGGATGTTAACTCAACTGTTGATATTGAGTGGGCTAAATTATTTGGCTTGAGTACAGTGAGCAAGAGTTTTCAGATTGTGACAATTGTGACAATTAGATCGATTTTTATATGTGTACTTCGGATTTCAGTGTACAAAACATATATAAATTAACAAATCACATCGCTAACAGTATGTGTTGTTGGCGTTAACGGATGGAAGTTGTTTACGTCACCAAATGTTTATTCTTGTACCCTATTACAACTTCCGGAGTTTTACATCTTAGGGAGTCTCCCGACTCCCGTCTATAAAACAAAAGTGAAAAGGAATTACTTATAAATCATTTTCGAGTTGCTATCCTGTGAGGTAGTTTATTCAAGGAAGAAAAAGTGAAAATTTCAGTAAGAAACACACTATGTCCTCGCTCAAATCATGCACCGTAAGTATATTTCATGGTCAATGTTGCTAAATTATATAATTTGTGATGTTAATATTTACATACAAAATAACAGAGAATTGCTACTAGCGCAATTTTGATTGAGCAGCCGTGCAAACAGGTATAGCAAGGGCCATCGCTCGAGATTACAGTTCTCTCTTAAGATTACACTTTTAGACTTTCAGTTTTATGCAGAGTTGTCAAGTGTAGTTGTTCTTGGCCCACAGAGTTGTCAAGTGTAGTTGTTCTTGGCCATGGCATGCGGTCGGGTGAGGAGGAATGATCTGTAGTAAAATTCGAAATTAAAATAAGCTGTTATTTCTAAAATAAAGCGTTAAGAGTTAGGTTTAGTATTACAACAATGTTATGAGTTCGGGATTCTTATATGAAACGGCTAGACGTATTAACGTGATACATGTGTATGACCATATCGTGAACTAATTACTGTGGTGATAAAATACCAAATACTCCCAAATAGGCTAAACAACATAACAAGCTTTGCTACAGTGTGTCTAGTTGATCTTATTTGATCCTTTCATAAACGTTCGCAGAGAGAAATATATTTGATCTGTAGATCAAGTTTCTATGATGTTACAACTGTACTTGTCGATCGCAGCTGAGTTGATAAACATATTAATCAAGTAAATCGTCAAGGAATCAAAATAAATAAATCAATAAATACAAATATTGTGGGGTGCGTTTAATCAGGTTTTCAACTAAATACTCAATCATTTTGCAAGATATAAATACACGCGAAGCTAACTTTTAATTTTCTTCGCAAGCATTAAGTAATAAACTAGCTTAGTTCAGCAAGTTTGCGGGGGAAAGACCCGCCAGCATGATGCGGGCGGGGGCGAAGATAAGACACTGGGTACGAGGTTGCCATATTCATATAAATCCCGAAATGACGTCATATTTTGTAGACTATCGGATGATTTTGCTTGGCACAATTTTCAAATATCACTCGTGGTGTAAATCCTTAATTGCACTCGCTATCATACGATTACCTATTATACTTTTGGTTTCTTAAGTTTGAAAATTGTCAGCAGTATACTGATCATGTTATTATAAATTTTGTAATTTTTTTAAATTAATCTTCTTGTGGTAGCTCATGAACTCCATTTCTTTGCTAGTATTTTAATTCTGTTTTTTAAACAGTGTGAAAACAAAATATCTGAATCTTTGTTCACTACATTACAGGCTTGGCTTTCATGGAACAATAAATATGATTATGATGGTACGATAGGCAGAGCGATACAACAATTCAACGATACTATAGCAAACATAGTGCCATTTATTGGAGTTCAACTAGAAGACACAGTGGTAAGAATTGACGATTGTGACCAAAATGACAGTGGGTGTTCATGCAGCACTATTGATGGTGGGAAGGTCTTGGATAAGTCTTCACCACAAAAAGCTGTGAAAGTGAAGGAAGTAAACCTTGGAAGTTTTGGACATGGTTTTGGCTTAAGGTAATTATTGTGTTAATTTGGAATATGTTTTGAACTTCAAAACATAACACTTGAACAGTCTGTCTGAGTTCAGAGCCAGAGCTATAGGTATTAACATGAAAGTGTCAGTGTCTAAATCACCTTTTGAAATAAGGTCGCACGAAATTCTTAGTGACTTAAATTGGGACAATTTAGCTCTTAGGCGCTTAATATATGTTAATAAATAATAATGATGTATAAGATTATGCATAATGGCGCACCTAAATATTTATTAGATAAATTCAGTAGGAATGAACAAGTTAAGTTGAGTTATGAACAAAAAAATATCTGTTCACTAAAATGTTTTCGAAATAGTATTAATGTCTCTCCTCCACAAAACCTTGTAAATATTTAATTTGTAGTAATTAGTTAAAACTTTCACAGCTTTCATGTAAACCAAATGTATTTATGATGAAATTCTGTGATTAAATAAAGGTCTGTCTGTCTGTCTGTCTGTCTGTCTGTCTGTCTGTCTGTCTGTCTGTCTGTCTGTCTGTCTGTCTGTCTGTCTGTCTGTCTGTCTGTCTGTCTGTCTGTCTGTCTGTATGTCTGTCTGTGTGTATGTATGTGTGTATGTATGCGTGTATGTGTGTATGTATGCATGTATGCATGTATATATATATATATATATATATAATAATATGTAATTTGCAGGGAGTTGCAAAATGGAGTATTACATAGTTAAAGAGTTTATAGAATTATGTGACAATATCACTAAAATTATATATTTAATAGGGAACATGATATCATTTTGACTGTGAATGATAGACGTGTAGAATCAGCAGATATGGCAATCTATCTTTTAAACGAATGTCTTGCTGGAGTACGTGTAAACAAAAACAGCAAACTGGCTCTGGTGAGTTGATTAAATTAATAATTATGTTGTTTCAAGGAAATATATAGTCTATGATTGAGCTATAAATATAATTAAGGCAAATAATTATATAATGGCTAATTAAGGCTAATAATTACAACTAATAATTAAGGGTTAGATAATAAAGCGAATTATGGCTAATAATCAAGGATATTAGATAATTAAAGCTCATAATTTTTAATAGGTTTATGGCAGTTAGTTTACACTCTTAGGATTTTAAATGTTACAGCTATATTATGTATTATAGCTTCATTTGATTACAGACAAACCTAAGGTTGTACAATATACAGTATCTACTTAATTGTAAACACACTGATCACGGCCTTTATGTTTTGCCAGAACAATCAATAGGCAGATTATAAAAATGATATGGAATGTTGTTTAAACTGATTAATTAAACATTAAAAATAAATTACAGGTATTTAACATTATAGAAATTTTCAAAAAACTACATGCATGCAGGAGAAAATATTGTGAGCTATATATAACATCAAATTTGTGAGCACTCAATCTCCAAAATCAGCTTCCATACCAAAAATCCTGTTATGGGTATGCATGTGTAGCAGTTGCAAAAAATAATTACCAGTAAGGAAAATGGCATTAAAATAAAATTATTACTATTAGCATCAACAAGTAAGTTTTAGGGTTAGGATTTGGGTTAGGATTTGTTTTAGGGTTAGGGATTGGTTTGTATTTTGGTTGTTCATATATCGAGAAAGTGCCGCATTATATAACTACACATAATATATTTTAGACATAACGTTTGAATACCGGTATATTGTATAGTTAGTCAAAATATAAAATTTAATATTATTATTAATTTCCAGGAAATACAGAGAAAAGAAAGTGGTCTTATAAGACTGGACAATCAAGGTAAGAATTAAAAATAATATAATAATAATAAGCTTTATTTACTCAGGGTAACTCCATCAGTCAAATGACTGTTCTCCCTGGAGGCCCTGATAATATGCATTATATATGTGCAGAATGTATGTGCATATATGTGCATTTTTTAAAAACCATAATTTTCTAAAAAATCGATCATTTATGAAAATTAAGCATGCAAATTAATTAATTATGTCCCCAAAATGATAGAACCACATTAATTTCTGGAAAATGTCCTGAACGTGATCGGCATCTATTTTGTCATACATTACAGGTGATGAAATACTATTTGAAGAAATTGAGGATGCAGACCTGATTTGTATCTCATCTCCTGATCAATTAACAATTTATCGATTGAAGAATCTCAAATTTAGAAAGTATTTAAGAGTTACAAATGGAAAAATTTGCTTAAGCAGACGTGGTACAGCTGCAGTGCAAAGTAAGTTTCATTCATAATTATTTGAATATATATATTGCATGATCATCCAGCTCTCCGATATAGCATTTGCAGTTCTATTATAAAGAAGAACGCTGAACACTTGTACTGCAGGCTATATGTATATATTTTTAATTTATGCAGATAACCGTCAGTTTATAAACAGTTTTAGTATCACAAAATTTCCACAAAAAACAAATTTAACTTTTAACTGCATCTATACATGCTCGTTTTCATTACCTTTATCTTTGATGAAAGTTTGAAACCATTCTGTTCAGAATTGAAGCACTTGTACTCGTGGGAATTTCAACACTTAAATTTTAAAAATAAAACTTTCAATCGTCTTTTCGTTAATCGAAAGATTCTGATCAGAATTGTCAAACATATACGAATTGAAATGACAAATTACAATCTAATATATGTTCCATATGTGCATATTTGTCAAATCAAAGAAGTGTTAATTCAATTTAGTCTGATTCGCAGGAATTAATTTGTAATTTTTGCAGCTTTGAGGAGCGGTTCAAAATTAGAGGAATGGCGTCCGTTTTATCATGACCACGCCCTTTTCTCTTCTAGGGATCTGACAAAGTTATAACAATTTGAATATTGATTTTTTTCAGCTCAATTCCTAATCTATCAATTCCAGAGGTATAAAGGAGAGATTGATTTTGATAGATTTGTGTTGCTTCAACATAAAACAAGTGGGCAATGTATTTTTGTCGAAAATGGTCTCCTTATTCTCAAGGTAAGTTTACAATATTATAGATACGTAACAGTCTATAGCCCCCTTGGTATTATGATGTGGTATTAATAATATGGCATACATTAAAGTTCAAGTAGTTACATTATAGGCAGTGGCTATTCGTACGGTAACCATACACCAACATTTATTTGCTATTCGTACTACCGTACGCCGTAGCCACTGCCTATAATGTAACTACTTGAACCTTAATGTATGCCATATTATTAACCCTAATATCACCAAAATACTAACCCTAAACCTTACCAAAATACTAATCCTAACAAACAAAAAACTATGCAGAAAAGGCAAATTAATTTTTATCGAACTCGACCGGAAATCGCGGGTCGTACGAATAAACACTTCGTACATTATATGCAAACAAACACACGTCGTTAATCTCGATTCCTAATTGATAAAACAACTTCTAGGCATTCTAGTAATAGTGATATAAACAAATGACTGCAATTATTATTATTGGAACATACTTTAAAATAAGATATAATATAACGTTTCATATGTGAATTAAGTATTTATACTGTAGTTCTAAATCATTTATTCACTATTTAGGTAGCCAACGATATTTTTGATAGTATTTTTTACAGTTTGCCTTTGCAGTTTATCCTTTGTCAGATTGTGAAACGAAAAGAAATGAAATCTGAGTAAAACGTTTATACAAAACTTTTTTATGTATAAAAGTTTCAATTTTACTTTACCTTTCACTCTCTGAAACTACACCAACCTCATTTCTTTATGTTTCACACTCTGAACTGACACCTCCTACTGTAGTCCCACACTATTTTGGCAGTACAACAACCTCATTTATTTATGTTTTACTCTCTGAAATACCTCCTACTGTAGTCCCACACTATTTTGGCAGTACAACAACCTCATTTCTTTATGTTTTACTCTCTGAACTGACACCTCCTACTGTAGTCCCACACTATTTTGGCAGTACAACAACCTCATTTCTTTATGTTTCACTCTCTGAAACACCTCCTACTGTAGTCCCACACTATATCGGCAGTATACACCAACCTCATTTCTTTATGTTTCACTCTCTGAAACACCTCCTGCTGTAGTCCCACACTATTTTGGTAGTACACCAACCTCATTTCTTTATGTTTCACTCTCTGAAATACCTCCTACTGTAGTCCCACATTATTTTGGCAGTACACCAACCTTTTTCTTTATGTTTCACTCTCTGAAACACCTCGTGCTGTAGTCCCACACTATTTTGGTAGTACAACAACCTCATTTATTTATGTTTCACTCTCTGAAATACCTGCTACTGTAGTCCCACACTATCTTGGCAGTATTCACCAACCTCATTTCTTTATGTTTCACTCTTTGAAACACCTCCTACTGTAGTCCCACACTATATCGACAGTACAACAACATCCTTAAAGTTTTGTATGGCGTTATTATTATATCAATCAAAAATCTTTGTGGTTTTCAGTTTTCACCATGTGTAACTACTAAATCTGAGCTTTCGGCCCGTGTACAAGTTTGCTAACGTCAACTGATTACAAACGTGGTGGTGTGTTCAGACTTGCGTGCGCAAACATGTATCACGCAACTTCAACGGGTGTAATTTTCCTAAATTTACATATTAATTCTAATTGACAGGAAGGAAAATATGCAGATAAAACTGAAACTGATTAAATAAAATAATAAACTAAAATTAATAAATATCCGTGATATGAAAGTTTGAAAAGACTTGTACAAATGTCATTTAAAGGTTTGCCTTCCTGTGGCATTGTTCTGTGTTTAGCGATCTCGATTGACTCTCTGATTATAATAATTACACATGATGAAAACCACAAAGTTGTTTTGATTGATTTAGTACACTCACTGTACACATTTAATACACCACTGTACACCACTTAGTACACCACTGTACACCACTGTACACCATTTAGTACAAATAGTACACCACTGTACACCACTTAGTACACCACTTAGTACACCACTGTACACCATTTAGTACACAACTGCCTACACAGCACAACCCTTCTTGATAATATGTATGTAATAATTATATATAATATTTTTTTTAGGATAAACCAGCGAAGATGAATAAACTTCCGCGAGATAGCGGATTCCTGTTTAATCTCAAATCAAATTCTAATGATGACACATACATTGAAACTGTCACATCACTAATATGGCAATTGGATTTGAAAGACGAGCTGGCGAAGCTGTGCTCCTACCTGTAGATCCATCCAATAAAAAAGAATTGTTTAACGTATTTAAGGATAATAGGAATTAGTTTTTTCATATATTATTGTAGCTAGCTAATACATGTACATTGAAGGCTGAAGATGTGATACATGTATATATAATATGAACTACCGCTAGGTTAACTTTTACACTTATCAACCACCAAATTATATATTGCAATTATGCACATGTATTGTCAGAAATATTATATATTTAGAAGTACATTTTATAATGTAAAATCCTACTACTACGATATTGTATAGCCATGTAGAGCGCCAATCGACTATGAGACAATTGGCGCTATATAAATAATGATTATTATTATTGTTAATATTATTAATATAAAAGTGTTGTAATGTGTATAGGCATTGTAGAAATACAAAACTCTCAAACATACTGTAGGCGTATGGGTAAATTTTGTAGGGGGGGGGGGGGGGGGGGGGGGCTTAGCATAACTAGCCCGAATAAAATATGGCGTTAAATTAATCTATTTAATGCATAACCCCTGAAGAACACGAATTACCATCGTTATGCCTAAGCATTATTATACATGCACGTTTTTCGTTAAAACATCGACATGTATTAGAAACATGTACATTAGCGGGGTGCTGGAGCTTGCTGCTACCCCGAGGAAATTTTTGAATTTTTAATTTTCTGAAAGTATTCAAGTTGAATATACAAGATAACGTTTAGAAAATGCCCGGACCCACGCCTGGCTATACCACTGACCATTGCTCAACGAAGAACAACGTTAATGAAATCCCAGATTAATTCCCTCAATGAGAATCCGTTATAATGTCATAAGTTGCATTCAATTCAATTTTTGCCGGAATAAAGCTAATTTTTCGGACAACTGGAGCATCCATACATGTCGAATACTATTGCATTCTACGAATGGACACGAATGGTTAACAAGTCGTAAAGTCCTACGGTTTACATATGACGTCAATGTTCCAATATTATGGTTAAAAAAATGTAGCTATGACCAGCTTGTTTACGGTGAAAGAAAATGGGAAAATGGCGGGCTCTTCGCAAAGATTCGCCAACGTAACAGAAAATTATTTGAAGAAACTATTAGATGACAAGGAGGCAGTGAACACAAAATGAGCTACGAAGACAGCTCTGGGAATCTTCTACGACGATTTGAAAGCGAAGAAAATAAGTGAAATACCCGAAGTGAAAAGGAACCACTCGGTGAAGTGTTGAAAATATATTTCGACGGCACATTGCTTTAGCACTTCTTATGCATAATAATTAATAAAATAATTATTGGATTCGAGTTTTCGCATGATATCGAGAATTATCAAGGCCTCGGTTTGTGTTATCCTCCTCAGCCTTCGGCAGATAACACAAACCGGCCTTGATAACGCTACCTCATCCAATAATTGTTAATAATATACATACAAAAAAATTAAAAATAGGTACGGGTTGCGTTCATGTGTCTACTTGTTTGTTGTCGTTAAGAGGATTGAAAAATGTAGATAGTAATGAAACTGGACAGTTACTCCCCTTGACCTGTAGTAATATATTTTATTTGATTATGTATTATTGCAGTCAAAGATATATGGCTACATATCAATGCAGGTATTACATTGGCTAAAATCGGTACATATTGATCAACAGTGGAACATATAATACACATAGTATATAATGACATTGAGTAAGGCACACCAACTTTTATATTTTGTTCTATCAGCCATTAATATTGGCAGATAGAATATAACATCAACATTGTATTCCAAAAGATACCTTGGCTTGGAGACAAGAAATAATTTGTTTTCACAAAGCCATTGATTTTCTGGAGTGTACAAATTCTGGCTTTGTATATTGTTCAGTATTTTACAGTGAAACAATACAATACAATACAATACAATACAATACAATACAATACAATACAACACAATACAATACAATACAATACAATACAATACAATACAATACAATACAATATCGATTTTATTACAAGTTAAGTTTACTGCCTACTGGTGATGGGTCTTATTTAGAACCTTCGGTATAACAATAAGTGCCATTAATGGTCAAATTTCGATAATATATATAAACAAAATAAGAAACTTGTTCTTAAAGCAAATTCGGAATAAAATAAAGTGTTAGTTCGTAGAAGTTCAATAACGTAAATTACTCAATATCGCATTCTCTTACTAAAGCAGCATCTGTGATGCCCAGATGTTCACGGTATATATTAGTTGACCCTTGCATTTGTATTGCGTCAGTGCAACATAGTCAATACAATACAATACAATACAATACAATACAATATTGCTTCGTTCGATCTCTTAAAAAAACCTTTCAATTTGATAACAATCAACAAGAACACACAATATAAATCTTCGACATTATATTTAAAGAGATTTTAGAGCAACCTATCGGGTCCCACACTATTCGAAGATTAGGACCATACTTTCTTCCATAGTAGCCACAAAAAGTTAAATAAATAAACACATTTTTGTGCGCAGTGATCAAAGGAGCAAAAGCTTTCGATCGAGTCAATTTGGTGAACGACAGAGGTAGCTACTCCGCGAATACGCAAATTAAGTTTGCGCAGCTTTATAGCAAGCTAAGATCTCAAACCCCGCGTAGACGTAGCGCCGTACTCAGAAAATGTTACAGGGGGGTGTAAGCTGACTTCAACCGACTGACGCAAGAGCTTGTAACCGACGATCCTATCGATTAAAGCACAGTTAGATCAAAGCTTGTCAAAATATTGTCTTTCCGTTGGTGACTACTAAAATGACTCTGGTCAGCTGGTACGTAATACGGAATGAAAACATAATAAATTTATGTCTTTGGCGTTCTCTCGTTGAATACATTTACATATAAACAAAACATTTAACATCAACATTAAAAAGTAGAGTGCTGCGTAGACAGTGTTTTGGATATATACAGTACCGCTCTAATGAAAGTTAACCTCGAGTCGAGAATCGAGCACGATTCGTGTTCGAGCGAGGAACGAGCGAGGTTCGAGACTGAAGAAAATAATTTTACGCGAAATTTTCGAGAATCGCGATCGTTTTGGAGAAGCGAGCGCGATTCTCGAATGTTATCGAGCGAGCGAGCGCGATACTAGAATGTTCTCGAGCGTTCAACAAGCAGACAAACAGTTTCAAAATTTATTCGCAAATCCAGTGGTGGTGATCAGCTGTTGTGTACGACTGTTAAGATTTCGATTGGAGCCCTTCGTAAACTGTCGAATGTTGTCGAACCAAATCGGTAAAGAAAGTTCGTAATCCTGGACCAGGTTCGAGAATTTTTACAATACAATATTATTACGATTTGCGAACTTTGTCTTTTGATTTGAATTGCGATATTTTAAAATTACCGTAAATCTCTGAACAACTGCCATTAATCATTACATGCACAACAAATTGATTGAAGCAAATTTGATTCTTTTCTATTGGTAAACCACTGTTTCAGCAAACTAAGTTACCAAATTATTCTGCGTGATCAGAAGTACAGTCAAGTAGTCAACGACTGAGAATCAGTCGCCACTGTTCCGTTGATAATTTCTCGATCACACGCAAAGTTTTCGAGTATTCCTTGAGACTTCGCGTTTATATATATATATATATATATATATACTAAAACGAATGTGATGTTCACGGAACGTTGAAAGTGCTCAATACCATAAAGGTAGAGCGAATATATAGTGAAAGTGGTCTTACCTCAAAATGATAAAAGCCGCAACTGTCAGTTTCACGCAAGGCGATCTTCAGGCGAAATCTTCGCCTGAAGATCGCCTTGCGTGAAACTGACAGTTGCGGCTTTTATCATTTTGAGGTAAGACCACTTTCACTATATATATATATATATATATATATATATATATATATATATATATATATATATATATATATATATATATATATATATATATATATATATATATATAATATATATATATATATATATATATATATATATATATATATAATATATATATATATATATATATATATATATACCACTTTTGTGAGTGGACTTCCTGAATAAATACTGTTTTTTAATTGCCTAGCCATTTCCCACATTGTCCTATAATATACTAGCTACGTCATAGTCTGACTTATTGGAGAAATGTTTATATCTCTTTCATTCTCGAACAAAATCCTTTAAAATCAAGAAGTTTGTTGTGGGAGAAACGCACATTATTCACACTTTAGTGTTTTTATTTCATGAACGCAAAGATATATAACATTCTCTGATAACTCATTATGCATGTGTGACGAAATTCCAGATATTTGCATATCAAACAAACTGATATATCTCACAAAGAAGCGAAGATGTAAAAATCTTCAAAATAAGTTACTTTATCATTTTAAAGGTTAGGGGCACTTTAAAACACTTTTTTATAGCGGAAGTTCATCAGGACGAACTTCCTCATAACCACATGGATATCGAGATGGATATCGTACGCTAATGAGGCTAATCTCATGTCTGCTGTATTTAATCTCTTTCAATTTTTAGTGATTACGTTTAGATTGTCGTTCGTGATACTTCCCATATGCTTTTTGTTAGGGTTGTAAAAGGTTATTAACTTGCCTATATTTTCCCTTTAATTGGTTTGGAGATGCTCGTCATTTCCTGTGTGATAACAATTAGATCGAACCAGCAGGTCTCAGCGGATGTAAGCCGGAACGTCATCGAACTGTCCCATCGACTACATGGCTTAAGATTGTGTCAACATTATCCTGTTTAACATACTCCCACTCGGTGTAACTTTTATTCCACGCAAAGGTCTAGCAGATATTTATTCTAAAGTCAAATCTACTTCGAGCATTTTTGTGTTTGCTGAACGGACACACGTCACAACCTGACCGCTCGGCGACTTGGTCACGTGGCCACGCGCTCCCTCGAGAGTGGTCGACTTCGGAAGCGAGATTGTTTGTTTCAAATATGGCTACACAACGCGTTCGAGACTTTGAGTACGCTTCTTACTTCGTATTTTTAGTGTACGATAGGTATTGAACTACTTTTGTTGTTTATTGGAGCCATTATATGTTTACATTGAGAAACATTTTGGTCATGTTCTTGCATGCGGTTTGCTATTAAATTACCGACATTTTTGTTCTGAGGAGTAATTGTCATGTTTTCCCCAATTAACTTTATAAACTCAGGAGTTCTTGTATGTCAGTCCAGAGGCATTTCACCTCTGAGGAGCAGTCGGTATTGAGTGTTCAGGATCAGGCATGCCAGCAGCGGAACGATGCTAGAAATTTTCTATAGCATAGTTGCCTCAAGCTAAGGCGATCATATAGCTTTGTAATATTAAAATAACATATGTTAATCATATATATGGCGCGTTTATAATGTCAAAATTCAAAGTGACTGTTTGAACGCCTGCATATACATCTAATTCGAACAACATTTACTCGAAAGAGCAAGGCTCGCGAAGTTATAAATTTTCTATTCAAGCAACAGTCTTGCCAAATCGAACTTCACGTTTGTAATAATTACTGAATTGAATGTCGGAGTTATCTGGCGGTCGTGTGGTCATATTTCAAATCGAACAAACGAACGGGAACTCGAACGGGAATACCCTTTGTCAAAAACATTGAGGTTATAGTGTCTCCTTGAATTAAGACGCAGTCGTTTGTTACCGTGTTCCACTCGATAACAATCTAAACCACGTATCAGGGCGATCATATAGCCCATTATTTATAGCCTTCTAATATTAAAATTTAAACATACGATAATCACATGGCGCGTTTATAATGCCAAAATTCAATATGACCATTTGAACGCCATACATCTAATTCGAACAACATTTACTCGAAATGAGAAAGCCTCGCGAAGTTATAATTAAATTTGCCATTCATGCGACACCGTTTTCCAAATCGAACTTCACGTTTGTAATATTTCTGAATTGAACGACTTATCTGGCAGGCGATCGACCGGTCATATTTCACGAAAGTACGGGAATATCCGAAACTGAAACGTCGACGTCACAAAACTGGACAGACATCCATCCATCCGGTAGCTTTACAACAGGGTGATACCGTGATAGCCTCCCTCGCAGACGTTCTGTTAGGGAGTCTACGAAAACTCGACGCGAGCGTCGAGGACGTCGTCTCTTATCAATGCAATTTTTCATCCTGAAGAAAAGCTAAGTTTAATTATTAGTCCCAAGAGAATTTTCAATGACGTCCTCCGTCTAAACAGGACGTCATTTACAGCATTTTCGTGTTCTGTGGACGACGTCACCCGCTTCGAGTTTTAGTTAAGTTTACCCAGTACACTAACTGAAATGGCTATGCAAACTATCAAGTTTCAAAAGTGTCTGAAAACATAACTTGAAAGTGGTTATGTTTTATGATGTTGAGAATCCCGTCGTCGTCTCGTAAACTCCCCAATGGCTCGCTTAATACCCGGGTGCGACGTGTCCTCGTTTTTTAGTGCGCATGCGTTGGGTCCGCCATCTTCCTGGCCAGTAAACCGCAGCCAGTTCAACAGTATATTAACAACATGGAGAAATACGGAGTTGAGACAATAAAATGGCTATAACTCGAGAAAGAGCTGCCTGGTTTTCATTCCACGAGCACTGACTATAAAGAAATGGTAAGCACTAATATTACTTTTGGTTAGAATATCTAAAAGAAAAAACTTATCGAGGCATTTAGCTAATACATTGCAGCCATCTATCAATGCGCTAGCGGCTAGCTTGCCGACGGGAGCACATTTAATTTATTATTTTTGCGATAATATTTTTGTTTAAAAACTTCATGGTTCTGTGTGTTGATTTTATTATTCATACAGAGTTTTATATCTCTATATCAGACTTCTGGCTCAAGTCACTCTTGAAATAAAACATTAAACCTTGTCGGCGGCATGTTGCGTGCAAATATTAAATATTCAATCTTTACTGTTGAGTATTGGCTTTGTATCATTTTATTTTTTGTTGTTACTTTAGAAATTATCCGGCTGTGTTAGAACTGGTCGTTATTGGGCATCAGTAGCACCTTTTAACTTGTTAACCTGAAAAGCTACACTTTTGAGAATATCATTGACTGTTGATTGCAAAGCTGTTTTTATGCCTATTCAGTCCAGTGGCAAGCACATAGGACCACTTTCAAATTATTCAAATGTTTCTGATCCTTCAGTTCGAATTTCAGTTTACATTAATTCTGGGTGTTTATAAAACTGGAAGACATTGAGTGTTTTTGAATTGTTGTTGTAGGCTATATCATTATTTTGTACTATATAATATTTATATCACTTGTATATTATTTGTACCAAAGGCAATAGCATATATTTTGTGATAATAATATAGATTTATATAAATTTCTAAATTGGTACCTGTATTTACTTATTTTATTAATGATTAACACTTATTATATTGTAATAAGTTGCTACTGTACTAAGAAAATACTGTAAAGGAAACAAAGATAAATTTGAAAGAATATCAATCTACATGCTTGCATATTTTCAAATAGTATAATAATATTTAAAGCTTTTGCTCTTACCTGTAATGTATTATGTGCAAAGGTCTTCAATATACCCAAACTGTTTTTTTTAAATAAATGTGAAAATGTTGCTGCATTTTCACAGAAACTTAATGTACATGTACCCTGGCTCTGTAGTTTTAGCCATTTATCTCCACTGACAGGTTTTTTTAAACTGAAATCATGAGATGTGATAGAGTTTCATGAGATATGGTGGAACCCTTTTATCTTGTATTAAAATACTTGCCCAAAAACAAGCAAGAGAATTGAAAAAGTGTAAAAAAATAGTGAAAAGCTCAAAAATAATAAATTGCACAGCTGAAGATGTTCTAAAGGGATAATAAAATACCCCAACCAATCCCAAACTTATTCATGCCAACAACAATGTGTGAATATAGAAATTTGTATAGAAAAGCTTGTTTCCAAGATGGTGTGTGTTTTTGCTGCTTCTAAAAACCATCTAAAATACAAAAATGGTTGATCCTGAAAATAAAATAAAAGGGCAAGGTGGATGTTTTGTTCAGCTGTTAACTACTGAAACAGGAAACATTCTCATGAATCTAATCCAGGACTTAGTTTTCCCAATGTTATCTCAGTGTAATCCAGTCAACGCAACACACTATTGTCAGTTTGAAGTAATATTATTTTTCATGAGACAACCTAATGAACAAAACTCCTGAATATTTGTACAAAAATTTGGAAGCATTTGGAAGACTATGTTCTCCAACAATCTAAAAAATTGTTTAAATTCCAAGACAAAATCTACATTAATAATCCTATTTTTTAATTATTTTTAAAATTATTTTAAAATTATTTTTTTCATCCAAACAAAAATTTATTCAGAATGTGACAATAAAATACATGACATGTACAATACTTTAAAAGCACAAGTGTTAAACTTGCACAACAACTCTGCCTCTGGTGTCAGACAACCTGGATGATTACAGAAAGTTACTGTGCTACTTCAAAAGTTTTGGATGGCTCCATGCTTCAGCAACACTTTATTTGGAGTACATTAACAACTTGAAGATGCCTTCATAGCAAACTTCTCCATATATACCAAGAGCTGCCTGTAAAAATATCCTGAGGAAATTGCAGAGTATTCCTGTTACGTTCCAAAGTTGTCCTGAATTCCCTCTTGTTTTCCTGCAAAAGTTATTTTTACGATTGAGCATTCATTTATACAGGCAAAAAAAGACAGTAAATATATTGAACATTTGTAAGTAAAGAACAACGTAAAATCCGTGGTTTACATAACTGTCGGAGACTGGTGTTGACATTATCTTGTTATTGCAAATTGGGTTAATTATAAGATTAGTTTAGAATTTCATATAATCGAACAGCGAGACAATGATTAGAGAGTGAGTAGAGACTTGTGAACGAAGGCACATCATGAGCATCGTATACTGTGATTGTTATTGTGACTGTGAGTGAGTGAATATATATCAAAACCAACCAATTGTGTGATTACTGATAAACGGTGGCAAAGTTTCCGACACCTGGCACCTCCGACGGAATAATTGAGAAAAGAGAAGCTTGAAACATAGCAAAGAAACGCGACCTTCGGCTGGTTATGGAGTCTCCCGAATCAGCACTAAAAGTGAAGTTAGTATGCAACTAAAAATAACTGTAGATAGGACCGAGAAGATACTGAAAGCTGGAAGGTCCGTTCGAAGCAATCGAACGCCACCAGATAGCGCTCAAGACCACAGCGAACGAAATTGAACATCTGAAAAGAGAAGTGGAAGCGCAGAAGATTGCAGCGGAAGGTGATTTAGATGAGATCATAAAATGGGTGAGTGATATTGAAGCTGAACTAGAAAGCGCCGACAATGAGGCCCGCCGTTTACAAGAATGGCAAGAAAGCGTAAAGAGACAGGATTTACATCGACAACGTGGTAAAGAACTTTTACACGAACGAGAACTGCACGAGACGCGTATGAAATTCAAATTGGAGTTGCAAGGAACCAGCACGAAATCGACAACTAATGAAGCAGTTTCAGAAAAACTACCCAAACTCATGGAGATAACAAACTTCAATGGTTCATATCAAGAGTGGACCAGATTTTGGGGTCAGTTCACTGAGACTATCGACAAGGCAGGAGTTCCTAGTGTGACCAAATTTGCTTATTTACGCGAACTACTCGAAGCCAACGTGAGAAAAACGGTAACATCCCTACCATTTACCAGCGAAGGATACACACGAGCTAAGTCGGCGCTCCAAGATAAATATGGAAAGGAATCTGAAATTATTAAAGCCTACACGAAGGAAATTCTCGAACTACCGAACATTCCTAACGCCAATGTCAAGAGGATTCATGAGTTTCACGACAAGTTGATGTACGCTGTCCAGTCGCTAGAGACCATGGGGAGTCTTCAACAAATAAATGGCAACGTGGCGTTGACACTTGAGAAATTGTCTGGAATTCGGGGTGATCTGGTGAGGACAGATCCTGACCGGGAAAGTTTGGATTTCGCTAAATTGGTGGAAGCATTACATCTTTGGACGCGAAGAAATCCGATCGAAAGTCAATCGAGTGAACGTGAATCCAAACCTCGCGACCCCCGTCGCAACCGATTGTACCACGCACGGCGCCAAGACGAGAAACCACGTGGTTGTGTTTATTGTGAAGATCAAACTCACAAATCTGGTGAGTGCTCAAAAGTGACAGCAACTTCCGAGCGAAAACAGATACTGGCCAAACGTCGGCTGTGCTTCAACTGCACTGGTGAAAACCATAGAGCAGCAGAGTGCCCGAGCAAAAGAAAATGCCAAAATTGCGACCGACGTCACCACACGTCTATTTGTGATCAGACCAAAGCCGAGCGTGGTCAGGAGCCTGGGAACGACAACAAAGCCGGTAGCGCACGCCTTTATTCTGCCAACGAGAGTGGAGAAGGTGTGCTTCCAGTCGTGAGTGTTTTGGTCAACGGTGTCCTGTGCAGGGCCTTAATTGATTCTGGAGCAGGAAGTTCGGCCAAGTTGATTCGTGCCCTCGACATCAAGCCTGTAGAAACACAAACAAAGCAAATTGACATGCTCATGTGTTCAAAGCAAGTTCGTTTGGAATCATATGAAGTGAAGATAGAGTCGACAAACAACGAGTTCGTTATGAAAGCTAATCTGACCAAGATTAACAAACCTGAACTGTTATCACTGGATAACCCGCGGTACGAAGAGCTTATCGCTAAGTACAAGCACCTTAAGGGAGTTACAATTGTCAATCGTGAGAAGAAACCCCAACTTCCTGTTCGCGCGGTGCTTGGTAGTGGAGCGGACTACGCAAGAATCAAGACTGAAACTCGACCACGCATTGGAAAGGACTGCGAACCTATCGGAGAACTAACAAAACTCGGGTGGTTCCTGATGTCCCCAGGGCAAGAATTCGACAGGAAAACGATGTTGCTTACTCAAGTTAGCCAAGCAGATTACGAGCAACTTTGTCGTCTAGATGTACTAGGACTAGAAGACACGCCGGAACACGACCAGGGAGTGGTTCATGATGAATTTAAAGAGCAGCTAAGAAGAGATCCAGAGGGATGGTACGAGACGGGCTTAACGTGGAAAGGGAACACTCCATATCTGCCTACGAATAAGCGAGGTAGCGAACGTCGCCTTAACAGCCTCACAAGCAAGTTACAACGTAACGGTCTCACCGCAGAGTATGATACCATCATCAGGGAGCAACAAGAAAGTGGAGTGGTAGAACCAGCCAACGATCTACCGGAAGGAGTCGAATTTTACATACCCCATAAAGCAGTGATACGGGAAACAGCTGAGACCACAAAAATGCGAATCGTATACGACGCGTCAGCCAGAGAAACTTCTGATGCTCCATCGCTGAACGACTGCCTATATCCAGGTCCACCGCTCCAAAATAAACTGTGGGATGTACTCGTCCATCAACGTGTGTATATCCAGCAGTGGTAACCGGTGATATTCAGAAGGTATTTTTACAAGTCAGGATTCGGAAGAGCGAACGCGATGCCCTACGTTTCCATTGGCGGTGCGGAGAACACTTGATGTTAGAGACGCTGAGATTCACGAGAGCGCTCTTCGGATTGGCTCCTTCGCCTTTCCTCCTAGCTGGAGTGATTGAACGCCATCTGCAATCTTGGAAAGAGAAATATCCTGAGACCGTGACCGCATTACGCAAAAGTCTTTACGTGGATGATTTGCTCACCGGTGGGCAAATCATCGCACTAGCGAAGCAACGCAAGGAGAGAGCCATTGAGATATTCGAAGATGCAACATTCAAGCTCCACAAGTGGAACTCTAACGTCAGCGAGCTAGAGGAGAACAGTGAACTACCAGAAGAACATGATGGTGAACAATCATACGCAAAACAGCAGCTTGGAGGAGAATCCAGTGAAACCAAGATGCTCGGATTGAAGTGGAACAAGACAAGTGGGCCGTCACATTTCCGCCCGTCAACAACAGTGGTCCAATCACCAAACGTGGGATCCTGAGTAAACTCGCCAAGGTATACGACCCCATGGGCTTAGTTTCTCCGCTCACCTTGGAAGGAAAAGTGATTTACCGCGACGTGTGCAAGAGCAAAGTTCCGTGGGATACAGAGATTCAAGGACCTGTAAGACGCGGCAAAAGCACGATTGGCTAAAGAAGGGTTGACAATTCCCCGGCTCGAGTTGGTGTCCGCCCATATGGCAACCAACTTGGTGATGAATGTACGAAACGTCCTGCAAGAGCTTCCTGAACCAAAGATCTATGGGTGGCTAGATAGTAGCGTGGCACTTCACTGGATAAGCGGGAATGGACAGTATATGCAATTTGTGGCGAATCGGGCATCGAAGATTAAACAGCATCCAGAGATAAGTGGAGACACGTTCCTTCGAAAGACAACCCAGCCGACCTGGCCAGCCGTGGAGAATCGTTGACCGAGGCAACAACTTGGTGGAATGGTCCGGAATGGCTCGCAGATCCTGAGAAATGGCCAGATAACCTTGTGATCAGACCATCCATAGCATCGGAAGCCGAAGCCAAGGTTGTTCGCGAGGTCCTGGGCGCCGCACATGCAGAGAACTTACCTGATGACTACGAGAAATTATTAGAGAAGCACGACCTACATCGCACACTACGAACATGCTCTTGGATCGCAAGATTCGTGCACAACTGCAAGCGAGACGAAGTGAAACGAAGTGGTCCACTGACTACAGAAGAGATCAACAACTCCCGTTTATGGTGGATCAAGTGAGTACAACGTAGCTGCGACATCATGAAAGATCGAGAACAACTCAACCTTCAAGAGAATGCTCAAGGAATACTTGAGTGTCGTGGTCGGATACAGGGGGAGTATCCAATGTATCTGCCAGAAACTCACGCCTTCACCGAGAAGTTGGTACAAGAAGCGCACTGGAGGACACTCCATGGGGGAGTCGGGCTGACCATGGCACATGTACGCCAAAAGTACTGGGTGCCAAGGCTGAGGCGATTGGCCAAGCGAGAGATCAAGTCCTGTTATGGTTGTCGTAGATTCCAGGCAACCGCCGCAACCAGACCGCCGCCTGGAAACCTCCCTCGAGATCGAACAGAGGGAAACCACGCCTTCCAGGCAGTCGGGGTTGACTACGCCGGACCGTTGATGTACCGCAAAAGAATGGAAAACAAAGCAAAGCTTACATAGTGTTATATGCTTGCAGTCTGACGAGAGCCCTTCATCTGGAGCTGACGGTTACCATGGAAACGAAAGAGTTCCTTCAGACACTCAAACGGTTCATAGCACGCAGGGGAAGTCCAAGCAAGATCTATTCTGACAACGGGCGTACATTTGTTGGAGCAGCGCGATGGGTTCGCACGGCAATGGCAGACGAGAAACTACAACACTTTTTGGCAACCAACGAAGTAAAGTGGCAATTCAACGTGAGCCGCGCCCCTTGGTGGGGCGGTCAGTTCGAACGCATGGTGGGGTTGGTGAAAGCGTCATTATACAAGGCCATCGGTAAAGCATGTTTGACGTGGGAAGAATTATCGGAAGTCCTACTAGTTGTTGAAGTTACCTTCAACAACAGGCCGTTGTGCTACATCGAAGATGATCCAGAATCTCCAATCCTGACACCATACTCATTGATGTTTACGTCTTCTAACAACCTTCCAGAATTGGCAGCACATCATGTAGACAAGGATCTCCGCAAACGTGCAAGGTTCTTGATACGATGCAAAGATGTGGTCTGGAGACGACGGACAAAGGAATACGTGCGAGGGCTAAGAGAGAGACATATCCAGCACAAGGGAAAACCGCTCAATCTGGAAGTCGGTAACGTAGTAATGATCAAGTCTGATGAAAGAAATAGAGGAGAATGGCCCCTAGTTTCAGTCGGCAGAAGTTCTATTTTAGTCGGCAGAAATTATATTTTAGACGTGTTCGATTTAACACGGACAAGTAGAATCATTAACGTTTAGCACTTATCAGTTTAAATTAATTAAAAACTACCAAATGTAAGACTCACAACGTAGGACTAATTAACCATTTCACCAGCTGACCAGGTTCATTTTAGTAGGCACCCAACGGAAAGACAATATTTTGTAGTGGCGGATCCACGCACGCGGCGCGCGCCAACCTTTAAAATTCCGCAAACAAGTGTTTTCTGTTTTTTACCATGTCAAGACGAAGAAGTCGGAGTGATAAATGACCGATTTGTTTTGGTAGCTTATCCAATTTTCATTGCAAAAGCCAGTTTGCATGCACTCAGATATTTTAACATGGGTTCCAAGATAAAACGATGGACGTTTTCAGATGCCTAAAGGCTAAAGTGTATATATTGGTTCTGTACTATTTCTGAGTTTATATTAAAGTGTTTCCTAATCTTGATGCCCCTTTGTAATCGTGCATTTTTAGCAATAGAAAAACTTACCTCTCTTTTGGATACAAAAGCCGTGGTTTGAAAAACATCGACTAACTAAACCTCGGTTTTCGCTATGCGCGAGACGACATGCGCGAGGGCCCTTTCTTCCCTGGAGTGGTTCCATATATAGTCTGGTTGAACACGTAACAGCGTGATTAGAGCAGAGAAGGTTTCAAGGTTGCTTTACTGCAATGCTGCAGGTTTCTAGGTACGTTTTACGTTTTTAACGTAACTAAATTGTTACGAGAATTTAGTAGGTGTAGAAAATTATGACGCAAGGCTCGATTTAACCGGCGGACATCGGACATTGTCAGACCAAAAAATAAGAATGTCCGATCCGAATTTCACGATTAATTTTACTTTTTTTACAGCTGAATTAAAAACAGGATTTGGTTTGTTTGTTTACGACTTTTTGATGTTTGATTAAAGTTACAATTACATTTAATTTAATTTTAATTGGATTCGGTTTAAAAAAAGATCGGAAAGAACGGTATTAATAAGGTGTTGTCAGGAGTAGTTGTCATGCTGAATATTAAGGGCTGTTTATTGTAATGTATTTGATTTGTTTCTGTGAATCTTAGATCTTCAATACATAAGATGTTGAGGACGAACGATCGAACTACGTTACAATTGTATGCGCACGCATACCTTAATTAGGTACCGCTGAACAATAACACAATCTTGAACAGCTAGCTATAGACTGTTAAAAAAGTTCTTATAACTGGAGATTTCAATTGCCACGTCGAGGACATCAAGGTTGTCACGTCAAGGTTGCCTTCCTACAGTGCTGCACTTTTCTATACAACGTTTTAAGCGAGTAGTTAGAACGCAACACATTAAACAAACATGATCTAAACCATTTGGCTTTTGGGTTACTTTAATACGGCTTGAAATTTTACAATGTTTTATTCACACTAACAGTGAGAAACGTTGTTTTTATAATTGAGATAAAATATGTGTGCTCCGTAGAAAGTTGGGGAATAGAAATTATCAAGCGATAAGAAATAAACTACTGCCAAACGGAAGAAAGATACACTGACATTTCGAGCGAAAGCCCTTCATTCACTCTGATATAAATAGGGGACCCGACACCAGACGGACAACACGACGACTAACGACAACAACTAGCTATATGTCATCATGCGTGCGTGAAAACTATAAACCTTACTGACAATAATATACAGTGACAGTGTGTATAAAAAAAATTAATTAATATTCTTTTAAAACGAGCTATTGTAGTAGTTTGAAAACCTAGACACCTCTGAGCCACAGGAAGAAAAAGCTTTGAAATACTTGCCTGCATTTAAAGTTATCTTATAATTGCCCAAGGTGTATAAACCCACATGTACTTCTAGTACGTATTCCATATAAATTGACGAGCAAATACATGGCACTCGTACCAGCCAACTGGATGTGGGATTGTTAACATGTTACGATATGTTCGATTATCCGCTCTTTTTAAGAAAACTACGTTCGCTAGCCGGATAAGCTGTACGCATGATTGTAAACAGATAATTTATCTTTGTTTTAATATATTGTAGCTTTTGGGAGTTGATTATTTCTCAAGAAAACGTTCGTCGAAGACAGCTGAAAGTTCGTGTTTTTGTTTACAAGATGGTATCCGTATTACGAAAATTATATTTTTGGGCATGTTCGATTATCCGCGCTTTTAAAGAGAACTAAGTTAGCTACCGGGATAAAGCTGTATATACGTATGTTGTAAATAGATCATTTAACTTTCCTTTGATATATTCTATAGCTTTGGGGGTGGTTTATTTCTCAAGAAAACGTTTGCCAAAGGGTTAGGACATTTGTTGTTTTGGGGTCGGTTACAATCCAATTAACTAGGAGTCCTAGTTAATTGGATTGTAACCGTGTCAGCTATTTGCTCGTTAATTCACTCTATTTGCTCGTCAATGCCTTCTATATTTGCGCCAGATACCCCTATCATAAAACCACGTTTTTTTTACGCATCCGTGGTTCAGAGGAGTATACATTCAGTAGATAAGCAGCAGCTGTTGCCTAGTAATTAATGTATATCTCGAAAATAATTCACGTTACTAATTATTCGATCTGTTAATTGTTTCTGAAAAACTTTGAACTTTGAAAACTTTGTCGAAACTTTGAACTTGCCCTCCTACATGGCGGCTTTGACGTTCTGTGAAACAACAATATAATGCATTGTGTTTAACTGAAAATGTAACTACTAGGCTGCTTAATTACTGTCTTACGATTTATAGGAAACGTGATAAATGCAAATAAAAAGAAAAGAAGAGCTGACAGAATTATTATGCTTTTTCTAATATAGATAGATAGATAGATAGATAGATAGACAGATAGATAGATAGATAGGGGATAGATAGATAGATAGATGGATAGATGGATGGATGGATGCATGGATGGATGAATGATGGATGGATGGATGGATGGATGGATAGATTGATTGATTGATTGAAATCTTTATTTAAACACGGTGGTTTTATCAAATGGAATAAATAATAATTATTTACAATTTGTTCTTCCTAAAAGCCGTGTATAATTTAGATAGATAGATAGATAGATAGATAGATAGATAGATAGATAGATAGATAGATAGATAGATAGATAGATAGATTGATTGAAATCTTTATTTAAACAGGGTGGTTTTATCAAGTGGAATAAATAATAATTATTTACAATTTGTTCTTCCTAAAAGCCGTGTATAATTTACAATATACGTACATTTTTACATTTTTGAAATTTTTGAAAGAAAAGAAACTATTTACAATTATTCAAAGAATAATGACTGACTATGTTGGTGCAGATAGCAGATGTTCTAATCTTTTTATGAACCTTTTTAATGAAGGCTCGTGTTTAAGTTCGTCTGATAAAGAATTCCACAGCTTTGCTCCAGTGAAAGCAAAACTTGAATTATAATAATCTGTTCGATTTGCGGGAAGCTCCAAATTTAATTTGGATTGACGAAGGCTATAATCATTTAAGCTACTATGAAAAGTAAACATTTCCGTTAAATATTCTGGTGCAAGACCATGTACTATTTTATACATCATAATAGCTTTTTGTTTTTCTCGCATTTCTTTTATATTCATCCAGTTTAATTCCGCCAAAATCAACGAAGATGATTTTAATAAAGGTGCTCCCGAAATTATGCGCGCCGCTCTGTTTTGAAGAACTTGCAATTGTTTTTCTAATGTCTCACTTATATTGTCCCAAACAATTGAACAGTAAATAAAATACGGTTCAATTAATGCTTTATACAGAGACACAAGATTTTTCCGACTAAAGAGTTTCTTCACTTTATGGAGGGCTGCAATATTACGGGATACCTTTAAACGGATGCTCTGGATGTGTATTTCCCATGTTATGTTCTCGTCAATATCGACTCCCAAACACTTTACAGATCGAACTTTACTTAATGTCACATTATCAGCCGATAATACTATTGGATTATCAAGCGCCGATAATTTTTGCCGTGAGCCAATTAGCATAAAATCTGTTTTTAGGACGTTTAACGTCAATTTATTAGAACAAAGCCATTGAAATATGTTGTTTAGATCACTTGTCATTTGCTCTTGAATTGATTCAGTGTTGCAACCTGTAAAGGTCATATTTGTATCGTCAGCAAATAGTCTGGCAATACTATGGTCCAGGCATTTCGGTAAATCATTTATATATAACAAGAATAAGACTGGACCAAGAATGGAGCCCTGCGGTACTCCACATGTGATGAAGTCATTAGAATAGACTCCATTTACATGGCAGACCTGTTGCCTATCATTTAAATATGATCTAAACCACAATAAACTTTGATCATCGACACCATAGCATGCTAATTTCATCAATAAAATTTCGTGGTCAATGGTATCAAATGCTTTTTTTAAATCTAAGAATATGACACCATTATAACCATTCCCCTATCAATGTTGAAACACCACTGGTTTGACATATCAAGTAGTGCGGTCAACGTTGAATGGAGTGAACGAAAACCTGATTGTCTGGTATCGATGAGATCATATTCAGTTAAATAACTGTAGAATTGATCATACATTAATCGTTCGAATAGACGAGCTATAGTAGATAAGACTGAAATTGGCCTATAATTATTTGCATCAACTCTTTCGCCAGATTTATGTATAGGAAATACTTTTGCAATTTTCCAATCACTTGCAAAGCTCCTCAATTTGATAGAAAGATTGAAGAGGTCCGTGAGTGACTGGTAAATATAAGGACCGGCAAGTTTCAATAACTTATTGGATATTTTATCATGGCCTGAGGCCTTACGCAAATTTAATTTCTTTATTAGTTTTATTACATCTTTTGTATCAATTTTTTTTAAATTGAATTTAGATGCAACTTTTGTCATGAAATCATCTGGTTTCCTTCCACTTATTGTGGGAACATTAGATGCTAATTTTGGGCCAATTTCAACAAAATGAGCATTAAAGTAATTTGCTATATCAACCGATTCAGTCAAGTCTTGATCTGAATCAGTTGATATTTTATTAATTTCAGTATTTTCAGATTTTCTCCCCATCGCGTCATTCAAAATTTTCCATGTTTCCTTTGAATTGCCGCGATTTGTATTAATTTCGTTAAGATAGATAGATAGATAGATAGATATATAGATAGATAGATAGTAGATAGATAGATAGATAGATAGAGAGAGAGAGAGAGAGAGACAACTTTATTTAAAAACGGTAATTCCTTCAATTTACAGTTGCTTTTCAAGGAAGCCGTTTAACTTAAACTAATTAATAAAACTAATATTTACATATCAAAGTCATAAGATTTTACAAAGTTTTTAAAAATATGTACAGAGGATGCAGATTTCATCGATGATGGTAAATTATTCCATAGTATAGAACCACTGTATGCCAAACTACGTTTTGAGTACTCGGTTTGAGGTCATGGAATCTTTAAATTTACATCTGAATTTCTCAAATTGTAACCATGAATCTCATTGACAAAGGAAAACAATTCTTGTAAGTGGTGGTGCATTACCATTAACAATTTTGTACATTGGTTGATTTCTTTGAGATTCTAGATTACGCCAGTTTAATGAATTCAGAATGGTTGTTGATCTAATTTCATAACCTGATTTAGTAATAATACGAGCAGCTCTATTTTGTAGTTTTTGGAGCTTGCTCTTAACACAGTGCCACAGTTGCCCCATATAAGAGAACAGTAATCAAAATGGGGGGATATGAGTGCATTGTATACTTCAATCAAGTTGGATAATGGAAGTAGATCTCGTAATTGACGAAGCATCCTCAAACCCTTTAGAACTTTTGGAATAATTATTTCATTCACATGAGCGTCCCAAAGTAGTTTGTCATCTACTATAGATAGATAGATAGATAGATAGATAGATAGATAGATAGATAGATAGATAGATAGATAGATAGATAGATAAAGAAATAGATCGAGAGATATGTAGATAGAGAGATCGAGAGATAGAAAGTAGATACAATAGCAGGAACGGATCAACAAATAATTTTAGCTACGTCAAAATATTTGTCCCGAAAATTACCGCGAGAGCGCATTTATTGGTAGGGTGGGTTTGTCAGAGTGCTGGCGAGTCTGAGAGAACAACAACAAACCACGTTATCATGAGCGATGGTGCATGCGATAGACTCTAGTACTGCGAGTGCGGTATCGTAGCAAAGTCATGAGTACTGGCTGCAAAAATTCGCGCCGGGTAAACAATTCACGCTGGTACGTAATAACAGATAATATCTGAGAGCATTAATGCTATCTCTCGTCACACTTTATGCGTCTGTCACTCTCTGCGGTGCGCTAATTAAAATTGCTGTTTATGTTCTTCCCAATCTGCTCAGTAATATTCACATTGTATTTTCATCGTTAAATCATGAAAGATTTGGCGAATTAACATCTCGTCATCGTTTACATATATGATATATACATATTAAAACATTTCCAGTAATTGTAGACAGCTGGCATGTTTCAATAACAATTTTAATAAGCTAATTACTCGGGCTTTAGCCGAGTTTAGGTTCCAGTGTTAGTTTTTTTGGTCATATTTTTTGGGAGAGGACATAACACTGACCCCCTAGTCCATGGACTACCCAAATGGACTACCCAAATGGACTGCCCTAAAAATGGACTACCCCCAAAAATACCTTTTTTGCACTGGTGAAGTAAACGACATCCTTCATCGTACGATCGTACGAACCGCCGCCATTTTGAATTGTAAATAACACAGAACCCATTTTGCATTTTGAATTATGAAAAATTTTATTCACCGAGGTTGACCTTGCAATGATAAAGACCTTTTTTAACACATTGGACATTATTCACGTCTCTATCATTGTAAGGTCAACCTTGGTCTCGCTTCGATGCAAAGGCACGCTTTACCTTTCGAGATGGCGCAGGGAACTGTACTGAAAGGTCTATTGTTTGCACTCTTAGCCTGCTTTGCAGTCGTTTCTTTTGGGTTTTGGGAATGTTTTGGGAATTATAGGATTTTGGGTTTCCCAACAAAGGAAACCCAACATCCCCTCCCCAAAAAAAGCCAAAAGAAATGACTGCAAAGCAGTCATGACAGGTTGACCTTGCAATGTTGACAGTCTATGTCAAGGTTGACCTTGCAATGATAGAGACGTGAATAATTGTCCAATGTGTTAAAAAAGGTCTTTATCATTGCAAGGTCAACCTCGGTGAATAAAACTTTTCATAATTCAAAATGCAAAATGTGTTCCTGTGTTATTTAATTGGGTTCCTGTGTTATTTAATTGGGTTCCTGTGTTATTTAATTGGGTTCCTTGTGTTATTTACAATTCAAAATGGCGGCGGTTCGTACGATCGTACGATGAAGGATGTCGTTTACTTCACCAGTGCAAAAAAGGTTGCTAAAATCAAATACAAGTATTTTGAGTATTTTTGGGGGTAGTCCATTTTTAGGGTAGTCCATTTGGGTAGTCCATGGACTAGGGGGTCAGTGTTATGTCCTCTCCCACATTTTTTTGGTCGAGTTATGGACGCAACAGGCTTTGCGAAACTGAGGCACTGCCTCGTGCCCAGGCGTCTCAATCCTTGTACGCGCACTGAGGAGCGAAGTGTTTTTTGCCAGCGCGCGATTGCTTGGAAGTGTTCGAAGTTATGTGGCTGCGAAGTATCTTGTTGCATCATAGATCCCGACAACTTTTTCGTGACTGTAAAGCGAAGTGTTTTTGCCAGCGATTGCTTGGAAGCTTGGCGATATTCGCTCTTTGTGTTGCTCGTCTCTTAATATTGGCGTGGTGGCAGCGTCTCGGAATATAAAGAACTCGTAAACTAAAAGGTGTACGCTAAAGATACAGACGAATATGCAACGCGTAAAATTTCCAGTAGAGTGTTTTCGACAAACAAAATGGCCGCGGCGTTCGAGCACCGAAGCTAGCAGTGGTCGCTCTCAACAACCGAGACTATCACTTCCATAGAAGCTTGGGAGAATAACTTAAAGTACATCCTATCTTTGGACCCTAATTTTGCCTCTTACATGCATACATACACACACACGCACACACACACATACATGTACATACATACAAATTTTATTGCCACGTCCCCAAAGGGACTTTTCAGTGATTACAGGTATAAATTAAAATTAAATTACAAAACAAGTACCTAACAAATTAATTAATTAAGAGTAGATCTAGTATGAGACTAATCAATTATTTACAAATTCATTTAAAAGCTTGCTCTTCAATAATAAACGCTTAAACACGGAGTGCTTGCATATATTGGCGGTGAGTTGCTCACCGTGCCAATCATAATTAGTTCAATTACTGTGATTGGTCAAGAAACAACAAGAAATGAAATGTAATCAAAACAACAAAATCTCCATTGTTTCGAGACTCCAATTGTTTGAATTGATTTTTAAAATTTCAAAGACTCCATTGTTTCGAGGAGGGGCTTCCCCTTTTATGCGAGCACTCCGTGTTTAAAATGTTTGATAGATTTACATAATATAAGATCGCGGTCTCAAGAATTCCCGATTTTGACTATTCTATAATAAAAGGTTCGCTAACCACTTGCTGTTTTAAAAAGAGGGATATTGAGACTCTGTGAGTTCCTTGTCACACGTTTTGATACCTGGTAACGTTTGGTGAACTGCGCGGATAGCGGATATTGATCACAACATTCTAATGGAGAAGCTTCGTTTGCTTAATGTTCCCCAAATCCTGTTGAATTGGTGTGCTTCTTTTTTGAAACATCGTCAGCAACGAGTAAACTGCAGGGTAATCTAAGATCGAGTTGGAAGCCTATCCATGCCCGTACCCCAGGGGACCGAATTATATAGGTCCACTTCTCTTCTTGGTTATGATCAACGACATTGATGATTGTACCCTTTTTGAGGTTGTTTCACCCAGCACGACACTTCGCTACGACCAATGTGGCATGGAAACTAGATGGCGACTCGATTTAAACATTTTAGAGTAAGGGATTGGTAACATTGTAAACGTTCACGTGGTTTGAAATAAAGTAGATTAGATTGGATTTTAATAAAGTAGATTGGGTACTACAACGATGTCTTGTCGTATTGTAAAACGAGTTTGTGATACGTCCATGGCTATTTAGTTTAGCAGGCCTTAATCCTAGGAGGGATGGGGTTAGGGAGAGATGTATCCTCCCCACTTTTTAACTGCAAACCACCAAACGAACGGAAGTGTACTGTTCCATTTCTAATTACGAATATACTTACAGCCAATCACGTTTTCTTACGTCACGTCGCTCACAACGGCAGTTGACATCAAACGTGATTTGAAGACATTTTGGCTGTAAGTATATTCGTAATTTGTTTGAAACTGTGCTTTGTTAGTTAGACAACTATTCTGAATCGTAGTTTTGTTATTTTTATTAATTTTACCGCAATATTTCATTGGATATATCAAGGTCAACGCATGGTGTAACGAGGTCAGCATATTTTAGGAATCATTCGAAACTGAATGGGACTACATTGGTCATAAATGTGCCTTAGAGTTTCACGTTGGTTTTACAAAGAATTGTATGTTGATCGTTCGCAAAACATCGCATTTTAGACGTAAAAATAAGAAATATAAATATAATATAGTTATTTCCAGCAAATTCTGTATTAGTTTTCCATTTTACAGTTAATAATGAAGCAAAAATCACGATAACAATTTTTAGCATTTAGGATTCCGTGACCGTGGTCAAAATATCGTAAAATTCCACCCGCTGCTGCAGCCAATCAGGCTGCAGGAAAATAGTACTCGCATAACAGCCTTGCATGGGTACGAAGTTGGACTAATTTCATAATGTACTAGCTCGCTGCCACTGCCTCCTTCAAGAATATCTTCTGCTGCAATTCTTCCTCGTTCGGCAGCTTCTTCGCAACGAAACTAGCTTTGCAGTCGTCCGCATCAACGTCTGGCCGCTTGGCCGTCTTAGCTACGAAAACTGAGCCAAAAGACCCTGCACTGCCAATCGAACCACCAGACTGCGAAACGATGTCATCTCACTTGTCCACTATAAATTATTTTTCCAAATCAACGTCGTTCTTGCGATTTGCACGCTTTTTAATCGAAGGGTACACAGAAACTCGTGATCTTTTTGGTGGTTTTCCCGCCAATAATAACTTACCTGCAATAATTTTCTCTTGTATAAAACCTGTTATTGTAGCTAGCTATACATGTACATTGAAGGCTGAAGATGTGATACATGTATATATATAATATGAACTACCGCTAGGTTAACTTTTACACTTATCAACCACCAAATTATATATTGCAATTATGTACATAAACACGAAAAGTACGTATGTTTTGTGGTTATACGGTGAATGAAGATTTGTGTTCAAAACGTTCATAAAATGCAGTGTTCAAAAGACATCGTCGTCGGAAGATGTTAAGTTCGTAAATTTTAGATAACGTCAAAAGGTAAACCCGTCAGTTCGCTTTTTAAAGCTGTTAGTAATCAGTTACAACGATAGTTTTGCAAATATGTCCGAGAATGCATGCTATTATTACTAATATTTATGAAGAAAAGTTTCGCTCTTGAACAGCTTTTAATAATGAATAAATAAAATATCCACTAAATCTAAAAATTGGGCTATTATCTCAATAATTTAGTGAATTGTTTGCTATTCAATCTTAAAACTCAGAAAAATGTTTTTGAGCCCCAAACGGGAATGGATTAGACGGTTATTTCAATTCTGATCTCTGACGGTTATTTCAATTCTGATCTCTGGTTTAACCTTTGAGCTACCAGGACTCAGATGGCATAGCGAAGGCTACGTTTGTGCACTAGTTCGTACGGTGCGACATAAGTACTGCTAAATCTGAAGTCTCGATATGTCTGTGTATCTTTTCTATCAGATAAATATTAGTGACTTACAGTTTGGTTATTTCAATTTAGTGAATTGTTTGTTACTCAAGCTTTTATAAACGCAAACTCAGAAAAACTGCAGATTTAGCAGTACTTATGTCGCACGTACGAACTACAGTAGTATACAACGTAGCCTTCGCTCTGCAGGAAGATGTGTCCTACAGGTCATTGGAGTTATTGTTAAATGATTACTTATCCTCAATGGTTAGAGCGCGGTCTAACCAGAGATCAGAAGGTTGCGGGTCATCGATTCCCGTCTGGGGCTCAGAAACATTTTTCTGAGTTTGTGTTTAAGCTTGGGTAGGAAACAATTCACTAAATTGAAATTTATCATTAATTTTTATCTCAATAATAATACTATTATCTCAATAATAATACTATTATCTCAACAATAATACTATTATCTCAATAATAATACTATTATCTCAATAATCAATGATAATTCTATATGTGTATATCCTTGCTCGACCCCATCACAGGCAAGATACTTGCCAGGATCGTGCTAAATAAACGATTGACCAGAGAGCAAGTGTGGGTTCTCGAAAGAGTGCGCGAGTCGCGACCATCAACATGGTGTTTTCTGTAAGGAAGCTGCAAGGAAAATACGTCAGGAGCACAACTTGTTGACTCGACGGACGAACAACAAGATGCATGGAAGATTGAACATTCAAATTTACTTCAGTTAGAAATATTTATTAAATGCTAATCTACATTTCCAATGGTCAATCTATGCATAATCAATCGAACTGTTTTATAACACGCCTTCAATTTTGTCATGATTTCAATTTTGTAGTGACCGTAACTATATACTATTCTGTCACTGTTTTTTTTTTACCTCTCTGAATGTAACCTATTCTAGTTTTAATATGTTCTATATATTTTTTATCTAAGTATGTATAACGATTCTTTTCCACAGCTTTTCAAAATAAAAAAGTGGAGGATGATAACAATACTCATTACCCCTTGGCTAAAAAGTGGAGTGGAAGTATGCCCGGCCTTAAAGTACATCACTTTAAGCTTTTTAATTCATCCTTCACCAACAGTATTCCGCACTTACGAGTGCCTTGCTAAAAATACTGAATTTCAAGGTTATCGCCAGTCACGGCTGAAATTTAGAACTTGGAAATTCCAGGGGCAGGGGATCAATCGCTAGATCTCAATTATTAAATGGAAAATATGGGGAGGAACTACACATTGTGGTTTATCGCACTCTTTCCCACAAAAGTCTGTTTGCCTTTCTCATGGGTTTCGTGATGTATCAGGAAGAAAGCATCTTAGTTTGAATGGTTTTATAATTTGGAATGGTTTTATAGCCGTAATTCCCGTTTGATCCAGGCCGAAAGTTAGCCTTATCCACAACAAATTAACTCAGCTATTCCTTATCGATTGAATTACACTACATAAGCAGAACATAATGCATTAGGTTACGGTTATATTAGATTATTTTATCATTAAAAAACCAATCGATATTCGATAACAATTGATTTGAAATTAAATTTATCTATTGGTATGTTATCTATTTGTGTATTACGATCGTATATTATGATTTATATATGATCGATATGATTGGTATTGAAAATCAATTAATATCAATTGATAATCACAAAGACCAAGCATATCGATTGCTTATCAATCTCCAATGTCAATCGATTAATTAATATTGATTGATATCGATTGGTATCGTTCCATTGGACACCAATTTCATTGATTGGACATAGCTGGACATTTCATTAGCACTGGTAGGCTGTTGGGGGAATAAACCATGATTTTGCAGTATAGATTTTCATTAGTTTTTCCAATACTCTCTATATATACCCTCATTTGTACTTTCTCTCATTTGTACTGTCTTGTACGCTGGTGGCTTCCTCTTTCTGTTCAATCATGAGTTCAACCGCGCAATTAACCTTTCGAATTAATGACCCAAAATCATTAATTTAAACCATAAAAAAATTATATGGAAGTATACGATAATACTTCCATATAATTTTTTTATGGTTTAAATTAATAATTTTGGGTCATTAATTTAAAAGGTTAATTACGCGGCTGAACTCATGATTGTGTATTAGCTGTAGCTGATATTGCAGGGTACTAGACATGTCCGGTTGGACCAACTTATTTCAACTTAATTCCTATATTGTCAGTGTCCGAAGCTAGCTTATTACTCGGGCTACTGTGGTACCCGATCTAGTATAGGTTTCGGTGTTTTTGTTATTTTTTTGGGGTCGCGATCTAATTGCCCATACGGCTTTGCGAAAACCTGCCGTTTACAACTATGAACTATAGTATTTGACCTATTCTGTGTGTAGTTTCGGTAATTCCAAAACTGTTTTCAGAATTGAAATTGGGTCAAATGTTGACCGAGATAACGTTCAAAATGTACGATGAAACACCTTTAGTAGTATAGAAAGTGGGGCTACCAGCACACTTTTTCCATTTTTCATGTCTCAACTTTTTTCTCTGGGAAACTAGGCACTTTTTCCGTTTTTGTATTCCACATATAACTTTCGAGCAAATATGTGGAATTCAAAAATGGAAAAAGTGCTTAGTTCTCCAGAGAAGTTGAGACATTCAAATGGAAAAAGTTTGCTGTTAGCCCCACTTTCGAGACTACTAATAGGCGATGTGTCGCATGGTTTGAAGTCTACGAGACATGTGTCAGCTAGTAGGCTACAGAGTGAGGTGTCTAGACGTGGGGCTGCTGCTGGTGAGGATGTCGCTAGTAATAAGACTATGTCAAGTGATATTACACGTGATCCTGATATGAACTTTATTTCAGGTCGTGAGTCGAGTGGGGCTCGTGGTTCGAAAAGGTCTAAGGACTTAGCTATATTAAATAATAAAACGACTCGTGTGAAAATGTCTGAGAGTAAACGTAACTCTATTGTGGATGGTAATGTTGCTCGTAGTGGTACACTATCGAGCGGTGGTGCACGTGGTCCTGCTATAGGTTCTGGTGAATTAGTTATGCCTAATATTAAGATGAGTTTTCTAGAGAGGATGTCTGGCTATCTAGCTGACGCTAAAGCATTGGGGTATAAGTGGATGGACCTTATTAGAAAGGTATCTAGAGAGGGTGTTATTAATAGAGTCACCAGAGTTAGGGAGGTCAGAAAGATTCGAGAGGCTAGACGTGATCTTAGACGATATGTTAAGAGGTCACGACTAAGTCGGGAGGCCTTAGACAAAGAGTATGAGAGAGTCATTAGTCTTATTGCTGAGATGAAACCTCCTACTGTAGTACAAAGGAGAGTTGCTCTCAAAGGGTACACCAAGTCGTATAGTGTTGAGGTGGTCTACAATAAGGATCCACTAAAACAACTAGTCAAGACTAGAGGAGTAGTAGGCTCAACTTTACAGAAAGAGTTAGAAAGACTGAAAGGTTTAAAGTTTTCTGAGACATTGAAAGTGACTCTAGAGAAACAAATTGGTGATGGAGAGTCTGTGTTTAAGACAGCCTTCTTCAATAGTGTGGTCAAAACAGTGACTAATAGTGTTGATATTAGTGGGACTACGAAGCAAGCTAGTGAGGAGATAGTGAATCGTATAGCTGTGTGGTTGTCAGAAGGGTCTGGGTGGGTTGTAGATAGTGTTAATGATCACTATATTAATGTGGTAGTGTATAATCCTCTTAAAGGATCGAGTTATATTGAGCTACCGGAAGAGTTGAGGAACGCGTCGAAAGGTTTGATTAATATAAAGAATGAAGATGATAAGTGTTTCATGTGGTGTCACGTGTTGCACAAGTGTCCTGTAGGAAAGAATCCGCAGAGAGTGTCGAAGCACAAGAAGAACGTAGGTTCTGTCAATTACGAAGGAGTGAGTTTTCCAGTGGATACGAAACAGTACAACAAGATAGAGAGGCAGAATAATATTAGCATCAGCGTGTTTGGGTATGAGAACAAGCAGATATTCCCTATCTACGTTTCTGAGGAGAGGTGTAAGGATTATATGGACCTGCTGCTAATAACGAATGGTGTTAAACGACATTACGTGTACATCAAAGACTTTGATAGGTTTATGTGTAGTCAGTCTAGACACAAGTGCCGCAAGAGTTTATGTAGGTACTGTCTTCAATGCTTTACTACCAGTGAGATTCTTGAGAAGCATAAGGAGGTTTGTATGGTGGTAAATGGTAAGCAAGCGATCAAGATGCCAGCTGAAGAAGACAGTACTCTTGAGTACGTAAATTATCACAAACAATTAGAGGTACCATTCGTGATATACGCAGACTTCGAGGCTATCACAGAGAAGGTCGACAACGTGACACCACTTACAGGATCGTACACTAGTGAGTACCAAAGGCACACGGACTGTGGGTATGGGTACAAAGTAGTATGCTGTTACGATGATAAATATAGTAAACCAGTAGAGATGTTTCGAGGTAAGAACGCAGTTAGGAAGTTCATGAAAAAGATGCTAGAGGAGGTTAAATACTGCAAGAAAGTCAGAAAGGAGCATTTTAATAAGGACATGGTTATGAACATAGCTGACAAGGTTAACTTCAAGGAAGCGACTAAATGTCATATTTGTGATAGAGAATACAAAAGGGGACAAGTGAGAGTTAGAGATCATTGTCATGTCACTGGTAAGTATAGAGGTTCGGCACATCAGTTATGTAATAGGAACTATAGACTGACTGATAAGATACCTGTCATATTCCATAATCTAAGAGGGTACGATAGTCACTTCATAATGCAAGAGATAGGCAAGCTATAGGTCAGAAAATCAACGTCATACCAAATAATATGGAGAAATATATGGCATTCATGTTAGGTAAACATCTAGTGTTTCTAGATAGTTTCCAATTGGTGAGCTCTAGTCTAGTCAACCTGGTGAACAACCTACCAAAGGAATGTCTCAAGTATACGTCTGAACTATTTCAAGGTGAGGAGCTGAAGTTGGTGTCGCGAAAAGGTGTGTACCCATATGACTATATGGATAGTTTCGATAAGTTTAACGAACTTGAGTTACCATCAAAGGAGAGTTTCTACAGCATCCTAAACGACGAGCATGTGTCAGACACAGACTACGAGCACGCTCAAGAAGTGTGGAAGGCAATGGGTGTGGAGAATATGGGTGAGTATCACGACCTATACCTAAAGTCTGACGTGTTACTACTGGCTGACGTGTTCGAGAACTTTAGAAGAACGTGTAAACAGTACTACCAGTTAGATCCTTGTCATTATTTCACATCACCTGGACTATCGTGGGACGCCGCTCTAAAGATGACAGGAGTGGAACTAAAGTTAATGACTAACATTGATATGTTTCAGTTCGTCGAGAAAGGAATGCGGGGTGGTGTCTCCTGCATAACACATAGGCACGGAGAAGCTAATAACAAATACATGAAGAGGTATGATAGTAGTAAACCATCGAAACACATCGTATACCTAGATGCGAATAACCTTTACGGTTGGGCTATGTGTCAGTATCTACCAACTGGTCGATTTGAGTGGGTCGAGGGTTTTGACATCAACAATCTAGACAAATATAACAACGAATCAGACAAAGGTTTGATACTCGAGGTTGATTTAGAGTACCCAGAGGAGTTGCACAATCTTCACAACGACTATCCTTTAGCCCCTGAGAGGATGAAAGTGAGTAGTGATATGTTGTCAAACTATTGTAAGACGATCCAAAACAAGTTTAAGATATCTGTAGGAGAGGTTGCAAAACTTGTACCTAACCTAAACGGTAAGAGTATAAGTATGTCGTTCATTATAGAAACCTACAGTTATACAAAAGTTTGGGAATGAAGGTTAAGAAGATACATAGAGTACTTCAGTTCGATCAGTCACCATGGCTCAAGCAATATATCGATTTTAATACAGACAAGAGGACCCAAGCGAAGAACGACTTTGAGAAGGATTTCTTCAAGCTCATGAATAATAGTGTATTCGGAAAGACTATATGGAGAATCTACGAAAGCGTGTGAGTGCTGAGTTAGTAACAGACAAGGAAAAACTGAAGAAACTAACGTCAAAACCAACCTTTGTGAGCAGTAAGATATTTGACAATAACTTGGTAGCAGTTCATAAGATCAAAGAGACACTAACTCTAAATAGACCAGCATACGTAGGTATGTGTATTCTAGACTTGTCAAAGACATTGATGTACGACTTCCACTACAATAACATCAAAAAGGAGTATGACAACAAAGCCAAACTACTGTTCACAGACACGGATAGCCTAATGTATGAGATTGAGACGGAGGATGTGTACAAAGACATGTACGCTAACAAAGAAATGTTTGACTTTAGTGGATATGATAAGTCATCTCCTTACTTCGACCTAACCAACAAGAAGGTTATTGGTAAAATGAAGGATGAGACATTAGGAGTCCCAATCGTTGAGTTCGTTGGTTTAAGGTCGAAAATGTATAGCTACATAAAAGAGGATGGAAAAGGTGGGAAGACTGCTAAAGGTATCAAGAAGAGTACCATTAGAAATAATATAAGACATGACAACTATAAAAGTGTCCTGACAAATGGTGAGCAAATGTCTCACATAATTAAAACTATTCGCAGCAAGGGCCACCAACTAGGAAGCTACGAAATAAATAAGATATCCTTAAGTTGCTTTGACGACAAGCGACATATACTACCAGACGGTGTGTCTAGCTATGCGTATGGACATTACAAAATAGTCTAGAACTAGCTGTTTAGGTTCCTAAAATGTTTTTTAGTCTTGATGTGTTTATATTTAGAGGTCACGTGGTATGACCGATCGCACGTCTCACACACCCACTTATGAGTTCTTATCCACTCTTTGGTTTGAGCTCTGGATGCTATCAAAGCTTCTTCTTTGGTTTGATAAATTTTTGGTCTTGCCATTATATATTACCATATATTTTATTTATCCACTCGTTGTAGTATGGATCTCCTCTCCCATCCCAACCTAGATCCTTGTATACTACACTATACAGGTTATACTCGAATCGCACCTTAACCTTACCAGGTTTGAGGTCGTTAAGACTACCTCTCAACTCTATACCTCTTCTAGAGCATATTCTTATGACATAGAAAATATATTTCGATATGTTCTTGACAATCAGTTTGTTTCTTTTAAGAGACCATATTATCTCTATAAAATCACTGACAACTGTTGGTATGTCACTCTCGTTAACTAGTTCAGTCAACATTCTATCTAGCCACTTCCAAATGTTAGATACAAAGTTTCTCACGTGTCCGTAGGTAGTCTCTCCACACTTGTTACAACTAAATACACCATCTTCGATTTGGATTCTGTGGTTATTACACTCGTAACAGTATGTGGTGTCGTGCTACTTTTTTGGTGTTACGTCCTTACTTCCATTCTTGATCTCGTCCAATGTGTACCCTAATGTAGTACCACTCCACTTTTTTGATGTCTCAATCTCATCCAATGTATACCCAGCATAGAACATTCTCATTGTACGTTCGTCAACCATCTAAGTTAGTATACTATATATATCTTTAGACTATAGTGTAGTAACTTCGTGGTTGTCGGTTAGTATCTCCCACTCACACTTTATTGTTGTGACCTGTTTTAGAGCGTCTGATAGTAGTTGTTCCAACTCTTCTATCTGACGAGTTTGGTAAGAGAGTGTCTCTGTCAAGTTACGCTTTTTATCAAATTCCATAGCCATCTCCTTCAAAGTTTTAGTGCTCATTTCTATAACACTCTATATATTAAGTAACCTAAAGGTAGTCCAACAACTCCAACGAATACCGTTTGATATTCTTTCATCTCATCTGAGGGTTTGTAATAGTCTGACAACTCAGGCTCTTTACTAAATGTCTTCCCATCATACTGTATCGTCAGTACTTGTCTTAGTTGGTCCAGAGCGTGGTTCGTGTCGTTTATGTCTGCGTTAGCATCTGACAATTGTTGTCTTAACTCCTGGACTTTGTCTCTCTGACGAATCTCGTTCTCGTAGAACTTTTCTTTCGCTCTTGCAAGACTTTCCAACGCTTTGTTGTGTCTCTTTATCTCTGTCTCGTAGCCGGTGTGGTTTAGCTTGCTGAATATAAATCCAGCTCCTGCGAATGCTATAGCGTTGAACAAACCACCCGCTATCACACTAGCCATTATGTATTACGTTAGATTATTTTGAGAACGGGTCAATAGGTAAGTATTTCTTGCTCTGCGCCCACTTAACGAGTAGCGTTGAAACGCCTACAGCAGTCGCTAACTTGAGGGTGCCCTTCACTGATTCAGGGGTTCCTAACGGTTCTTTTAGTACTTTCTTTGATGCCATGGACACAGCTACGGCTCCAGCAGTCACAAGGGCTGCGTCGTATAGCTCGTTCATCAGTTCTTTTCTGTCTATTGATGCCATATATTATACGACATGTTTTATTCGAAGCTGTCGAGTTTACGTGGTGGTTTTATAACGACGGTCTTAGGCTCCACTACTTGTTTGTCTTGCCTCATCGTGTAATACAGTGAACCAGCGGCTATTACCACTCCTATAGTACCTATGATGTATCCGTAGTTAAAACTAATATCGTCCTCATTTATCACTCTCTCTCTCATCTTCCTCTCTTTGGCTGCGTTTGATATAGCAGCCAAGCGTTTGCCTGCCTCTACTCTCTTAGGGTCTTTAACCCTTGTTGTCGACGTTATAATAGGTACGGACTCACTGTCAGTCATCTTATACTATACGTGGTGTCTTGTTATAGATGACCTCACAGTCGTCTCACAGGTCGTCTCGCAGATAGAGTATTCGATGAAAGTATCTTTGATGATTAGACAGTGTGGTTTCACTCTTAAATCTCCTATTGCAGTACTCGCACAGAACTCTAGAGTCTATCATATATGTTTCTATGAAATGTATTATCTCATGTTGGTCTGAGGATAGTAGCGTGTTGTACCCTTGTGATCTTAGTCTCCTTAATACCCTCATCTGATTATTCCTAATAACCCCATTACCTTTCGGTGTTTTGAACTCTATAGCAAAACCATTATATCTCTTGTGTAGTTGCGGAACTATCAAATCTGGTTGCCCACCACTGTAACCCTTCTTCCATCCATCTATTCTTTTAGTAGATGTGTCTTGGTACTCTCCCAACCCTGGGATGACTATTGTTGGATGGTACTCTCTAATGTACTTCACAATGTCGTAGTGTCCCTTACAAAAATTTCATATGTCATTTCACATATGAATCAGGTATTTCATATGTGAAATTAAAGTTTCACATGTGAAAAGGTTCCAATTCCATATGTGAAAATATTTCATATGTGAAAAATATGTTTCATATATGAAAGTTTCACATGTGAAATTGTGAACCATGACATTTCACATATGAATTGCATTTCCATATGTGAAAATGTTCCAATTTCACATATGAAATGAACATTTCACATATGAAAAAGTTCCAATTCCATATATGAAATATTTTTTTTCACATGTGAAATGACATATGAAATTTTCGTAAGGGGTAGATCTGTCTCACTCATTATTGACAACTGGTTGCATTGCGTGTACTGACCTGTCTTTCTAATAGATGGTAGGACTTCTGAGAACACCCATTTTCTAAAAGTCTCAGCTGACTCTAACTTAGATGAGAATATTAGTCTATACAAACCACTCTCATTTATTTGCCAAACCATACTTTTGACTAAGGTCCCAAAATGTGACCTTGATACTTGAACCTTTATTTTCTCATCGTCTGCCACGTGGTCTGTTATAGCCTTGTATGATCTCTTATACCCTAAGATTTCAGCTACCTCTTTTCCATAGAACCAAATATTATCTCCATCTTTTATAGCAGTGACAGACATGTCGTTATTTCTGAATATTTTAGTGAGACTCATCACCTATACTATACCAAATGTTTTATTTTTGTGTTTAAATAGTAGTCGTCTTAAGAAAGTAACCTCCTAATAGCGCAAACGTGTGATCTGACCAACCCCCCGTTTTGGGACCTTGGTCAAAATGACCCTTCTATCGATCACAAACATACTATCAGTAGGGGGTCACATGTAGTGTCTTAATATTTTACTACTATTTGCACGCTGTTAGGACATCTTAATTATAGTCTTCAAAGTAGCAATTATTTTTAAGAAAAGCTGACACCTTGTTTTAGAGGGTCAGCTATTCTTAAAAAAAAAAATAACTGCTTAATGCTCCTGGTTCTGATATATAGACTGAACTTGGGTGTATATTTTTAAACCCCGTTGAAACGACGGGGTTTAAAAAACAATAATTTGCTTTGCACAAACACACGATCTGACCAACCCCCCAAAACGGGGGGTTGGTCAGAACAAACTCCTAATTGGTGATACTTATGAGCATCTACTCTTGGAACTTGTCGACTGACATATCACTAGTTCTTACGTGTAGACCCGTGTTTAAGGGGTGTCGGGGTCGGACCCCCCTTGTGTCTCGTATACTTTGTTATACCTTTTCACCATTCCGTTGATTGGTGGACATAAGTCAGTCACATTATCGTCCAACACTTTAACGTCTGAGAGGAACATTGACTCGTTGTAAGGAAGACCTCTAAGATACGATCTTAGTTGTGTCAATATCTTTTTGTAGCTAGTGTGCGCAAACTTGCAATGCTCCACTCTACTCGTCAGATTGGATTTAGCCAAGTAGCCTTGGATGATCACACCAGGACCACTAATACAAGCAATGATTAGAGGGTTAGCGGTTATCGATCCAGCTACAATCCCTACTGTCGTTAACCCTATGCTAGTCATGTTTAACGACAGTTTAATTTTCTTAAACCTCTTGTATTTCCATTTGTAACAGGCTTCTAGTTTGTGGTACTACGCGTACAAGCGTTTGAGCTCTAGCACCTCTTCCTCTGACATATCCTTTGATATGTGATTGAAAACAACAACTGACTTCTTCCTCATATATCTTAGCTCACATCATATTCCTTCATCATATCTCTACCAACTAATATTATGTCTCGGCTCGTCATGTAGCCAGAGACAACCCTCACACCGTAGAACTCTATCAAAGACGGGTACTTATACGGTGCGAGTGGTATTTTTGGTCGATACACTCCAAAGATCGTTACGTAAGGAGACCCTATCTCTTCGTGGTTAGCTGTGAAGTCTGAGTCTGTTGATCTTACGTTGTTCACCTTAACGTATAGGAGTTACCCATCCGCCAATGTATTGATATCATATGTCTCTTGGTGATGTCGATGTTATTTGGGATTGTACACGTGTACTCCCTTGCTGGAGAGCCACCACCATATGATAATTTATCGTTTTCGCCTCCTTTGTATCCTATGTATTTGTCCCACGATCCATCATCGTTTGAGATAATTGCCTCCCAATCTATCGTAGAAACCCTCGTGACTAACCTCACTACCATAAAAACGGATATGTCACAGTATTGCATACGTGGACAGTTAAAATGCACTCCAGCTTCAAACGGAACTGGAGTTAGCTCGGGGGATAGGAAGCTATGACCATTGTTAACACCAATAATAGGACCATACGTTGGATCGTATTGAACTAACATGTTCGTTTTATCTCTAATGGTTTTAACTTTATTTGTTCCACTGTGGTACTCCACCATACTCACAGCATGGTTTGTGACGTTAAAATCAAATAGAACGTTATAGGACTGCGTTCTAAAGTATTGCGATAAGTATACAGACTCCAACACTTTTTTATTGACAGCATCCCAATCGTCTTCTGGATCTGCTACGTTTCTGAGTGCCCTGAACGCCATATCTATGTCTCCAGACATCCTCCCACCGCTAACGCTTAACTTAGGGTCACTGTCTAGATGTCTCTTCGCTCTTCTTAATATTTTGTCACTCTCGTAGTCTCTGTCCTCAAATCCATAACTTAGACTCATTATGTTATAACATATATTTGCTTACTAAATAGCCAGACGCAGCCGAAACCACTAGAGCTAGCCCCAACTCTGTAGTGTTGTCACCTGGTGTCACCTCTAGACGACGTTCTTGATGTGTCACCTTTGGTTTGTCAAGTGTCTCCAGGTGCTCTCCACCTTCCTGGTGTGCCACGTTTGATGTCACCAGACGATTCGTCACCTTTGGTTTGTCAAGTGTCTCCAGATGCTCTCCACCTTCTTGGTGTACTTTCTTAACCTCAGTCGTTTTCGCGTAGTTTAACCCACTGTTTACCCCAAACTTCATACTATGTGTAGCAGTCTTCAATAGGTTGTTGTACCCAGCGATTTTGTTCTTGAGGATTACAACGTTACTTGGCATTAACCACGTAGACGGTGACAGCGCAATGTTTTGGACAACGTTAGTGTCCCTAATCGACTTGTTCATGTTGAGAATCCACGTTGACACGTCGTAGTTTATAACACTATCCTCCACCAACTTTCGGAACTCTTGTTGAGTCTCTAGACTGCCTGCAGAATCACCAACGACTGACACACGTGTTCTCGCTTGTGCACCAAGTGTGGAGTAAATGAAGGCCTCAATGGACTGATTTAGGTATTGTCTCCCAATGTTGGTAAAACCATTCGACATCAGAGGAACGTATCGTTTGTAGTCGTTCTTAACGTCGTTAATCGTGAAGACTCTCTCCTCACCTGTTGTACCATCAGCAAGGACTTTACCTTGGTAGTAATGTTTTCTAGGAATCTTGTCTGTCTTACCATACAATTCTCCAGCGTCAAACTCTCTACTTATCGATCTCATACTCTCACCACCTTCCATCCTTCTGAGAAGTCTTCTAACAGTAAAGTACAGATGAAACCTCATCACACTCGTGATAACAGGGTGGACTTCTTGCGATGGTGACAAGTGTTGTAACGACACTCCACAACAGAAACTCGCACAATACGTTGCAAACACGACCCTATAGTAGCTCTCATTATCGTCCCACTTTGACTTTGTCTTTGACGTGGTGATTTGTAATATTGGTAACTTTGAGAGAAAGTAGTTCTTTTGATTAACGAAGACTCTAAAGTTATTCACTGGGTAGTTCAACACGTTTTCCGTTGGATAGCCATCCCAAAGTCCCCAGTGGTTCTTGCTACCTTTTGATAGTGGTTGGATAGTTCCACCAGATAGCCATATTTTTGGAAACTTATCGTCGTGACCAGACTTGTTGTTGTGTAACCAAATCCACATACTCTTGTCGTTTTTGAAGGTATCACTAGTTATGTTAGTGCTTATGATGTCGTTGTTTCTAAAATATATGTCAACGCCATTAACCTCACCGTCTTGTGAGACAGTTGGATCGAACTCAAACTTGCTCAAAGTGATGTGAGGGTACTTTTTGACTAGATTCAGCTTAGCCACGCGTATGGCGTTAGCTATCTCTTCCTGGTCAGGTATCATTGGTTTGTTTATCGTTAGATATACTTAGTGTACTCCGGGTTACTCTTAAACCTACTTGAGTCTACACTAACGTCACCAATATTGGTTTTCGTCACGAAGAATATATGTATATGCATATTGTCGTCAACATCAAGAAAAAACCTATTCTTGTCAGCATAAGGATACTTTCTTTTGAACGCATCCATCATAACATACCGTACGTTATATGAGAGTGGTAGTATTGATTAGTGGTTCAACGAAAACTATAGACCTACCAGAGTCAACTATAGCAACTAACTCAGACCCTCACTTACTAGTGAAGAAGGCAACCATCTTTTGGGACTACGTTAACGTAACCACAGTCAACAGTAAGATAACTTATAACAGTAACAACCACGTTTTTAGTCCTGGGTACCACACCTTTAAAACGATTGCCGACGACTTGAAAGAGTTAGGAGACGTCAAGCTAGTGGCTAACAGATATGACTCGACGTGTACGATAACAACTGATCAACAAATAGAACTGTTTAAATTTGGACAACTTCTAGGGTTTGACGAAAACACTACAATAACCACCACAAAAACCAGTCCTAACGTTGTGAACGTTAACAGAGGACTGAAATACATACAAGTAACATCTAATATTGTGGACAGGTCTAATAACATAGTTAATGGTAGCAAAAGTGGTTGTATCGCAGTACTTCCAATAACTAGCACACAGACACTTAAGGGCTCTGTACAACATTTTGGTGTTGGGTCGAAAATCCCAATAAACAAAGGAGTCATCAACCAACTAGAGTTCAAGATAACAGATCAGGACGATAACAGTATTAACGTTGGCGAGGTGTTGTTAGATTTACACATCACGTAGTGTATATGGAGCAAGAACTAAGAGATATTTACTACAACCCATCAACTGGTTACCAATCTGCCGAGAGGCTGTACCAAAAGGCACAAGAAGACGGTCTAAACGTTAGTAGGGTAAAGATAAAGGACTGGTTAAAATCTCAAGACACGTACACCAGGTACAAACCAGTTGTTAAGAAACACAAGTTTAGACAAACATTTGTTGACTATCTGGGTGAGCAGATACAGATGGACTTGGTTGACATGGGCAAGTACAAGCATAAGAACAACGGGTACTACTGGATACTAACAGCCACTGAGATCCTTAGTAGGTATGCTTTCGCAATACCCGTCTATAGGAAAGACACGAAAAACATGACTAAGGCTGTCACAAAGTTACTAGAGAAGGTTAAGGTAAGATTTGGCGAGTACCCAAAGCTGGCTCAGTTTGACGACGGTAAGGAATTCTATAACGTTGGTGTGAAGGATCTATTGGACAAACACGATGTTAAGTACTTCAGCACGAACTCTGATAAAAAGGCAGCAGTCGTGGAACGGTTTAACAGAACACTCAAGACGTCTATGTGGAAGTACTTCTACAGTAAAGGAACGTACAAGTGGATTGACATTCTAGACCAGCTTGTTGAGAATTACAACAATACCAAACATAGTACTATTCTAATGAAACCTAAAGACGTTAGTAAGAAAAACGAAAACGAAGTATGGACGACGTTGTTTGGGTACCATTTCGGTGACTACCCACTACCAAAGTTTAAAGTAGGTGAGACTGTCAGGATATCAAAGTACAAGAGCATATTTGCGAAAGGGTATGAGGCTAACTTCACTGAGGAGCTATTCAAAGTGACAAAAGTCATACGCGGTGACCCTACCGTGTACGAGATAGAGGACCATGAAGGGGAACCTATCGTTGGTAAGTTCTACGAGGAAGAGTTGTCAGCTGTCGATAAAAAAGACGATGTATATAAAGTTGAGAAGATACTAAAGAGAAAGAAGGTGGGAGGTAAGAAAATGGTTTTAGTCAAGTGGCTTGGCTACGATAGTAAGCACAACTCATGGATACCAGAAAGTGATATTCAAAATATCGAGTAGTATATAATGGCTGAAGGAGGATTCGATGACATTGAAATGAAAAATCGTGAGGAAGAACGTGACAAGTTTAAATCATATGATGACGAAGAACTAAACGATGAACTTTCTGATACTTTTGAGTATTATGTTGATATTCGCAATGAGTACGCTAATAATATGCCGAGTGAAGTCCGTGTCGAATACGATAAAGTTAGTGACAGGATAACTGAGATAAAAAGAGAGATAACTAGGAGACAACAACCTAAGGAGAGTGAGACATCATTCATAGATAGCGATGGCGGAAAAACGGTGACAATCACCAATAAGGTCAGTGGTAACACCATGAAGGTTCCTTCAATTGAAAACCTACCAATCACCGATGTACCTAACCACCCTGAAAACGACTTGCGTACGGCTTTGGGTAAATTTATGATGGATACGTATAGTATGGATCTTAATATGTATGACGATAATGTACTCGAGCTAGTCAAAAACTCAAGCATAAGGATAGGGACCAATAATGTTGAGTACAAACCTATTTTAAAAAATAGTGAGAGAGGTATACCACACATCGTCTTAAAGCGAAACGATGATGGTAGTTTAACTATTAACAGAACAAAGAAAAACGATAAGGCGTTAACACAGTTCCTAAGTCTTATCGGTAGAATCGTTGAAAGGAACAAGACAAGTAGAGGACAGCCGATGATTGACACAACCCCTAACGACTCACTAATAAGAGGTCTAACAGATAGGGAGAACCGCGAGCTACAAGGTGTGGTAAACTCGTCAAATACTATAGACCCACAATCAAGAGTTGGTGATGACGGCGCTTTACAAGTTCAGGCAGATCACTATCAAGAAACAGTAAACAAAACACTAGAGCAATTAGATACGACTGAAGATGTGGATAAAATAAGTGAGCTAGAAGTAAGAATCAACGGTTTAAGAGAAGCGAGAGACAGAACAATTAATCAAAGAGAGGTGGAGGAGGTTAGGGAGCGACAAGAAGAGGACGTCACTCGGTTACAAAAAATAAAGGAGTGGTTTAGAGAAAATTGGTTGGGTGCCTCAGCTTTAGGAATAACCATAGCCTCTTTCATCACCACGATTATAATATCCGCTAGAAGCGTAGTCTTCAAAGGTGGTCAAGCACTTGGAAAACTAGGAAAAGCTATAACTAACCTAGCCACAAAGGCTGGCCCTCTACTGGCTGGACTGCTAAACGTGGTGGCAACTGCGCTAAAGTGGGGAGCTGCAGCCTGCAGGTATATCTTGGTTAGCGTCTAATTTGTGGATCCTAGCGATAGCACTAGCTTGGTTCGTCTACGATCAGTACAAACAGAGGAAATAAAACATGTGTTATAATATATAGTATGAATACTAGTGAAAAAGAGTTGCTTCCTGGATATAGACGTCGTGAAATATCTGCTATCAAAGGCACAAGGACCCGTCACGTTGTGACACTGAACCCTAATAAAGCCAATCCAGAGGAGGAGTTATACATTGATATCCCCGGCAAAGACAAAGGGTAACACTTGCATCTTGGTACCCTCCAGTTTCCATCTCCTATTCGACTTCAAAAGTGCGAACGTGAAATCATGGTTTCTTAATAACCTCTCAAGACTACTCTCTGAAAAACTGGTTATAAAACTAGCAGGTGAGACTGTGTACGACAACTGTGGTGAGAGTGTTATCGGTACGTACAGAGATTTATGGAGACCTAAAACAGAGCGAACGGCTATGATCGAATACGGACTAGCAAACGAGAACCTTCGAAAGTTAATCTCGAAGGACGACAGTGGCGCGGCCAGTGGAAACGTACAAAAAGTTAGCGATGGTCTGATGTTCTCTATTCATGGCACCAAACAAAAGATTCAACTTGACAAGATTCTAGAAGATCACGGTTTATACGCACCGTATAATATGAACAACAATCTCAGGTACATAGTCACACTCCCCAAAGCAACTGATATTATGGTGGCTCAATCTGGATCAGCTGTTACTGGTTATACGTTGGAGAACCTCGAATTGGAGTACGAAACTATCGAGAGTCAAGAGATCGCTGATGAAGTATCGTCTCTATACGCATCCGGTAGATCTCTATCATACGAGCACGTCACGCTAATGAAGACTGTGGAGTGGGATAAAGGAATCACACTTGTGAACGAAAACATTAACCTACCAAGAAAGTCAATGAAAGCTATCGTTCTACTCTTCACAAATAAGACAAGAATTGACAGTGAGGAGTTCGTCTACCCAAACATAGAGTCAGTTAAACTTACTATAGAAGGCGTGCCAAATATGGTATACAGTCAAGGAATACCAAAATCAAGACTATGGGTAGAAGCGAAACGACTATTTGGACGAAAACTAGACTGTGACCAGCACATGACTGTCCAAAAGTTTTACAAAGACGGTTTCGCTTTGGTTGTTGACCTTAGATCTATCGAAGATAACGCGAAAGTAGCCACTGGAAAAAAGATCGTGAATACTCAGTCAGGAATACTGATGGAAATCATTAAAAAAGTCACAACAGCGAACGTCATGTGTAGAATATTCATACTCTCCGACGGACTCGTAAACCTTATCAACAACGATCTACAGTCAATCCAATACTAAAACATATAGTATTCTATATGAAAACGCCTTTTAACATGCTAATTGTTGGTATGACAGCCTGTGGTAAAACACACTACCTATTGGATATGATAGAGAAAGAATACATGAACCATTTCGAGTACATCATTCTCATATGTCCAACATTTGAATGGAATAAAACGTACATAGAGTGGAAATACTTGAGAGACCCAAACTTTATCGCTATTCAGTGTGAGCAAGACAAGGTCGACGTATTTCTTAAATATGTGACTGGTATTTACAAAGGCACCAATTCATTGATAATACTAGACGATTGCGCTGGTGGGCAGGACGTCAAAAACAGAACAAGCGAACTAGTTAAACTAGCCTTTAGCGCTAGACACTACAACCTATCCACAATAGTCGTAACACAACAACTAACCTCAATTAGTAAACCATACCGTGAGAACATCTCAAAGTTAGTAACATTCTACAACCCTAACAGAAACGATATGAAAATTATCGTAGTCGATTATCTCAACGGAGTTGATAAAGCGGAAATTGAGAAAATAATAAAACAGTTGAAAGACAATGAGTACGCAAGATTGGAGATACTTCTAAGACATCCGTACTCGTACGAACTAGTTATTCCGCAAAAACAAAACACGTCGTATAGTATAGGACATGCCAAAACGTAAGACAAAAAATACTGATACAATCGACGAACTCATCGAAGACATACAAGAAGCAGAACAGGAAGTGATCGATGAGTCACAAACCAACACACCACAAGCCGACGACACTCCACAAACTGATGTAGACAAGAAAAGAGATGAACTAAGAAGACTCTCAGAGGATGGTGGGATAGACAAATCCGTCGCTTATCTCAAAAAGGCTTCAGATAAAGTCATCAACAAGATCTACGAAGAATGGGAGGTAAAAAGAATGGAGAAAGCGAACGTGTTTCTCTGTGACCTTTTAATAAGCAAGTTCGCCCACGCGTTAGGAGGGTTCAACGCTATTGAATCACCTGAAAAGCTAGAAAAAGAGTTGATCACTGACCAACTACTTAAAAGAGACGTAGAGAAGTTTATATCATACGTATCCCCCTACCTCCCTTGTTTAGGGTTGTTATCAGGTGGACTGACAACTAGTAAACACGTATTTAGCCATATGGCTAGAGGGGAAATCCCCGAGGGGGAACCCCTGAACGAAGGAGACAGTGCTATCTAATTACAATAATTTACAAAACGACTTAAAGACATGAGTATACACTAACTTAATGAGTGTAGAACGTCAGGAGCCAGTGGAGGAAAAGACAGCGAGACTCAACAAAGAGTTGTTACTTATCTACCAGATTAGAGAGATCAAACGACAACTCTTCACTAAGACTATCTTAGAACGTGAGAAACTAGACGAGAGGTTTAAACATACTGTACTCGGGGAAAGGATGACTAGCCACGACAGAGAGTTGCAGCTTCTACGTACTAATACTCGAAAAACTATTTTGGGAAACGCGTGTGATGGTTTTAGAGTATAATTTATTTTTGTTTCATTTAACGAATTTTATTTAACGAAATTTATTTCGTATCGTTTTAGTAGTCTCGAAAGTGTGTGGTAACAGCACAGTTTTCAATTTTAGTTGCGAAGCACGAAAAATTGAAAACTGTGCTGGTAGCCCCACTTTCTATACTACAACCTTTTCCGATTTATGATCAACAAATACATGGCGCGTGCGAAGACGGGGGACCATGGATGGAAAAATCCGGTAGTATCGTCATGTTTCGCGCACCAATTGGTAAAACTTCATGTTATATTAAAATAGACACCCTAACCCTAACCCTCCTAATCCTAAACCTCCGCATTAAGTGTTTTCTTAAACCTAACCCCCTCCTTCAATTGGTGCGCGAAACATTATAACCAAAAATAACGCAGGGGGTTATGATGAATCTCTCCTCCGTGAAGGAAATCCAGTTCCGATCGAGTTCTGTCCAAAGTCCAGTCCAGTGTTTACAACAAGTGGCATCACATATTTGGTACTGATTTATTTTGTGTTTACTTCATTAATTACCAAATTGCACACGCCGGCCCAACCAGGATCAGAGTTTCAGATTTACAACAATTTAAATGTCCAAAGAACAGTTAAACTGTAGTTAAGAGACAACTGGGCCCAGTTTAGCTGAACAATTTTAACCGGAACTGACAAATTTGGCGAATATAAAGATTCTCCTAAAAGTTGCTATTTTTAGAACGTGTACTCTTGGGGACATGGGGTGAAAAAGGTGGATTTGGCAGACTTCACGGTTTCGTGCCTTTTGTGCCACGTCTGCTTGAGCCCGCAGTACAAACAGGACAAACAGAGTATTGTTATTCTTTCCTAGTAGCATTTTGACAACGTATTACTTTATATTATGTGATGGAGTAAAAAGTCACATTTAGCAAAAGAAAAGATTGAAATGGAACTGTGATTGTAAACAAGTTTTACGAACACTGAAGCATGGCTTCCAGTTTAGCCTCAAAAGTAAGTACAAGTAGACACTATTTGCGTTGTTATTTGTTAATAAATTTGTTGAATAGCTGATGAATAACTATAGTCTATATGCTCTAATACTTATATACTAAATAAATAAAAAATTAAAATGCCATTTTCAAAATTATGGATTAGTTCAAACATTACTATCTGTTGGCGTTGGCGTTGCTTAATGGTTAAAATACATGTAACAAGTGCTTTTTCAAATACATACATGTATGATCGTAATAGACAGTACTTTATAGCTTTATATCCAGGTTATTAACCTATAGTGATTTCCATTGTTGATCAAGTTGTGTTGATCTTCAAGAGGGCAACATACTTGGAGGCTAATATTAAAGTACATGAATAATTTCAGCCAGGATTTAAAAATACAAAT